>JANXJC010000032.1:21992818-22015132 GCA_027564655.1 Leptodon cayanensis
CCTCTGCCTCAGGGATGACAGGGTGTGTGTCCACCAATCTATCTCCCTCTCACACTCCCTGATACTCCTCAACCTCTTCACTTCCTTCTTCAGCTCTGCCACCAGGCTGAGCAGATCGTCCCCCTGGTCACACCTGACACAAGAGGTGCCCCCGCTGCCCCCCGGCACCAGTGGTAGACTCAGGCACTCCTTGCAGCCAGAGACCCCGACAGCTGTGGTATCAGCAGTACAACACAATATCAGGCACTTAAAAAACATTAATGAACATCTCCAAATGCCTTAATTCTCTTCTTTAGCTGACCCTAAAAGTTCTAATGCCCCCTGCCCATGGGTGCACATGGGCTGCGTGGGTTACAGGCACGTGTCCCTCTTTGGGGCGTGGGGGTTCCCCCGAGTACCCACCCCTCCTGTTAGAGATGTGGCTGCTCTGCCTCTGTGCGGACCCGTGCCACTTGCCACGACCCACCGATGCGCACGCTGGTGAGAAAACACCCCACAAGTTCACATACGCACACGCCACGTGTGGGTCCCTCCTTGTTGCAGCCCAAACCGACAGCCTACGAGCTGCATGTAGGCTCCTCGTGGCTTTTGGGAGGCAACCCTGGCAGGCATGGGCAGGGCCCTGGGATGGCAGCAGGGTGATTTCTGGCAGCATCAGACAAGGTTTGACTGCTGCTGTCTTCACTCCAGCGTATGTCTGGTTTGCTACAAATTTTCCTACTTCTTTTATACTTCTTTTCAGGCTGATTCCTCCTTTGTTTCAAAAGTCTCTTTGTAATTCCCTGGGTGCTGTTCAATCTGGTTGATGTTTGTCTTCCTCTCCAACATGACCAGCTTTGATGGTCCTCAGCTTCTTTAGCGTGGACCAGTTTGGGGCAAATGGCCTCCAGATAGTTTTGTGTATTCGATATGTACGCACACTATTACATTCACATTTTAACAGGTGCTGTTATCCAGGTCGTTTGCCAAGGGTGGACCATGCAGGCACCCCCACAGCACCCACATGTATTAAATGAGTATTTCTAGTATCCTACATAGCTTATCACATAGTCATCTCTATTGTCATGACCTGGTCAGAGTTCGCCCTTTATTCCACTGAGTAGGTCAACTAAATGTGTTTGCTGCTTATAAATTAACAAATGGTCACATCTGTAAAAAGCTTTGAGAACAGTGAAATGTAGAATGAGATTAGTATCACCCGTTACTATTTTTATTAATAACATATTATAGTATGACAGAAATGGAAGAAGAGTGAACAAAACTGTTTTATGTGTAATCATTTTGAATTCTTTTCATTGCCTACTTCTAGCAAGTAAGCAGCATAAATAAGGACACTGTCCACAAGTATGAATTAACAGTGTTTCTGACTTTTAGTTGTGCATTCCTACCTTATCAGAGGATAATATCTGATAATGAATGAATAAATGAATAAATTCAAAGCTGCACAGAAACTATTCACTACCAGAGGTGAAACTTACCTTGGCTTCCAGGTTTGATAATGGTCCCATTTACATGTTTGATAGTAACATTGCATTGGCTTCTTTCAGAAATTGTGACAAGAAATAACTCAATTTGATGCATTTGCTATATCAAGGATTCCAGAAAGACTGTATTTTTAAAATTGAGTATCTGTCATGTATATTAAATTGCTGTCACTGTCTTCTACAGGTCAATCACTGACCTGCATACACAGAACATTTGAATCAGCTTGAAGATACTCAGTTTTCCTCACTGACATTGTTGTTTCCTTAACAAATTCAGATTTTGATAAAGTTTTTCAGCGTTAATTATATTTAGATGATTAAAAGGATACAAGAGATGAGATGCTTCCCAGTTGATACACCTGGGGACCCAGAGCCAGGCAGACCCACTTTGAAGATGAGTGTTCGTGGAAGCACAGGCAAGTCATGGAACCTCTCTATGTCCCTATTTTTCTCATTTGTAGTATGCAAGGATTCACTAATCAGCATTAATGGACTGATTGCCAAATATTGCAGAAAGCATATTTCATGGATGCTTCTTTTTTTTCCCTTTTTACCATTGATTATCAGACCATTACTTTGTGTCAAAGTTTCTCACTAATATTGGTGTGAAGATCTATTTAATCTAATATTAGGAAGGAAGGAAGGAAGCAAGCAAAGCCTCTTTCTGTGTTTAAGAACATGTAAGAGAGAGAGGCAAATTGCATATCTGCATTTGTACAAGATAGATACTACATGAGCTGATAGTCCAGAAAATCTCATGCAGCCCTATGGTGCAGTCATCAGATTTCATTACCAAACAAATGATGGGAATTTCATACTTACAATTTATACAAAAATAATTATTAAAAAAGTGAGCAATCAGGAGAGACAGTCTTTCTAAATTTAGTATCTTTCTAAATCACAACAAAAAGGCAAACAATCATCCAGTGTTCCAGAAATATTAAATAATTACTCTTTGTATGTTTATTCTGGTGTTTTCATATTTTAATTCATTTTTATACATATAAATTGGTAATTGGTTTTTGAAAGCAGTGTTATGTTTCCTATGTGGTTACGAAATTGATATCCTCATTGATAATAGTGGTTGAGTAAACCATATTCAACCTGGTGATTCGTAATTGTTACACTAACTCATAAGAGGAAAATGGAATAGTAATTGCCGTAGCTTAATTTTAAAATAAGAAGTCTAGGGAGCTCTACAGGTTAGTACTTCTTAGCAGAAAGTTTTGAGATATTCTATTTGGGACTCAAAAGGTGGTTAAAGTCTTGACTGAGGCCTGCCCTTGATGATCAAAAAGTTTGAATGATTCTCCTTGCTCCTATTCCGCCCCCGCTCCCTAAAACTAGAGTAGCTCCCAGCCGTTCATCGAGTGTCCTCACTGAGCTGCTTCACAGCAGCTTCTTCTGAGACAAATTATCAGTGGGTAAGGTTCATTCCAAAAGTTACTATTCCTCGTCTTTGAGGTTCTTTTCTAAACTCCTTCCACTTTTTTTCCTCTTTTAATGCCTTTTCAGTCAGTCCCTTTCCTTTCCCCATCATCTTTTTTTAGTTTCCTGTCTCTTTTTCTCCTTGGCTTTGTGTGAACTTCTCTCTGTGAAGCAGAAGAGCTTGCAGGTTTTCTTGCTTTATTTGTAGCATGAATGCAGTATCTTTTTAGCAGTTTCTGCAGCTTACTTTAAGGAAGAATTGTCATGATGGTAAATATACTTTGCTATCACATTATGTGTTTTCACACATGTATAAAAGCAGCATAAAAATCAGTAAGCATTGCTTTTAAAATTAACTTTCTTTTGTATATTGTGTAAGGCATCTGCTTCAAGATTTTCATCTACACCTGGCCATGCAGTTGTGGGTTTTGCTGTGGTCCCCTGTTGTCCTGGGTGGCAGACTGTTCACGTTTCCTCTTGTAAAATGGCTTCAGAAGTATAATAGTCCTGAAAGTGGTACTGGGCATTTCAAGCCTAATGTTCCATCCCAGGGGGGATGAAGAAATCGCGGACTACTGTGTAGATAGCAAGTCACTAGCAGCGCGATCCCGAGGTGGAAAATAATTATTATCTTTAACTCTGTTGCATCTTGCATGTAGATTTGTTAACAAAAACAGATCTAAGAGCATTTAAGTCAATGTTGCTTGTGTAGGAATCCCAAATGAAAAGAAACTTGAACTCCTAAATCTTCTTCATACTCCCTTTATTCTACTTACTTTCTCCTCTGAATTTTTTTTTAAACTTTTGATTCTCCAGTCACTTAAATAACGTTATAAATGAATGACTACATTTTTCTCATTTAATCACTCATTCAAGTAACGTATGGGACATTAGGGAATATGTGGTCAGTAATTCACTACATTTGAGAGCAGGGGCAATCTGAACTTCTCATTGTGGGAAGCCAGCAGAAAGGTCATAGACCTTGCTGCTCTTTCTTATAGCACTTGGAAGGATGGAGACAGATGGCTACACCATGTTGACTTTTCTACTGGAACATCCCAGTGTCCATTTTTCTGTGAAGCAGAGTATTTCTTCTTCTTCCTGTGACGCAGAGAATTTCTGCATTGAATGTTTCCGGATTGCACAGAAGCAGAGATAACAAAATTTCAGTCAGGATGACCTGGTAGGAAAAGCACAGGGCGGGGAATCAGAGTGTGTGAGTGCTGTTCCTTACTCTGCTACAGACACCTTAAATAACCTTCAACAGGCCCGTGAGTTTTCTGTAGTATTCCTCCTTGCATGATACCTAACCCACAGAGGAAATGTGAGTTTTAATATATTTGTCTTTGCTGACACTAAGTACTTCTTAAATAGGAGGTACTATAAAAACGCAAAGTATTAATTCTTTGACATTTTTAAAAATGAATGATAAAGTTAGTATTTCTTTTTTGTTTAAAGTTTTATGTGCACAAAATTAGATTGGTAGTAATGGCTGAATCAGTACCAAACTGATCAGATCTGAGTCAGCAAGATAAAGTAAGCAAGCTTTGATTTCCTATTTCCAGTATGCCGGATTGGCTTTTATAGGGAGGAATTAATAGAATATTCATTGAACAAGCCCTTTTATATTGCAAGTAACAATGTTTTTTCAGTGATGAACCTTTTTGACTCTGGACATGTAACAAACCTTGCATTTTACTTTCAATATAAACATCAACTAAGCTTCAATAATCCGTATTTCTCTAGCCTGCATCTGACTGAAAATGATCAATTTACTGGAGCATTTCCTATCTACTGTTTAATCAGTAATTAGTTTCAAGTTAAAAAAATACTTCTCTCTCTGAAAAAACACATTAGACTTCTAGTGTCTGATGGGAGTTGAATACTGACGTATATTAATAAAGATCTAATGCTAGTAACTGGATTAGCAACTGTTGGGACAGACTTGGGCTGTGCATGACATCCAGGAATTTTTGGAATCTGAAGGAATGTGGTGTAAGAAGGCTGAGAGGCAGAAGAAATATTATTTGTGTAAGCAGGAAAAGTCAAGTACAGTTTCACTGCTGCAAGGGACCACTAAGTATGAATGCTGGTCTGTCATCATGACTTGCATCACGGTAAGTGACTGACCCTAGCCTACCTTAACCTAATTTCCACATAAAAATGAGCTTCATTCCTAGGATACGAAAAAGGTTTATGGGGCTGTCAGATTGTTGAGAACTTTCAGCCTCATTTAACACAAAAGGGAGGCAGTTTAATACGAAGCTCATGGAAGAGCATTGTAAAAAATGTGTTTGGACCCTGGCTTACACCAAACACTTGAGAATGTTATAAACCCAGGAGAGACTGAGAAGCGTCGATTAAAATGGTTCCTAGATAGATAAAAGGGACAACACTTATCAAAATAACAATCTATGATAATGCGTTGTCCTGTTATTGTAGACTACAGTGTATATTGGTTGTCTTATCAAGCCATTGGGAAGCCCGGCAATGGTGGATCACTACAGACCTGACTCTGCTTCTCCATGACTGGGTTTTTCATGGTTTTCATGCCTGCCTGCCTTTGGGCATCCTATATATTCTAGCAAACACAGAACATTTTGTTTTTTCCTTCTAGTTCTTCTGTGGTCATCTCTTTCTCATGGAAAATAGCCTTCAGAGTCATCCACAGAGAAACAAATCTGTATGTTGTATAGCTGTTAAGGGGAAAGGAAGACAGCTTGTTACTTAGTACCTTCATTGTAGTCTCTTCTCAAGCTTCACTGTACAGGCAGGCCTTTCCAGAAAAAAAAAAAAAAATACAATTCCCCTTTTAGTCTCACCTTTACTATGTTCACAGACTTTAAAGGAGATTGGCTTGGTCACAGCATCTACAGTGATGGATCTGAATAGCTCTGTGGCTCTTAAAGCATTAGTGGTCTGTGATGAGCAGTACAGGACAGTTATGAAGGATGGATGGCTGGTAATTTTGGTAAAGCTCTGTAAGCATTTGCTATATATCTCTTCTTAGTGTATCTGCTTACCCATTTTATCACTGATATAGACACAGTTATGATTTGCATTTTCTGGAAGAGTAAATGTGTAATGCTATAAATTATTCATTATACCTGTGTATTTCAATCAGAACAGGAGACAATAAACAGCAAGAAAAACAGTAATACAGTAATAAAGGCAATGAAACCTGTATTAGAGTCCATTCTTGCTAACGTACTGGCAGACCTCAGAGATTACCCCAAGTTGCCCACAAACATATTCTGCTTCTTTTTATTAGAAAAAAGCATTTCCATTAAGCAGTGCGTGTTATTGATCTCTTGTGGAGCAACTTAAGGTTTGAGCAGAGTTGACACTTTATGAATGGTACGGAGTTACTTGAATGTTCCATGTCACCATTCATATTTTTTTTCACATCTAAATCTTGCTGAATAAACTCATTCCTCCAATCAAAATGTATCTTTATTCAGTTTTGGCAGGAGTGATTTGCATCAGTTTAGGGGCTCATTTAAATACAAAATATGTTTTAAAAGTATTTATAAGCAACACTGATTTTTTTTTTTGTTTTATGCTTTACTACTAAGTTAAAAAAATCTTGGCTATGTTTAAGTAAACATCTTAATTCAGGGATCATGTTCTGCCTTTGAGCCTATGGCTGTCATTGCTAATGCTTATATTAACATACTAATATCTTAGTTGGTATGGGGTTAAAGTCAGGTCATACAATAATCTCTAGCATTTCCCGTTACCTTTTAAAATATAAAAATATTAACCCCAGAATTCAAACACTGCAAAATTGGGAAAAGTAGAGAGTTTTGATCCCTGAAGCTTTAATACAGCAATTATACACAAAACTTAATGAAGAAATTAAGAGAAAAAAAGGACACTTTGTAGTCAAGGATAGATCCATCCTTTTTCTGATCTTGGAACGCCGTAGTATCTTACTGATTTATCAGAGAAAGTTGTTCTTAGTGTCAAGGCTCGCTTCCCCAGAGTCTTATCAGTGGAATATATGTAAAAGGTTTTGGGAACAGAAGTCAGTTATGTTTATAATACAACAGGACAATTCGAATTGGAAGGGAGCACAGGAGTTCTCTAGTCCAACCTCCTTCTCAGGTCAGGGTCAGCTGTGGGGTTGGACCAGGACGTCCAGCTGAGTCTTGAAAACCTCCAAGGATGGACAACTGGAGACGTGGTCTAACATGGGCATGGTGGAGGCAGATAATCACTTCCCTCAATTTACTGTCTGTGCTGCTGTTAACGCAGCCCAGGATGCTGTCGGCTTGCTTTGCTGGCGGAGCACACTGGTAAGCATAGCATCCTCCAAGGCTCCCAGGACCTTTTCAGCACAGCCGCGTTCCTGCTTGCCAGAACTGACGTCTTCTGACGCTCAGATCATGAAATGAAGACCTCAAATATTTTATTCCAATTTCCAAACAAGACATTTTGACATATTTTTGTTCCTTCTGTTTTCTGTGAACAATTAAAACTGAATTACATTGATCTAATTTTGCAAAGAACTAGGGTTATGACGGAACTGAATATCATTCTATCTGCATTTCTTAAATCAGTCGTAACTGCTAACCTATCCTCCTGCTCAGGAATATCCTCTCAAAAGCTTTAAATAATATTAGTCCATGTATTCAATTCAGCTTGATTGAAATGTGTGTTATGTTTCTCATATTTTACTGACATTTTATGGGAGAGGAAAATATAATATGTAAATTGCCTGTGCAGGAAGAGAAATGGTGAGAAGAGGAAAAGTGAAGCAAAAATAGTATCTGCCAGAAGTCCAGCGGTTATTCTTTGACAACTGACTTGCAAAACAGGGACAGGTTTTGTATGTTTAAATCATAACAATAAATAAATAAATGAAGCCCTTATGCAGCATTTTGTGCAGGATACTGTGGACTTTATAGCTTGGTTTTTTGCCATTTGTAATGAGAAAGGACAACAGATTGGAAGAAGCCAGCATTAAACCATAAATTAATGAACCGTAATGTCTTTAAATCCCATTGTGAGCTAATGTTAGATTGTCATTGGTTAAATGCTTTCAAGGACTGATATTAATAACACTGTAAAGCGAGGGATGTCAGTTCCCTAATGGAATGGGGCCATTCAAGCAATATATTTGAAGACTGGTCAGCAAGCTAGCAAGAGCAAAGTGTATGCATGGAGACAAGGGAGAAGGGTGATCAGAGGATCATCACTTAATCCTTCCATCTTAGATTGTCAGAGATGAGAGAATAAATCAGTTTTTCACAAGAACAGTTGTCCTGCTGGGCTTGTGTGATGCTGCAGTTCCAGGAACAAAAGCGACAGAGGAAGATTTTTGTTACAATACTGCTCTGAAAATGAAATAAAGGAAAATAAAAAAATCCTTCTCCCTAATTACGAAACAGAGGTGGTTAAAAATATCTTTGTGTCTTGCAGTTCTACGGTAGCACTCATCCCACAGGGGTTTAAAGATTTTCTCACTAAACTCACTTTGCTCCCCATCCTTAAGGATGGGCATCCATATCCTTAAGGATGGGCATCCATTTCTGCCATGTTCCCACTGCAGCTGTTTAAAAAATGGAGATTGGAAGTGGAGGAGAAACAACTCTTTAAATGTGAAAATACAGGGGTATTGTAGTAGAATGTGATGGAATTTAGCCAGTTCCTGGAATAATAACGAGATTTTTTTTTTTTTTTCATTGAGAAGTAATAAGACTATACTTGAAGGCATACACTACTGGCTCTGTACAATTTCAGAATATTTCTCTTTTTTGTTGGAGGAGGTGAAAGTACATTGGGGTGCTTAAATGTTCTCTTAGGCCAGAAACCAGTCTCTCTGATCTGAGTTAGCTGTGATAGAAAATGAGATTGGTGTGGGGTCAGACAATATGGTACTAACAGCACGCTGGACTGAGGAAGCTGCGCAGTGTTTTTGAAAGCCAAATGGGGTGCTGGAAGCTTTAGGATTGCTTGAAAGGCGTGAAGCTGGCTTGTATTAATTCCCGATAGAAGGTGTGAGGAAGTCTCAGATGGGAGAAAGTTTGATATTTATATTCAGGGTACTTTTGGAAGCTCTGCCTAGACCTAGTTCTGCTTCTGGACATGAAAATTGCCCATGTATTTACAGGAATTGATAGAGTCTGTACCCAGGCAGCATCTTGCCATCTGCTGTTACGAGAAGGGCTTTCATTTGGGAGACAGGAATGGAGAAGATGCTTCTATTTTAAAATAAGAACTGTGGAGATTACAGTGTGGGTGATCGAGGGATAACTAAGGATGTGCATGTAGTTGCTGTCTGTTAAGAGTACCATATTTTTAAAACAAGCAAACCAACCAGACCAAAACAAAACAAGATTTTTCTTAATTCTGATTCACCTTGACCTAGGAACATACAGCAGTACAAAGGCTGTTAAACCAAAGAGTTTCATCTTGTCACTATTGGAAGAGACAATCAGCAGATCAAGCCGCACTGGTGGGCGTGTAGGGAGATTTACAGTCCCCATACATAAGTTGGGTGATACAGATACATCCTTTGGAACCTGTTTTCTGTGTGCCAAGGAGCACTCCCTCCTCTAGCAGACTGTGTGGCTCTGATGGTTTTGGCTGTGCTTTTGTCATGGTTTTAAAGTCACACCCTAATATATGGGGTTGATTACATGATTATCTGCCTTCGTTAGTACCAACTGTACATTAGTGTTGGACTTCTTTCTTCTAAAATGGAAAAAGAGAAAAATCTGCTGGGTGTTCACAGCGATCTTTTCTAAACCAAACAGTAAATTCACGATGGCCAAAAAGGTAATATAGTGAATACCCTGCTGGGTCTTGTTCCAGTTAAGCTTCTGAGGGAGATGGATGTTTCTTTCAAATGATTTTATTGGTTAAATGTAATCCCACAAAGTAGTCCAGTCCTCACAAATTTTTAGAATATGATATTGTGACCCATGAAAGGAATATATTGGTCTTTATCAGTTTTGACATGAAAGACTGTCACTTTCTGTTAGAAGGTAGCATTTTTTTTTAATGAGTTGTTTGAAAGCAATGGAACAGTGAATTTTTATTTTTGGTTTAACACAAAGGACATTGTATGCTTTCGGCAAAATGCTAAATGTTTCTTGGTGAATCCTTTTAAAAAAGGGGGGGGGCTAGTAAGAGCAACAGATGGGTGTATAGCCCCTATCACTGTAACTGGTGACAGGGGATCATCATGGGAACATAACTGTTTCCGATGGCTTTTCTGTTTTAATGGTATTGTTGTTTGAGAAAATCCTGGATAAGGACTGCTGCAAGCTTGCGCTTCTTATGCCTGTTCTGTGTGAAGGAAAAAGTTCAATAGTTCTAGCATTCCTGGATGCAAGTTTGCTTGGATTTTCATCATGAGAAGAGAGCCGTGCTTTATCGTGGTGCCAGCAGAAGCTCTCAACACTGTGCCAGGCATCAGTGCAGAAGGTGGCATGTGGCTGTCATAGCCAAAAGGAAAAGAAGACAGCATGGATTAAAGTAGTTTTTAGGCACTTTTGAGGGTGTTTTGCACGGCACTTTAAACAGTTTAAAAATCAGTAGTGGTCCACATGCTCATTTGGAAACCATGACTTCAGAGGCGATCACAAGGGCTGGTGAGGCAGGCGTCATTATCCACCTCTTCTGCCTGTGTGTCCAGTGAGGGCTCCAGTCCCTTTTTAGAAAGACAGAGAGCAGAAATTGTGTAGATGTGTGACTGCTGGCACAACATTGGGAGTGACATAGAGAACTGGTTTCTTCTTTTTCCTTCCCCACATGGACTATCAGGGAAGCCGTGAAGAAAAAGAGTTTCTGCTGTTTCCCATACTTCAATTTCCTTTCTGTACAGAGAGAAAAGAAAACGGAAAGAAAATGGGAAGAGGTAGTGTGCCAAATAGGAACAGAAAGCAAAGCTGAATAGCAAGGAAGGTCAAATATCAGCTGATGACTGAATACTGAAATATGTGTCCATCCCTAAAAGACATGATATGGGGGGGGTACCACACACTTTACCTTTAGTGAGTGTGAGAGATTAGCGTAGCTGAAGATCACACGTATTTACTGAGATTCCTTTCATCCTGACTGCAGGAACTCTTCAACTCCACATCTACCCATCCCTAACCTATCAATTCAGTCCCCAAATCCAAATCCGTCCTGTTCTGCATCTCTTCAGTCCTGTTATTTTTTATCAGGGTTTGTTGTAATTTTTCTCTTCCCTGGCCTTGTTGGGCAGAGTGATGTCTGTGTCTTCTCATACCTGGTGTGGATGGAGCAGATGAAAGGCTCGCAGGATGCATCCCCATCACTCATTCAAGGGGAGAGGTCAGGCTTGAGCCAGAACTGGCCCCATCTGCTGCACCTCTCTGCTTTCCTCCAGCCCTTGCGCCTGGGAGAATAGCGCGATTCCAAGGAGGAGCTCTTTTCCCCCATTTTGGGGGGGACAGTTAGTCAGAAGTGGCTTCCCAAAGGAAAACTGGGATTCATGGGAGGACTGGAGAGCCACTCAGCCAGCTGCGACCACAGTGGTGTGACTCAAGAACAGCAGAGGCAATGCTGTAATGAGCAAGACGCTGCCAACTGTTACTTCATCTGCCTTGAGAGTTTGGGAGTAAAGAAACAGAGAAAGGAAAGGAAAGTGCAGCCAAAGGCACTTAAATATCGTTAGAGTTATGTAAATCAGGCAAGTTAAAAAGACAGAACCAAAGTGTTATTTCCCTCCTGGGGAGTTCTGGGGATAACTGAAAGAGGGGAGGGATGTCTTGAACAAAGATGAATTAACAGTTTTTCTACAATGTGAGATTTTGTGGGTAGGCAGGAAATAACCTCATATTGATGTCTTACTTTTCAAGGTTGAAAAATATAAATGCAGAATATAATCCTTTAAGAATAATATTTTTCAAAAGGTTCATACCTGGCTTTAACATTTTAACTGTGCTGAGTGTTGGCCCATGAAACAAAAATAAATACATTTACGTGGATTCTTTTTGTTACTCTCCCAAAGTGATTAAAGCAGTTTACTTTTAACTGCACATTTCTTAAATTACTTTGGCTCAGAGTAGCAATTGAAAACAGGGCTATTAAAGACCTCAAAAGGTCATCTACTTACCCAACTCTTCTCATCCATGGGCAGGATTCATATTGAAAAGGAATTATTCCCTACAAATATGTCTGCTAGCAAGGATGCTGTTCAGCTGGGGTACCGAAGGCCGGTGCAAAGCAGCCTGCCCTGCACAGCTCTGCTGTAACGGGTGTGCGTGACTGCTGGGAGCGATCAGTTCTGCTCAGCACTTGCCCTTCAAGGGAGTTTTGCTGAGGTCAAGATGGGGCGACTGTATTTGTAATTGTATGTCTCTAAATGTCCCAGGTCTTTGCATAGAGGTTCAAAATGAGGAGGAGTTGAGTTGTGGTGGTGTATGAAAGACTGATCAGAAAAGCGTGGACAGATTGCTAACTAATTCTCTGGTCTGCGTGGCACAGGATAGGCAGGAGCACATTATGAAACTCTAGATCAGTATTTCCTACGTGACAGATTTCAGCTCATGCGTCTTTCCATTCATTATGTGGGAAACCAAAAATCTTATCTGAGTTAAGGTACTAAGGATGGAGATACTAACCTGTGGAGATGTAACTTTCTACATGTAACCACCTTACGATAGCAATGCCACCTGCAAAGAGAGAGGCAAACTGTAATCAAAGCTCTCGGCAGCGTGCAGAGAAGTAGCAGATGAAGAGGCGGGGAGTTGACATAAGAGCTGAGGAGCATCCAGCCAGGGGCAGTGCTGGGTTTTATGGAAAAACAGAGCGTGCAAGAGGAGTCAGCAGCTAACAGAACATAAACAAAGCCTGGGCCCAGTACATGAAAGTATTTTTGCCTGTAACTGCCAGTACATCTGCAGTGCAAAATACTGTCCCACAGAGATAACCAAGAAAGCTGACTGTGGCTGCAAGGAATTCTGCCTGGGATTACTTTGCTTCTCAGGAGCATTTTACAGCCTGCCCTGTGCGCCTAAACCAAAGCTTCACCTTGCAGGCTCCAGTGCGTTGTGGACATACCCTGATTCACAAAGCGTAGAGGTTGAGGCTGATGAAGGGTACGATGCCTGGTAACTCTGAACGTTTGTTATGGATAGTGGCTTTAGCATAATTTGTGGGCAAGCCCCTGGCTCTTCACATCAAAGCAAAGTGGGGGATTCAGAAAGTACTCATAATGAACAAGTCTATCTGATATTAAATGAGGTTGTCTTAACAATGTGTCGTGGTACTAAAAATCTGCAATTGTTTTTGCTGTCTTGAGGAGATGTTACATTTCAAATGCTTGAGAAGTGATGTGCTACAATAGCTAGTCCAGGGGTTTACTGTCAGCCCCAAGATATTCAGCTTTAGATGTGCAGTTAAGGATTAAAGACTGGATGGAGATTTCTGGATTTGTCTGAACGGGAAGAGCAGCAAGTGAGAGTGTAGGCGGTGCAGTTCCTGAGAGAGGGCTTTTTTTGGAGACAGCTTTTGGGGTGTATTTTAGCAGCTAATTCACATGAACAGTGAGTGTCATCTCCAGTGCAGCCCTTGAGAATGTGCAAGAAGAGCTTGGAGGGATGCATGGCAGTGTTGTAGCCTACTTGCTGTTTTGGAAGTACGATTTTCTTCTCCAGTGCTGCCCACTGGACCTGATCAAAGTGGGATTTCTCAGCTTTTTTGCAGGAAAAGAATAATCAAATCCTGAAAGACTTAGTGTGAAATCCCTAGGAATTAGTAAAAGTACTGTGTATAAAGAAAAATGCCTGAATGTTGAGAATTTTCATGACCGAGGAAAGGATTTTTTGCTTTGTGTCACATTGTGGATCTTGTGTACAGTGTCCTTGAGAACCTTCTTCTCTGGGGGCAGCAGTAGTGCGACACAGGTGTTGTAAATTGTGCATCAGGATTAGCCTGTTTGCTTTGCCCACCGACTCTGAGGGGACGCTGTTTGAAAGCTCATATTTAAACTCTAGGTCTTTCCAACACAAATGGTTGTTCTAGCTTTTTCATGAAGTTGCATGAGTTTCTCAGAGCTGTTAGATTCACCAGAAGGACAAAATCCACATTAAAGAGGACTGGGTGACAGTGCTTAGAAGAGGCAGAAGATACCACATTTCACGGAGGACAGAAAAACAGTCTCAAAAGAAAAATGGCTGTGTTTCAACCTTACAGTAAGATGCTGCTTTGATGATATTGTAACAAGAGTGTACTTTTCAAAAATAGCTAAAGGATGTCTTTAAATGTGAGCCATAGGAAACTGCACAGCTACTTGCTAATTGGGCCACTCCACTTGAGAGGCTTTTGACATGAGTCATAGGTGAAACCAAGTCATATGTTCATAATGCTGTCTTATTCATAAATCTTAGCTGAGAGATACAGAAGTGAATTATGCTTTTAGACATACCAGAGAAAAGACGAGCAATGGGCCGCACTTTTTAGAAACCTGAGAGTTGTGCCAAAAAGGTGCTGCAAAGTGATTCCCAGCTCAGCAGAACCTCACCTGCAGAGCTGCGGTCTGCAGAGGTCAGCGGTAATAGGGAGACCACAGCCTTCCCCCCAAACAGGCAAGAAATAGGTAACCTTAGTGAGTCTGGACTCGAGCGTGAGTTGGGAAATAAGAGCAGCTGCTGCTCACAGACTCGAAGTATGACAAAAGGCAGGGATTTCCGTCTGATGGTGAGTTGAGGACTCAGACACACAGTGGGGGAGAAAGCATGTGGCCCAAACCAGCACCAGCTGCTGTATCACAGACTTAGTGATTCCTCACACCTGCGACAGGCAGCTGCTTGGGAGCTGGTGTGGGTCATCCGGCTCCCCAGCACCGCAGTGGGTCCCGCTGCGTTTCTGCAGGTGTTGTAATTGGAGATTTTCTGCTCTGAAAAGGCAGCCGGACTCTTTCAAAGCTAGGGAGGCGATATCGTATGTTGGTCTACCTTGGAGCTGCCTGGGGGTGCAGGGGAAGAGGCAGGCAGCTGCTTGTGCTCCTGCCTAGGAGCGGTGTCCTACGCAGTGCTCCAGGTGAGGAACCTGGGTGCTGCTCGTGCTGGTGCTTTCCATGCTGTAAAAAACCCTGGGTCGCTCCCAGGGCAGCAACAAATGCCTGGCTGAGGTGCGCAACAGCCCCGATTTCCTATTCCTGAGTGCTACAGACGAGTCAACCGCCTCTCCACGGAATTTGTGTAAAACAATTGTACTGCTCCAGTAGATTTTTATAGCCTCTTTGCAGAGATGTAAATGTTTATCCAGAGTATAAAACCGTGGAGAATCTGAATGTCCATCTCAATCTCAGTTCTTCTGCAGCTTCATCCAGAAAAGGAGCACGCTGGTCACCATGCAGAGGTGCTGTGTAACATCCTTTGAACCCACTGGCCTTGGCTACATTCACGTGAAATAAAACTGTGACTTAACTGCCTGCAAGTGTGGGGACTTTCTCCTTGAAAGCAGTGTAAAACTATGGAGATTTGCTCCATAAAATCTGTGTCTCAACTCCCTTTCACAGCTTTTATTGAAGTGGCTAACACTTAATGAGTCCTTAGAAACATTTGTACAATTCTTATGGGTACTTCAGGACCTAAAATAAGTCCTGACGATGTGATCCCAGTTTTATTCTGCTGTGTTTGGTCAACTTTTTAAGTTCTCTTGCTGAGAATAACCATTGGTTCCTTGATTTTTCTTTGAGTTTGTTTTATCTGTCTTCTTTACACTGCTCTGCAAGAGCACTGACCTCATGGCACTGTTTTCCTTGGCAAGTGATGTCTTCAGCTCAAGTTGGAATATGCAATTTGCATAAGGCAAGTAAAAACCATCTCACGCCCTGTTTAAGAATATTGGATAGAAAGTAGAGCAGTATAATACAGAAAGAGGCTGCAGAAGAAAACATGTATCTCACAAAAAAATCATTAAAAGCAAAAGCAATATATATTTAAATTGCAAGAAACTCTCCTCTAGGGGCCCTGGAAAGACAAATGCACAAATACTCTCAGATCAATATCAGGAAAAGAAAAAACCCAAGCAAATAACATAGCACCTCTCTTGTGGAAGTAGGGAGGATGCAGATCTAAGGTACACAATGCAGCTGGTGTGGGGGGGGATGAGGAGGGTTATATTCAGCCCTCAGGTGCAAAGAATAGAGCCCCCTCTCCCAGCAGGTGACCAGCTAGCTATCCATAAACGAAGTGAAAATGAGAACCTGCCTTCTCTAGCCATGCCTGATAGGGATCTCACATTGTCTACACCTGCTTCTCCTGCTGAGGTCATTTGCATTTCTCAGCCTCCTTCAGTTGGAGAGATGGCTAAGTGTGAGCTCTGTTAGCGTGCTGAACTTAAGGACCTGAAAGGACTGCTAATCTGTTTCAACTTGATCACGTAGCGGCTGTAACTGAGCAAAGTGCTGGGCAGTATTTGAGGTATGGTGTTTCTTTACTATTTTTATGTTTTGCAGATAGCTACTGTGTGTGTCAGTGTATTCTTTTAGTCAAAGTTCCCTTTCTTTTGATCCTGTGAGTGCCTTGAGGTGCTCTGTCTCCCGGGACAGGCAATCGTATGGTGATGTTACTGAAGTAGAAGGAGTGCTATCTCTGAATTCTTGTCTCTCTTTTAGATGCTAAGAATTTGCTAATGTGTTGTGGCTGTTTTGCACAGCTGCTGTGATGCATAATCCTGTTTTAAATGGCTATCTTGTGGCTGCTTTGCATTACACGAAGGCACTTAACCATTCAATTTCTCCTCTGGCAGAGCTGGTATGTCAGTCCTGGTGAACAGGCATTTCCTATGTCATCTTGCGTTGTTCTGACCTTGAATTTGTAGGCTTGTCTTCAAAGACAACTGTTTCCACCCTGGTCAAGGGGAATTTTGTATTTTGTACGAAAAAGCTGTACGTAATAAATCGTGAGAACCAGAAATCCTGGCTCTCTTTAGGCTCAGCTGAAAGTTAAATACTGCCTTCAGTGGGGCCTGAGAGTGAACCTGAGACTTACTGCTTAATTAGCCCAAAAGGCAAAGCTTGGGGTTTCAAGTCTATTTTCTCCTTGCTGTCCTCCTTTATTCCTCCTCCCATCTCCTTTCTTCAATTTATTTCCTTAATATAGCAGTTCTGTCTGTATTTTTCTTCTGCTTATACCTAGTCCTAATTTTAGGCATAGGCAAAATGGAGGGTGGCTGCCTGCTTGGCTTTATGCCAGCATTAGACCTCGTGAAAATGGCAGTGGCTGCTGCCGAGAGAGATGTTGGGTTACGTAGGCTGATAGCAATCGTTGGCTGAGAAAAACAAGGTAATGGAGAAGAAGTTGCTCCTCCCAAATGTTTAACTCTGCTCTTCATCCCAGTTTTGTCCTACCCACTCTGGTAGCAAAAGTAACCTGACCCTATTTTCTTCTCTAGTAGTACTTATGTGAAGAATACTCAAGGCAACTCTGCTTATAGGCTTTTCTCCAGTAACAGTCAAGGCTAGTTTTGCTGGAATTAAAAAAAAGCCCTTGTTCTTCTGACTTGAAACGCTTGTTCGATCTGGGTTGCAGCTTGTTAGAGACCTATGTCTTGATTTAGACTCCCATCAAATAAAATACTGCCAGTGGGAGTCCTCTCTGCAGGATTCTCCAGTGTCTGAAGACATTTTTGGCGATTTCATGGCCTAGTATCTTAATGCTTCTGAATTGTTTTACTGTTTGATTTTCTTTCTTAGCTTAATAGGGGCAAATGGGGAGAAACCTGTAAGTGGTCTTTGGAGCCTACTTTTTGTTTAGATATTTAAAAAGCTGAAATGTAAATAAAATTGCTGCTACTTGCCTTACTTTTATTAAATTCTAGGCTGTTCATATAAACTGAGAGTGTTCATGCTGAACCTGTAGGCTAACTAATAGCGTCTGGGCCATGCTCTGGGCTTGTCTATCTTCTGCACTGTTATTCCTTTGGTCTTGTTGAACACATTTTGCCGTTGGTTATACTTGTTTTAGTTGGTGCAATAGTAAAAGGAATGAGTTTCTCTGAAGATGACTGGAAAAGGTTGCAAAGATGTTTGTTTAAAGATTTAGCAAGGGTCAATACGAAGTGCATTTGTCTTCTGGTAAATTTATGATGAGGCCACAGGCCCAGTTAGTGGCATTATCTGAAGAGCGTTGCTTGAACAGTCTGCTGTCTTACGGGTAGTTTTGTAAGCTTCTGTGCATTTGTGACCTGCAAAGCTCTGTAGCAATGTTTATGCAAGTTTATTTTTTCCTTACAGCAAATAACTTTGAATCATCTACTGCTGCGCACTTAACAGCGACACAACGCTTTTCATTCTCCGAGTGATCACTGGGCAAAATTAGCCTCTAAAAGCAGTTGTGTTAGAAGTGGAAATATATTTCATCCAGAGAAACCCCAAGTATGGAAAAAACCCAAATGACTCAAGGGTAGCATAACAAATCACTGGCATAACCAGGAGTTTCATCTGTTGACACCCTTTTTCAAAGTTATGAGGTATCGCTTGCCCGCTGGCAGCTTCCTCTAGTTGATGTGGTACTCTGAAAATCAGCCTAGGCTGCGGTTCTTAGCTTATGACTACATCTCAAAAGCTCAGCTTATACAAATAAGTTTATGCTTCAGTCAAAGATAGTGTTAAGTCAGCTGCAGCCACCCTGGGCCAGTTCCTGAAGGATTTATTCAGCTTCTTATGTTACTTTTGCAGTCCCTGCTGTTATAACTGCATAGCTACTGCTGCCCAAATGAGCTAGTTTAAATCTGCATTGGGTTGCATTGTAGGCAGCCTAAACCTCTCTCAGCAGAAGAATGCTTACTCGGTGTTTTAGAAACTTAGTTTACGGGAGTAGTGAGCTGCCTGTGGGATTAGGAGGCTGCCTGTCTCTGTGTTCCTGTTGTTGAGAGTGTTGGCCCCTGGGTTTATCAGTCCTTGTGAATTGTGTAGTTATAAAAAACTGCTTGCAAATGTTTGCGTTAGAGATGTCCTTCTTCATCTGTGTGTGTAATTGTGTCGCTGTTTTGATTATTTCCCCAAACTGTTGATTGTTCATCTGTCATTTTCAGTGATCACACCCACTGAACTCCAGTGTGCAATAAACTACCTTCTGATCAAAATGGATTCATTTACCAAATGTTTCAGGGAAGCAGCCTAGCAGAAATTTATACTTAGCTGGTAAGAAATGTCAGAGCTGCATATTTATGTGTTAATTGCTGTACCAACAATATGCTTACATCTGCAATCTCGCCTGCAGGATCACCACAGAATTACCTCAATTAAAGACAGAAAAGATTTGTGTAGGCAGATCATGTCAATCCATTCCCTTGGTCCATTACAGGATTCCCCTGCCCTCCCCATAATGGCTTCCCAGGGCTTGTCCAACCTAGTATTAAAGGAATCAAGAGATGGAAGATTTCACTATGTCCCTTGAGAGATATTTCTACTCTTGCAATTTTATTTTTTTTTCTGATGTTCATATCACACTCTAGTTTTCTTAATTTCATTCATATGAATATTCTTTTATTATAAATGATGGCACTTGATATAAAAAAAAAAATCAGTGTAGAATCAGTGCCATATTTAAATGCTACAGTAAAGTAAGACTTAACTGATACACACTGTAGATTCTGATCCTTTGGGCTTTTTTTATAGCTGACATACGCTATCAAATATGAACTGCCACACCGGAACCTAACGTAAACTAGTGTTACCCCTAAAGCTGCCTAGAGATTAAAAGACACTGTGGGGGATTTTTTGTTTGTTTGTTTGCTTGTTTTCTTGGTGGTTTTTTTTGTTGTGTTTTTTGGTTTTTTTTTTTTTTTTTTTTGTGGCAGCTGGATGCTTGAATATTTCAGAAAAAAACAAAGTGTCAAAGTGACTGTATTTCAGTATAACATTATGTATTGAAGAGCAGTGTGCCAAAAAGTAGTACGGTTATTATTGCTATTAATGTGGCCATCCAGATATTTCTACCAAAGTGGAGAACAGTGAGTGCCATATGGATAATCTAGCAATGCTCAAGAGCTCACGTTGGCCCTTCGCTACCTCCTCTATGGCTAAACAGGGCCACATGATTTGCAAAACCAGCAGTTTCTTTACCACATCCACCAACAATCATGCAGTCCAAATGGTTCTGTATATTTGTCCAGTAAATAGAACAAAATTGCTACTTTACATTTATATCACTACTTATTGAGCATTAAACTGAAGGAACCTGCGTGTATCTTCTGCATATGCTTTTCAGAGGTGTGTGTGGTACACGTTGAAGTACAGCATTGTCAATTTGTGCAATGGAGTCGTTGTCAGTTCAGATCAGCTTTCCAAACAGTTCACTGGAAACTCAGTGGAACAAATGAGTGCATGCAGTCTGAGGAGGAGATGGGAATTATGTATCATCACAGCAATGCATGAACTGCTGTGATGTTATTAGATTTTTTTTTTTTTTTAAGGCATGAACAGAAGCTTTAGTTGTTGTATTGCATGTTATTGTAAGAGCTGGATGAAACCTGCAAGAAGTTCTACTTAATGCTATTAAAAATGTCATTTAGATGTCAAGAGTCCGGATACTCTTTTCTTTTACCTTTCCCTTTACTCAGACCTAGTTGTCTTCTCAAATGCTCTTCCTTGTGTAGCTTTTGCCCTCTGCTGGAATAAAGCAAATGCAAGCCTGTGTGTTGCCGCAGTAGGATTTGAAAAATGTGTGCTTGGTTTTGCTCTTCCTTAATGGATGAAATCAGTTTCAATTAAAGTTTGTGCTCCTTTTGATCTAGAAAGCATAAAATATGCATGACTGCTGTCTGCTTGATTATTCTGCTGTCTCCTGGCCGGAGGTCTGTTCTTTGGTTATAACCTTAACACTAGTGCCACGTGTTGGAAAACCTTCGGTCGCTCTGATGGCTGGAGCCAGCAAAATACTTGGAACAAGAAGTCCTGTATGATCATCCTCAGGTGATGACGGTCATCCCTAAGCTTGGTAGTTTACAGTCATAGGTGCTTTTGAAACTGTGTCATGGTTCCCTAGCTGGCAGCATCTCCTCTCTGTTTTGTTATAACCAGAGAGAATCGCTGCCCTGTGTGTGGTGACAGGGTCTGCACGCCACAAGCTGGGAGATGGGCACAGTGGCTGTTCCAGCCATTAGAAGCTACTGATTCTTGCTTTTAATGAATTGCAAAGAACAACTCAAATACTTGACTAAAAAATGAATGTGCTCCTGTCTGTTGTTATCACCTGTAACTCCCACCTCCCACCAAATCCTCCAGTGATAAGGGCTTGAGCACTTGCAGGTAAAGCTCACTTTGTCCAGAGGGAGCAGTTCAGTGGAGAATGTTTGCTGGGCTTTGCTAAGGAGTCCTCCATAAATGAGTGCTGTTAGATCACTTCCTTATCAGAAAAATCTGTAGTCCCAGCTCTTCCTTTTTGCATGTCAGGGGTGGAAACGTTGTTTTCATTTGCATCTGGTTTCGGAGGCAGACGTTTCATCTCGCTGTCTTAAGTAAACTGCGTTCACAAAAGTGGAGAAGCTTAGCCTTAGCCCTTTCAGAAATTGTTCTCTCAAATCCTTCTGTGGAGAAGGAGAGGGAGGAGAAATCAATAATCTATGGGGTAGGGGGAGGAAATCACTGTATAAAATCTTGCAAAATCCTGTAAACAACTGAGTGCTGCCAAGACAATTCCCTGGGTATCATCTGTGCTCCTCAGTAAAGAACAGGCCACAAGAGAGCCCAGATTACCCTTCAGGCAAATAATCCTGGAGTCGGGAAGCATATGAATTTCTCTCTTTTCCATCAGAATTAGAAATTTTCAAGTCAGTCGGAGAAGGGCAGGAACAGCAAACTGGTCGTATAGTGACCGTATCTCAAACGTGCAGCAACAGCCTGGTTAAATAACACTGTTACGGTTGCATGGCCAAACCTGTCACAAGTATTTCCAGAATGAAGCATGGCTATGCAACCTTAATTCGCCTGTAAGTGTGTATCCTTCACAACGGAATCCTTGATTGCATTTCTCATAACATTGTTCCCCTGTACAGTATTGCATCAGCCTATGCCCAGCAGCTATCTAATATAGGGATGAATTAGGGGGGTAGCGAAGGAGCATTGCTACAGCAGGCAAAAAAAGCGTGTATATATAGGGGTCCATCTTGGGACCAGTACTGTTTAATATCTTCATCAGTGATGTAGATGGTGGGATCAAGTGCACCCTCAGCAAATCTGAAGAGGACACCAAGCTGAGTGGTCCAGTTGACCAAATATACAGAACCATTTGGACAGGATGCCATCCAGAGGGACCTGGACAAGCTCAAGAAGTGGGCCCATGTGAACCTCATGAGGTTCATCAAGGCCAAGTGCAAGGTGCTGCACCTGGGTCAGAGCAACCCCTGGTACCAACACAGGCTGGGGGATGAAGGGATTGAGAGCAGCCCTGTGGAGAAGGACTTGGGGGTACTG
>JANXJC010000032.1:22028890-22042923 GCA_027564655.1 Leptodon cayanensis
ATTGTAAATGGATGAAAAAAAGTGTTAGCAAGAAAGCAGGAGTGGTACCACCAGATTTGGACAAAATGAAAATAAGTGGGGGTTCTCCCTTCTTTCCTCTGCCTTTTTCTCCACGCTTTTTTCTCCCCTGCTGTTTCCTCGCTGCTGCAAGGAGGGGTTGTGTGATGAAGTGGCAGGGCCAAGATGAAGTTCCACAGGAGGGTCCTGGAGAATCGGCCTTTCTTCTCCCAGCTGTGCTCAGGATGGGGCTGCAAATGAAGGTGGCAGCAGCAGTTGCTGGTGTGGGGCTGCCTTAAACATCCTTCAGCAAAAGCAGAACCGTGCCCTTGCGATGGTCATGAAAGGATCACGCAGCAGCAAAGCAGGGTGGTTTGCCACCCCAGGCTGGGGCTGCGGTGTATTTTTTTTGCGTATAGGTTCTCTGGGTGAGACTTCAAAGTTCGGCTGTGCTGTGAAAAGAAACTAGAAGGGCTTTAAAGTTTCCATGCCTGTTATTTCTCTAAAAAATGTGCTCAGTTTAGAAGTAAAAGAAGGTTCCTTATCCTGCTGTTTCTTTGAATGTTCAAGCTGAACTTTTTCTCTGGCTTTCACCTGTTACAAAGGCATACTGCCCTAGATTTAGACCCTCTAAAGGTATATCTACATTTGTTGAGCAGATACGGTTTTTTCCTAGTTCCACCTAACGTTTGTTTATGTTAAAATCTTAAAGTAGATGAAGTGATTAGCAATTCAGGTGTATTTAGCTAGCTGAGAGAAATCCACAGGTCGTCCAGTGTTAAATTTCAATAGTTCTTCTGTGTAAAATATATATTGCCATCAATGCAGTAGAGATTTAGAAGGAACTAAATAAGACTTTTGAAAAGACTCTTTTTTTTTCCTAGTAAAAGCAACACCAGTGGTACCCCAGTCACTCCATTGCCTGAAATCTACATTGATACAGGGTCAAAAAGAACTCACTTTAGTTTACTTCCCTTTGCTGTATTGGCTCTGAATAGGTGTCACAATAAAAAGCCAGCAGTAGCCTAAAATGAATAAGCCTAAAATCACTAAAATCAATAAGCCTAACAGTACATAAAGAAAATGCATCTGAAGCTAAGCCTGTGCCCTCATAGAATCTGTTTGCCTCGGAAATATTAGTGAATTTATTTCCTATTTTGCAAGGTTGGTAAGAGGTTATTGGGTTTTCGTTTTAGTTTCTTGACGGGGAAATTGAGGCATAAACAGTATGAGACACATCTGTTGTAGTGCATTGTCTGCAGCACAGGTAGTATTTGAACTGAAACTTCTGGAATCTCTACTTTTACCTTCCTATAGCATCTCTAGCATCTAAGGCCTGAATTAGGCACTGTCTTGGCATATGCTGCCAGTGCACACTCAGTACACGTGTCTCTACACTACCAGTAAAATCTGTTTTGAGAGCAGCATATGGGCAATATGCAGACAGGGAAGAGAAATTTTTCAGCAAAGCTACTTTTCAGAAATCCTGTGGAACCTTTAACTTCCCATGAACTTTATTTATTCATTTGTTCACTATTTCATTTTAATCCTTCCTCCCTTTTGAGGCAAGGATCTCATCCAGCTAAATGACACGTTTGGGAATCCTGACGTGGATCACCAGGGTGAATTGGTGCTATGTACAAAACTATATGAATTTTCAGCGATGGTGGATGGTCAGTGTAACAGGACAGAGCCTGGCTGCCCAGTCTGTAGAGGAATCTATCACCTAAGATAACTGGGAGGCAGATGGCATGTTTTATTACATAATGTAGTCTTTCTCTTCTTTGTTATGAGTCAGGTGAGTGCCAGTTACTAAATGGTCCTAGGACATACTGTGCTTCCTTGGGACAGAGGACCTGATTATAGTTGGACTAGATGCTGGAGCTTATCCACAGCTGCCTTTGTGCTCATAAATCAGAGTTTCAGTGTACACCTAACCCTTCAATTCCCTTCTCTCCCATAGTGGATTTTTTCATGTCAGTGCCAAGCTTTCCTCCCAGGTTCCCTCTCTCCCCTCGTTTGTTAACGCTTATTAGAATGAACCTGCCCTAATGAGCCTGTTCTGGCCAAAGTATTCATGCTTGCTTCAAGCAGTCTTGGGTCTATTTTAATTACTCTCCTTTTGGTAATTACTGTCTCTGTCTTCATGCTCTTTTATTCTTCTTTCCCCACTTTTGCTGATTTAGTCCTTTGAAAAGAGGCTTTGCAATTTCACACCATCAGATAGAAGTCCATTGATCAACTAATATTGCTTCAACTCCTTGGCGAATTGCAGTTTCTCTCTTTAAGCTAGCAAGGAAAGCAACAAAACTTCATATTTTGTATTACAGCAAAATTGTCCAACAGTTCACAGGAAGGAGTATCTGTCACTTCTACCTATTTATAAAAGTTAGGGTTCTGTCATTTTAATAAGGAGCAATAAGAAAGGACAGATAGCAAGGACATCTCCGCAGAGGTTTAACCTCAAAATTAAAGTCTGAATGATATGGAAGTATTTCTCTTACATTTTCACAGCCACTTTTAATCCTAAAAAAACCCCAAGCCCACAAACAAACAAACCCTGAACGCTGTTCCACCCCCCACCCCACACCTCCCATTAGGATTGCTTTACCACATATGCATGAAAAAATTAGAAAATTTTAAGTTTCATTTAAGGCTGTCATTATCTGTTCAGTTAAAATCTAAAAATAGTCTTACAAAAGGTGGATGTTTGGTGTTTGGATCTAATTTCAGTTAAAACTGAATCGAGCAAGACTTAATAGATTATTGGGCAGATTGTCAGACTGGCAAACGATGGAGTAGATTCCATAAATAACTTTAACTGATCTGCTGCTGCTTATCTTTGAGTGGTGTGAATTGTATATAAATATTCTATTATAATGTGCATGTAAGAGTTAATGATGTAGCCAGAATGATGTCTAGGCTATGGTGCTACTTTGGGCGTTTTTATGGTTAAGAAGAGAGAAACTATGGTTTGTTGTATGTAGACTGGGGTTTAAATGGATAAATGTTTGCAGGTATGGCCTTTATGTGATTCATGTGGAAGATGCTGATGACATTTTCAATTTCTTGCAGAACTGGAGCTTAGACAACTGTAATAATAGATGTGCTATAAATCATTTTCTCTAGAGCTTTGTGTTTGCTTGATGATACTCTGATCTGTGACCTACTATTAGTATTTCTTATAGGAGCCTAAATTAAAAATATCAGTTCAGGAAAAAAAAAACCCTGTACAGCCTATTGAGCTGGGCATTTTATTGCAGTACCCATAATGCGTTGTAACTAAAAAGAAAGGAGTGTATTTCAGAGAGAAGTAGAGGGAAGGCAGAAGGCTTTGATTCACACTTAGGTTTCTGCTCCTCTCGTTGCTAATTGTCAACCAGTGAGACCCTGTAGCCGGTACCTAGTCTAAACCTGTTCTTAAATATTAGGGAGTAAGCTGGCACTTGCATCAGGGACAGATAATCTTGTATCTGGTTACTAAGTTGTTATTTTTGTTTTAATCTTCCTTCTTAAGTGTTTGGTGTTGCTGTCTGTCAGCTATAGAATAAAGCTATAGATAAACCAAAAGCTTGAATATAGCTAGATAAACCAAAAGCTTGAATCAGGTACAACAAATAATAGCTAATTGATAACATGTTTTTGCTTGATCAGCACTGGTCCCTGCTTCATATTACTCTCTATATAATAGCATCCATTTCATGTTCTTTTGAAGCCTCTAAACAGAGGGGGGAGTTCATCTTATTCTTAATGGTTTGCCTTTTTTTTCTCTTTAATTCAGCCGTAAGTTTCTGATTAAATGTTTATCTTAAATGGTACTGCTACAAGGTCTTTTCCCAGTTTGCACAGATTTTCACTCTGATTAATAATTTTAATTCTGTATCTATTGTGTTAGTAGATGCTAGCAGCCACTTCAGTTGCACTGTTCCACTCCCTTCTGTGATGTGTCCTGTTTAAAGACTGGGTTATACCATTTTGGATTTTAGTACTGAAGTATTTGTGCTGTTCCTTGATTTCTTCAAAAGCCTTTTTGTAGTCTTGCTCACTCCTGCTGTGATGCTATAATTTGCCAGTTGTCTCAAAAGCTAATTTTTTTTTGCCAAGGAATGCAAAATTTGCACAGGTTATTCACTCTTTCTTTGAATCTTGAATACTGTATCTGTTTACAGATACCGTATCTACAGAGGGCTAACAGCAGACCTCGACTTGCTAATGGAGTAAGGGTGACTTTGGTTTTGCCCATATAACTTGCAGGTTTTCTGATGTCAGCAAATGCCACAGTGAATGGTATTTTCTCTGGTATTTATTTGTTTGGAAACTTTTCTAGATTTTGATATTTCTTCCCACATTTTTTGTTGTGAAAAACTTTTTTTTTTTTTCTTTTTTTCCCTTGTGGTCCCTTCAGTAATGGAAGTTTTCCTGCAATCGCTCTGCTACAATCAATCATTCAGGTACCTGATACTGTTTCTATTGAAACATCTCTGGAAGTCAGTATAATCCCAGTGGCATTCATAACAACTGATGTCTGCTAAATGGGATTGCAAAGAAGAGCCACTGTTCATAAAACTCTATCTGCCAAAATCCATTTAGTACTTCCTTTTAAGAGCCCCAACTGAGAAAATGCTGAGTTTTGTTAAGCTTGACAAAGTAACATCTTGCTCCCCAACCAAATGCAACTAGGTGGATCTATTTTAAGAACACTGTTGGAAAGTGTATTTTGATATGCTTAATAGTTGCTAGTTTAAATGCACGTTTTCTTCAGAGTATGCAGAAACCTACACTCTGCCTTTTTGCCTGCAGGTTTTGTATGTTACTGTCTGTACTTTTTGACCTCTACAGGAAAAGTAAGTTATATGCACTTACACAAACATGATTCTTTGCATCTCATTCCCTTTGGGTTATCTGTTTGCCTGACAGGAGTTAAGGTAGGAAATCACAAGGAAATGCATAGCAAGGCTCTAGAAAATGACAGAGAAGTGTTGATAGGAACAGCCTTTCCTGACTCTGCATCATTTCTATACCAAACCCCAGGTTGGAGGGATCCTAGTGAAAATGCTGACTGAAGCAAGAAGGTGAGCAAACAGGTTGCGAGCAAATTGAAGCTGAGAAAGAAATACAGGAACAGCAAGTGTCTGTCTGACTCAACCCAAAGATAGGAGTCAGCTGATCTTACCCAAATTATCATTAGAGACTGAGCTTTTGTAGGAAATTTTGTATAAAGGTCCTTTGTGTTAAGCTAGTATCCAGAATTTAAGGACCCTTTTGATCATTGAATAAACCCTGTCTTTGAATGAAAGCAGAATTTTTGCCTAGTTAACATTATGGGACCCCATAGAAAGAGGTTTAAAGAGTGGTGTATGTATTATCTTGCTGGCCAGGTCTTAACATGGTTGACAAATGCAGCGGGGCCATGTTTTTGTCAGGCAAGGGAGGTACAGAAGCTGTGGCTGTTACCTAGTGGGTGTGCTTGAGGCAGACTGAAAGGGTCCGAGGTGCAGTTAGACCTGTACCATCCTTCCTGGTTTATTCCTCTTCTGCTGCAGAACGTGGTTGCCGTAGCGCTCGCATTTCTTGCGCTTTCATCCGTGTGTGTTTTTCCTCCCTTTTCTTTATGTAAAGCTCACTCATTGACCACAATGTTTTGGGCTGTTTACATGCTTTTCAGGATGTGCTAGATGTTATTCCCATGAACGTGTATCAGTCTCCTTATGCTCCTTCTGTTCAGTTGGACATGTTTGGTTTGGGTCTCTTTTAATGCAGAATGAGCTTCATAACATTTAGTGGGGGTAGGCCTCATCACAGATTTGTCACATCCATGAATAGTTAGAAACGTTCAAATTATGGGTTCCTGCCAGTATTCATAAAACTGTGATTGTACTTTATTTTTCCTGGCTCCTGATCCACTGAGACTAATTTAATCCTTTTTATTGTTTCCTTCATTTGGAATTGCAGTATTAATCAAATATTACAGTTGTCTCATCTGCACCTGTTTGTTCTGCTACTTTCCCCCATTATGAACACGTGGATGCACAATGATCTTACTTTTAACCAGAAAACAAAATATTGTTGCTTCACGTTGCTTTTTGTTTTCTGAGTTTGTTCATTCAATATAGAAACAGAAGTCTTCTCTTGTATTACTCATGGAAAATTTTATTGCTACTGTGCTTGTAGTCAACAAAGCCTGTGTTTTCTATTGATTAAAATTTCAAGTTTTTCTGAAAAGTATATACCGCTCCCGTCTGAGATTGGAGGACAGCCAATATTGCAGAACAAAACAACTTGATTCCCGGTAAGGCTAAGTGCTTGGGACAGACCTCAGCAGGCTTCCTACCTCTGCAGAATGCAGAGAGAATAAAGCATTTCCAGTGCTGCCACTCTGGACCCTAGAGCAGCTTGTGATGAATTAGAATTTAGAACCATATATGAGAATTCATTTACTCAGTAAATTAAATGCTTTTATGTCAGCGTGGGTATATTTAGAGCTTGGTTAAGAGGCTCCCACAGTAGTCTGAGTACTTTTTTCCTCCCATCCTCTTCCTATTGTCACTAATATCTATAAATCTTAATTGAAATTACAGAGCTGACAAAGTGTGCCAGTCTGTAGTCAGCTGGGTTGAGAAGTGACACTGTGGTCCTGGGCCAGCAAAGGCATCAACACTGTTTAACCATTTCTAATTGCACAGGATCAGCGCTTTAAGGTTTGAAACAAGATTGACACACCTCGAAGTTAAAGTTAAATACAAATAAGGGGGGGTGGGGGGCGCAGGTAAAGTCCACTGCTCAGGACTAGTGTATACTCCGTGTGTGATTCTGAATACTAACCCATTAACAGGCAAGGTGCTTTTTATTTAAATGCTTATTTTTTCTAACTGCATATTACTTAAGAACTTATTTTCAGAGTTAACTCTTGGAGAGGGACCTATCTAAAATGAGGATCTATGTATTTCATCACAGGTTGAATGATTTTCAGGTAGATGCCAGGGAACTGCAGAAAATACTTGGTACCTAGTGAATCCCTGTAATCTTCTGGTATAGAATTGATGCTATGTTTAATTTTTTGTTGACAAGTTTGGTGACTGAGGTGCCATGGCCAAGACGAGCTGTAAAATGAAGGATTAGGACTCTGTGTGGGAATTAAGCTGTTTTATTCCAACACAGAAGGAAAAATTCTGAATGACCCACGTTAGAATTCTGACCTATTTAATTGATGTAATTTCAGCTGTGCCTGTGTAGCACTTTCTCTCATGCCTCCATGTTCACATTACAATGAGTATATCCATCGGTCTGCAGCAGGAGGGAGTGTGAGATATGACCCCACTAATCTGGTTCTGAAACACCCCTCTAATTTTTCATTGCATAATTCAGATCTCTCTGCAGGTGTGCACGTGTGTGTGTGTGTCGTGGTGGGGGCAGTCCTGTGAAGAATTATTCTGCCATGATTTTTTGGTTTTAGCTAATGTTTTGGGTCCAGAATGCCTTTTGGACTAATTCTCATCTATCCCCTAGAGCTCAGTTTAACTTTGACAGCAAATACCACCTCTGCTGGGCCTCCTGCTCTGAGGTGTTTGCAGCTGTTAATATCTCCATAAGTCTCAGTGAAATGAGGTTTGTTTCTCGTGTTACTCCCCTATTTCAGCTCTTATTGGGACTCTCTGAAGGCTCCACTGACAGAAGGTGCCCTCCTCCTCCCCCAGCTTTATCATGCACCAGGTATATTTAATCTCCCCCTCCCTGATGTGGGCTGAGGGCTTTAGCAAGCTGTTGCCATTTTCCTGAGGAGAAAGGGCTCTAGGGAGAGACATGCTAGAATGATGGTGAGAGAGAGAGGAGGCTTTTAGATCCTCTGTCTGCTGCCTGTCAGAGAAGAAAAACACCAAGAAGTTAGAATAAGCAGGATGAGTCTCCTCAGACTTGACAGCTGAACTTCTGAGTGAGCTGTAAAGTGCTTTTTAACTCTTCTGTGCATTGACGTTTAAGATGGCAACTGTTCTTGAAGATGAGCATTTGGGTGACTTCTAGTGTTCACCTGGTATGCTATGGAAGGTATAAGGAAAATGCAGTTCTTGGGCTTTGCTTCAAGAAATTGGGGCACTTGGGCTTAATCGGCTCAGAGGCTGTACTTCAGAGGAGAGTGCTCTTTATAAGCAGATGTACAAAACCCTCTAAATCACTCTTCCATGAAGGATCGTAGAGATTTGCAACAAATACCTGAATTTAAATGGTCAGCCTCAAGGCACTTCGGAAAAGTGGATGCATCTAGATTGTTCTGGTGGATGGTGAGGAGTCCATAAGTTTTGTGTGAAATGTTGCCTGGTGTTCCTCTGTGAGAGCCTCACCATGGGTACAGAGAGGAGCCAAGGCAAAAGGTGGTGTCGGTAGGGAGGTTATCGGAACATGAAAAAAAGGGAAGGTGCGTACATGTCCTGCTTTTGGCTGGCGTAGAGTTAATTCTCTTTCTAGGAGCTGGTATAGCATTATGTTTTGAGTTCAGTAGGAGAAGGATGTTGATAACACACTGATGTTTTCAGTTGTTGCTAAGTAGTGTTCAGATTAAGTCAAGGATCTTTCAGCTTCTGATGCTCAGCCAGCAAGAAGGCTGGGGTGGGGGGTGCAGCACAAGAAGTTGGGAGGGGACACAGCCAGGGCAGCTGACCCCAACTGGCCAAAGTGGTATTCCAGACCATGTGACATCATGCCCAGTATATAAACTGGGGAGAGTGGGGGTGGGGGGATCTCTACTCGGGGACTAGCTGGGCATCGATCAGCGGGTGGTGAGCAATTGCACTGTGCATCACTTGCATATTCTAATCCTTTAATTATTACTATTGTCTTTTTACTAGTGTTACCATTATCATTATTAGTTTCTTCTTTTCTGTTCTATTAAACTGTTCTTATCTCAACCCACAAGTTTTACTTCTTTCCTTCTGCTTCTCTCCCCCATGCCACTGGGTGGGGGGAAGTGAGTGAGCAGCTGCGTGGGGCTTAGTTGCTGGCTGGGGTTAAACCATGACAACACAGTACGCAACTGGTAAGGCAGTGACCTTACTCCAGTCCCCTTTAGTCACATAATACAACCATGAAGGCACATGCAGTGGTCAATACAATACAGCCAAATCTTGTTTGACAGGTGTTGGTGTACATAGATGCATCTTCCTCAATTATTTTTTTTTAAGTAAAACATGCAGTGTGCTTTTACTTAAAATAAGTAATAATGACTAAATAATAATTAAAAATAATGTCTAAATTTTAAGAGAGATTATTTTGTTCAGCATTAATTGAGGGTCTTAAGAAGCATCACAAGTTCAAAGGAAAGATTTTTTTCTTATGTATCACTGTATACATCCTAGTGTAAGATAGATACAGTTGTAAGAAAAAGGATAGATTGATCAGATAGATGAGTACAAATTAAGCATTCTTCTTATGCCTTGTGTCGTAACATGTGAAGGCATGCTAAAAGGGGGAAGGAAATGATGACCAACCCAAATACTTAATTTTTTTTTTTCCTAAAAAACCAAAAATTATGCCCAATTTACTTTTACCAATAATCATTTGGGATGGTAGGCTTATAAAGCCATAGGATTAATTCTCCACTATTTCTTCTTAGAGTACATGCTTAAATGCATTAGTGGAGAACTGTATGATAAATGTAGATTAAGAATAGTGGTGATATTCCTGAAGCCCTACATTATTAAGTCATGCTTCTTGAATTCTGATCTGGTGTCAACTACAGATGTATGGAAAATGGACTTGACTGGTATAGTCAGACAATTGACTCTACTCTCCTCCCAGACTCTTATTTGCCTAAAACAGTTCTGCTTGGGGACAGCAAAGCTGTTCAGTTGTTTTCCTCCTCCAAGTCTATGCTTTTATGGAGATGATTTCTCCTGTTCTGTGAGGTTTTTCTGGGGGGGGGGGTTGAGTGGTTGTTCTTTGTTTCCATGTTCAGGAATCTTTACTACTTATTCGAAGCAGCCATTACCTTTCATGCTCAGTGTTTCCTAAAGACTTTTAGGTATCATTTTATAATATTTTTCCTCTGACTCTGCTTTCTGATGCTTAACAAAAAAACAAGTTCCCAGCTAGATTGCAAATCTACTACTGCAACCACTCTGTGTGCTTTCTCTGTCACTTTAGTCAGGATCTTGCTTTAGTTGTTCATCTTACAATACACTCCATGCTTTATCTGGGCTTGACAAGCTTTCCTTTTTTACCTTTTTATTGGGAAACTGATTTGCATATAATCCAGACCTAGATTTTGCTGTGTTGTAGTTTTGTCTAATGCTTTAAGGACGTGATCTTCGACACACCAATCCTGCAAAAGTGAGTACAGGTATTATAAAGATGCACAGATTATTCTGTTCAGCTACAATGGAAAGGAAGGAATTCTTTAACTGTAATCCTTTTTTTCCATGACTCGCTTCTTTCTGACAGACATTCAGAAAGAAATCCGGACTTCTCTTTCAGTCAAGAGCTATGTAATAATGGAAAAAACATAGTTCCTTATATGATCCAGCAACCAGTTCCTTTCAGTAGTAATAAGAATGCAAATTAAGACAATGCACAGCATTATTTAAACCACCCTAATAGTGTGAGATTACTATTAGTTTTAACTCCTTTTTATTGTTTAGAAGGCTTTTGGTCTCACTGCCTTGTTTACCACCACAGCAGTAATCTCTTTTGGTGTCACTTTACCTGTTTCCAAATAGAGCAAAGCCAGTTCTTTGTTTTGAACACACAGAGTGTTTTATATGGCACATTACTGAAATATTGGGATTTTGAATATGAAGTATGGTTAGAATTTCAGTAGGGTTCAATTTTCATTAAATCTGTCCTAGATGAAATCTAATGTGATGATTTAGAGTTCATGAAAGAATACAAGAGTTACTCATGCTGAAATCTGAAACTTTAAATGTTCTGTCAAATGTGACAGTATATATATAGATTTAGCCAGTAATTTGGCAAATATTAGAAGTGCTTTGAGAATGAGAACTCTGAGGCTGAGAGTGGTGGTTGAATTACTCGGATTCAGTGAGGTTAAGGAAGCTGAAGGAACTTTTTGACTCCTTTCTTGTAAGTGATTTTGTAAAGAGAACTTTTTCCTCTGTCATTGCTATCTTTGATAGATCTGTTATAGAAGTTAAAACATTTATCAAAACTGCCACAGATCCTATGACCCATAGAAGAAGGATTATCAGACCTTAATTGCAATAGCTGTGTAATTTCAGAACTTCCCTTCCCTTGTTCACCTAGTCTCTGACCTTTATGTCAGCTTCTGATTTCCTTCTGTAATTGACTCTTTCTGGTACAGGAAACTACGGCAGCAGATGCATCTTAATACAGTGGAAGATTCAAACAGTGCTGTCGAATGCCTAGCAAATTTACTTGTATCTATTTTACAGTCACGTTTTTGGAAAAAAAAAAAAGTAGTTTGAACAAGTTTCAGATGAAAAAGGAATGAGTTTCCCTAAATCTTAAGGTTGGGGGTGTTTTGTTTTTAATACATAAACCTCAGTAAGAACTTAAAACACTATCTTCGAGTTTGTGCTGAAGACAGCTGTTTGGTTCAAGGTTTGCTCATTTCGGTGACACATGCTAATGGAAACAAAACCTAAGTTTACTCTGCTTCAAGGGACAGCTAATCAATTGAGTCAGGACCTGAAGCGAGGAAATAGAATAGCCTCTGAGGGTACCGTGAGAATACTTGTGTGTTCTCACCCAACGTCAGGTTTCGATATCATGCATGTTTCTGTATCTTTTTTATATCACAATATCTCTATATCTTTTTTACCTTGAAGAGACTTCTGTTTCAGCACTACCTTTCCCAGCTTCCCCTGCATACCACTGTATTTATTGACTGATACAGGAGAGAGTGATTTGTGCATCTGCTCGTGAATGCCCTCACCTTACTGGATAATCAGCAACACTAACACTCAGTAACCGGAAACACAAAAAAACTATGGACTTTAGTTCCAGGCTACTCCAGCTGGAAGTAATGTTCAAATATCAGTTAATAAGATAATGTTGTTGGCAATTAGAACAACTGGATTCCTAGAAGTGACCTACTACTTTTACACACCTAGTTGTCACAAAAATAGACAGTTCATTCCTGTCAAACTATAACTAAACAGGCCCACCTACAGTTTTACAGGACAGAAAGTATACTAGCAGGAAAAGAATTGCAATTTTTCATGTCTGGCTTATGCCTGGGTTTAGGGAAACAAACCCTAATACAGTGTATTTGCTTTAGACATTGTACTGTCTTGTAGTCCATAAACCTCCTGCTGGCCATGTCTTTTGTCACTTGTTATTAAAACGTTTAGGACACTGAAGAGTAGAGGGCCAAGACTAGATCTTTACTTAGGTGTTTGAATCACAAAATTCATGTGTCTGTATAATCTATTCAGAATTCAAGAACAAAACTGATACTATAACTTCTGTTATTACATGTAGCTATTGGTAGTGACTGAGTAGTCTGCATAACAAAAATGAATAAACCCAACCAAACTCAAATCTTATACTTGAAACAACCTCCACCTTCCCTCAGTGAAAAGTTTTCTAGAACTTGCTCCTCCACAGCCACAGAGAGCTCGCGGTGCTACAAAGGCAAATGGTGCAGAGAATGCATGTGTGTAGGGAAAAGCACAAGCCTGTAAATACTATGTAGTAGTCCTATGGCATCCACTAAAGGCAGGACTCCTTACCTTGCCTTAATTCTCTCTATTTTGTTTTAAAAAATAGCCTTATGACAACTGAAGGGGCAGCCCTTTGCACTGAGGAAAGAACCAATTGTTTTTCAAAGTTTAGAAGGCAGATATATACTTCGTATCTCTATCCCCCTCTTAAGTTTTACTAGTTCGGTTCTGTCTAGGGACTGCCAGAACAAGCATGGGCCTCCACTTTCTTGTCTTTAACACCTTCTGTGTCTCATGCTATTTTAACCACTTTTGGCCTGGATGGGGATATGCATCCATCTAGGAAACGGTCTACTTACCTTACCCTGTCTATCCTTTCAAGGCGTTATTCAAGACATCAGCTAGTACCATCCTTGTTGAAATCAACTGTGGCTTGAAGAACAGCTGTCTCTGGAGATCAAGTATTCAGCATCAGTTTTATTCTCATCAACTAGATCTCTTCAAGATACTCCTTGAACTATTAAGGTAAGTGAATAAGCATGCATACTTCAGATTTTTTTTTATATTTTACAAGTCGGTGAATGTTTCGCATTCTTCCATGCCTGGCAAGATAGAGTTACTGTCTCTGAGAGAGTATTTTAAGGAAAGACCATATCCAAACAGGACTGAAAGAACAGAAGTGCAATCCAGATGATATATCAATACAATAAGCTGCAAAATGAAAACTTAGATGTTGCTATTATGCCTACCAAAGAGTACAGGAAGTTGTTATGCTTTAATAAGAAAAAAAGCTGTGGATAACTGCTGGGCTAAAGCTGTCATACATAAGAAACTGGCATGCACAATCTTCACTTTCTAACACTCTAGAAACACTGTGTACTAATCAGACTGTAGTAAAAATTTGCTAGAAATCAATAACAATATCTACCTTTTCTTGACTTTTGGTGGGGGTGGGGGGGTATATTACTATATCTAAAAGCATTCATCTTTGGTACCACCTTAATACAGTGTCCTGGGTTCAGCTGGCACAGAGTTAATTGTCTTCCTAGTAGCTGGTACAGTGCTAGGTTTTTGAGCTAGGTATGAGAAGAATGCTGATAACACACTGATGTTTTCAGTTGTTGCTGAGTAGTGTTTAGTCTAAAGTCAAGGATTTTTCAGCTTCTCCTGCCCAGCCAGCAAGAAGGTGGGAGGGGACACAGCCAGGGCAGCTGAACCAACTGGCCAAAGGGGTATTCCATACCATGTGATGTCATGTCCAGTATATAAACTGGGAGGAGTGGAGGTGGGGGGGATCACTGCTTGGGGACTAACTGGGTGTCAGTCAGCAGGTGGTGAGCAATTGCACTGCGCATCATTTGTATATTCCAATCCTTTTATTATTACTGTTGTCATTTTATTAGT
>JANXJC010000032.1:22051036-22098161 GCA_027564655.1 Leptodon cayanensis
GGGGGGCTGTTTGCTTTAAACTTCCAAGAAGTATTGACTTTGTAAGAGGTATTTTAATGGGACTAACAGAATCATTGCCTTAAGTCAGATTCTGTTTAAATATAACTGCCCTAGACAAGATGATAAATCCCTCTAATGAGAAAACTGCCTCTTAAGGAGAGTTGTTGCTTTGCTGACAAAGAATTTTATCTCCATGCCTGAGTGGAGATCACTGAGCTAACACTGGTCAGTCCTCCCGAACTGAACGATGGCGTGCCTGTGGCAGACCTCACGGCTGCATTGGTGTGCTAGAGCAGCTGCACTGTGGTTGGGATCATAGCTGACTTTTCTGCACAGCGCTCCTCAGAGCTGTGTACAAATGTTCCTGGGGCATGCCAAAGGATTTTTTTTTTTTTTGCAACAGTCAATTTTTCAGGGTAGCTGTCTCCAGCATCCTTTGGCAGAAGTTCTCTGTCCTCTGGTGGGACCTACTCAGGGAGTCTCCTGAAAGAAAGAGAACTGCGCTCTTGGTTATAAAAGTTAGTTACATTCATTTCCCTTTGGTCCTTCAGCCAAACCTGAGAGTAATCTACACCTGCCAGCGGTCCAAGGAGGGAAGAAACTGTATTTTTCATCAGCACAATGGAATAGATCTGTTGTTTAAGAGGAAGGGCATCTGCTGTAATTATATGACGTTTATCAGAACTGTGTGGGCTTCTGTCATCAGCCCTTGCACAATGTAGCTTTAACCAGCCATTTATATTGTTATAATATTCAGGCCATGTCGAGGGAGGTGACCCTTCATCTCTGCTCAACACTAGTGAAGCCATTGCTAGAGTGCTGTCTCCAGTTCTGGGCACCCCAACACAAGACAGACACGGACTTACTGGAAAGAGTCCAGGAAGATAAGGGACTGGAGCATCTGTCATACAAGGAGAAGCTGAGAGAGCTGGGACTGGTTATCCTAGAGAAGAGAAGGCTCAGGGGCATCTTATTAATGTATATAAATACCTGTTGGGAGGGTGTAAAGATGATGGAGCCAGACTCTACTTGGTGGTGTCCAGTGGGAGGATGAGGTGCACTGGGCATAATCTGAAAAACAGGAAAACACTTTTTTTACCACAAGGGTGGTCAAACACTGGAACAGTGTTTCTCCGTACAACACAGACCTGTTGGAGCAGTTCCAGAGGAGGGCCACAAAAATGATCAGAGGGATGGAACATCTCTGCTACGAGGAAAGGCTGAGAGAGTTGGGGTTGTTCAGCCTGGAGAAGAGAAGGTTCTAGGGAGAGCTTATTGGGGCCTTTTAGTACTTCAGGGGGGCTTGTAAGAAAGATGGGGACAGACTTTTTAGTAGGGCCTGTAGTGATAGGACATGGGGTAATGGTTTTAAACTACAAGAGGGTAGATTCAGACTAGATAAAAGGAAGAAATTTTTTCCAATGAGGGTGGTGAAACACTGGAACAGGTTGTTGCCCAGGGAGGTGGTAGATGCCCCATCCCTGGAAGCTTTCAAGATCAAGTTGGATGGGGCTCTGAGCAACCTGGTCTAGTTGAAGATGGCCATGCTTTTTGCAGGGCTACATGACCCTTAAAGGACCCTTCCACCCCAAACCATTCTGTAATTCTATGATTTTATAACAGGTTGTCCAGAGAGATGGTGGAGTCTCCATCCTCAAAGATATTCAAAACCCACAGACGTGGTCCTGGGGAACCTGCTCTAATTGATCCTGCTTTAATTGATCCTGCTTAAGCCAGGAGTGGTTGAACTAGGTGATCTCCAAAGGTTCCTTCCATCCTCAATGATTCTGTGATAGCTGTCAAGTGGAATGCATGCTGTGGATGGGATTATGCCAATAACTCACATTGTTATCACTGGGGTGAAATTCTACTACAAACTCCCCCCTGCCAGTCAGTGAAGTTACATGGGTTACAAGGAGGGGGATAGCCAAGGTAGAGAGGGTAAAGAGACACCTACCTCTCATTCCTGGAAAGCACCCTGCTGTCACTAAACTGAATTTTGCTAGCTTGTAGCTGGGATCATATGCAAAGAGGCAAAATTAATTTTTGTCTAGATGATGAAAAGCCTTGAAAATGCACTCTTACACATTAGGAAACACTCTTTAAAGTGGACTGCACATTTTAGCTGTGCTGCAGAACTGTTTTACTGAGTCTGAATCCCCCACATTATGTTTTTGTTCCCTGTGGTTTTAGATATGACCTTAAAAAACATGCTGAACAACAGTGTAAGACTAAAACTTTATTCCCTAGAGAGAACTGGTTTAAAGATTTGCCAACTTTGTTTTTCATATAGAAAACATTTTCATCAATCCTTATATTTCAAAGTTTCATTTTGGAAACAAGAGAAACATTAAAAGCATCCTGTTTGACATTTTTGAGAATAGAGCATTTTGATTTTGGTCCAAAACAACACATCTAAATTAAACTAATTTTAAAAGTTCCATAAAATTCATAAGAGGTCAAATTAGGGTGGTGTGTTTTGATTTTAATCAAAACCAAAAGAATTTAAGTCACCCAAGCCATAAGAGCTTTCCTACAAGAATTTTATTTTACAGGAAAACTAAAACACCTTCTTTTTTTTTGAGAATGTAAGAAAATATATTCTTTAGAAGTCATAAAACTTCCCACTAAACAAAAAGCCTGTAGTTCATTCCCATTTCTTTTATAACAAAAGCTGCCACATTTATGGCATTAGATTGCTGTTTCAAAAACCTACAATCACAAATATAAATTAATATAAATCATCATTTTAACAATTTACTCATCAGAAGTATCCTGCAAATAAGTATGTACAGGTATATATTTTTTAAACCTGTACTTCTCGCATCCTTACCTATTAAATATTCTACTTGTTTTCTAGTTGAATTAGGAATTCTCAGAATTGCAGAATATGCAGACCCAGGATTACTCTCCAATTTTACATGACTGCAGTAATTTATCTGGTCAGATTAACTCTGTTGCTGCCAGAAAGGAAAATTTGTTTGTCTGCATAGGCAGGCTGCAGGTTCCAGGTACAGCTCCCTGTCTTACATGCAGCAGGCACACAGCTCATTAGACTTTAGCCTGTAGCGTTTTTATTTGTAGAAATGAGTCAGAGCCAGCTGGACAGCTGTATTTCCAGAGCCCAGCTGGAAATTCTAGTACCAATACTTAACCTGTCTTTTCACTGTATAAATAGAAAATGAGGCAAACTGAATGTAAAAATCACATAAGGATTGTCATAACTTATAAGTTATTTTTATAAGGAGTGAACAAAAGCTCAGTGTAAGGGGGTACAAGAGGAGTTAATTTAAGGGGGGGGGGGAAGGTTATCACACATTCTTTATTTCTCTGCTTCCTTAATACATAAAACTAGTTCAGTTAAAAGGAAAAGTTATGTCAAATGGTGAGCTTTCAAGGCTGTAGTGTAAACATTTTCAAAGTTTCTAATGCACTATCAGCTAGGTTCGCACAGGGACCCAACTATTAAAGCACCACTTTAATTACAACCCCCCACTATTTAGATCCTCACCACCCCTGCTCAGCTGCCACTCCAGAGATAACTAAACTTGTGTAGCACTTTGTGTTTTCCACTAGACCGGCACAACACAGCACAGCCCGAGTCCTGGTGGTGATTAAACTGCTTGGTGTCTGGTGCCTGGGCATCCTCCACCCTAGGCATTGAAGAATAACCCAGTGAGATATTGTGGTTCAACTACTCCAGCTGCCTTTCACTTCCCAGAAAACACATGCTGCCTGGGATGGTCTCCTTTTCTTCAGTGTCTCTACCACAAAAAGGTACTCATCTGCACCATTCGGTGAACAGAACTGGTCACTTTTCTCTCAAGAGAAGGTACTAATCATCAGTCTTCAGATTTTCTCCCACTGTGACCCCGAAGCTATGAAAGTCAGTGTGTTTCACCTTTGTCCCATTCTCAAGACAATTCCTATTCGTATGCTTTTCCTAACTAGCCCTCCTCAAGGCACACAGCCCTGTGCCAGTGGGCAAGATCCATCCTCAAGGCAACTTGGACAGCACCCAAACTGGGGTGTCAGGGAGGACTGTGGTTTGCAGCTGCGTCCTACAGCTCCTCTTCTGTCCCATGGTCTTTGAACAGCACAGATGTCCTGGTTCTGACTGGGATAGAGTTAATTTTCTTTCTAGTACCCGGTGTAGTGTTACGTCTTGGATTCAGTAGGAGAATAATGTTGATAACACACTGATGTTTTCAGTTGTTGCTAAGTTGTGTTTAGACTAAGTCAAGGATTTTTCAGCTTCTCATTCCCAGCCAGCAAGAAGTTGGGAGGGGACACAGCCAGGACAGCTGACCCCAACTGGCCAAAGGGGTATTCCATACCACGTGATGTCATGCCCAGTATATAAACTGGGAGGAGTTGGCCTGGGAACTGACTGGGCATCAGTCAGCGAGTGGTGAGCAATTGCATTGTGCATCACTTGTTTTGTATATTCCAATTCTATTATTATTATTATTGTCATCTTATTATTGTTGTTGTCATTATGATCTTCTTTTCTGACCTATTAAACTGTTCTTATCTCAACCCCTGAGTTTTACTTTTTTCCCCTCCCCTAATTCTCTCCCCCATCCCACCGGGTCGGGGGGGAGTGAGTGAGCGGCTGTGTGGTCCTTAGTTGCTGGCTGGGGTTAAACCACGACAACAACTTTTGACAGGATGGAGACACTGGATGGGAAAAGGTGAGTCTCCTGCTTCTCAGTCACATGAAGACACTCCATCCATAAAATACCTACTTCAGATCCCACTAACTTCAATCTGCCAGCTGCAAAACAGACTAACGCTTTCTAGAATACTAAAAGCCACAAAACAAAATTGTGTCACAACTACCACCAGTTCCTAGCCACCTGCAATAAGCAGTGAATCAAGTGACAATGCCCAGCTAGCTGAAGGAAAATAGATCCAACCGTTACCTGTTAGGATGCAAATCACTAAGCAAGCTTGGCAAAATTTCTGTTTGTCCATATTCTTATTAAATATGGACATTATTATATTCTATTTAATGTGTCTCATCAGGCATACCATAGCTGTAATGCATCTGACAATTTATATAAATTCACATTTGGAATTTCTCCAGTTAGGGATTCTTTTTCTTCATGATTAGTATAGGAGTCATTTTTACAAGTTAAATTGTACTTATGTGGATTTCATTGTTTGATAAAGGAAAGCCTTTCAATTTCAACCTCCATAATGGTACTTAATTTTATAGATTCTCTCTTAGAAGTATAAGAGCTGAAAAGATAAAACATGTTTACATGCTAGAGTGTCTTTCCCAAAACTACAGATTTGATAATGTTTTTAGACAAGAGTAGTGAAATCATATCCCAAGGGCATGCAAACTGGTTTTCAGTGTTTTCTTGACTTTCAGAAGAGGCAGAAAATAGCAGATCATAATGCACACCACTTTCTGAATTATGTTACTGTTTAGATTATGTGGATTCTGTATGAAAAGCTGTCATGTACCTTACATGCTTCAAATCGACTGCTGTGTGAACAGTATTTCCGATGAGATAGCTCACAACCTGGAGTCCATTAAAACCCCCAATCAACTCCCCTCCCACCCCAATCCTAATCAAAAAGACCCAAACCCACTGAAACCACACTGACAATCTGAAACAGAGTGACCTGCCCCTCTGACTTCAAATAAATTGCTTTCTTAGTATGCTGCTCTGCAGTTTTCACTTCAAAAAAAGATTGGAGTGTTCCCAAATAGCTTTTCAATTATAACAGAATTCTTAGTCTAGCAGCTCAGAGACTGTAGGTTAAGAAAACACATTTATTACAGAAGACCCGAGAATGCAGTAATTAAGTGGCACAACTGAATCATAACTAGATGAAATCTCAAATCAGGTTGCACGCACGCAACTGTATTCCTGCTCCCATACTCACAATACACACATCTGCCACAACTAAGCAAATTTGCTCCATGCCACAGCAGTGCTCAGCAAGAGTCCTTCCAGAGAAATTGTCTGGGAAACCAGTACACTGATCACAGATGCATTTGTTTTCCACTTAAAGATGCATATCTTGCTGAGTACACCCACAAAGTCCATCACTCATGAAGCACTGATACGACTGGGAAATGAGTATGAACTTCTGATTAGTACAGCAGTCTCAGGAGTCCAGACCTCTCCTGTTTGCTCTTTTTATTACCATTCATTTTATTTACTATAGTAATTGTCTCTGAGCTGACCAGTAACAGGGCACCCCTTTTTGCTGAGCACTTTAATACAGAATAACTCAGATAATTTCCATATGGGGAAACCCAGGACAGAGCCAAGCTGAATTTCCAAAGCTTTGCATTTAGTACATACTGGATGCCACTATGGACAATCATTTAGAAATAAGCTTCTTTTCATTTAATTATCTCAGCCTAAGTGTAATATTGAAGTATTTGCCAGTATGTTATAGCCACAAAAAACTCAAATGAAAGTACAGCGTATATAATCAAGTTCCTTCCCAAACACAGCCTTTAGCTATAGTCTTGGGATTGTTATCACATTTCAAGTGAAGTATGATAGGAACCCATGGTCTTTTTTTTTTTTCTCCTCAAATAAGAAGCAGAAGCATTAGAGTTTTGTTGCCAACACAGCTCTCAGTTGCATACCACATTGCCAGTTTTCAGCCAACGAAACACTGTGCTAGCAACAGTTTACAGTACAGACAGGGTCTTGTCATTTAAAATTCAATCCAAACATCTCTTTTTAGATACACCTAGAAAAAGAAGAAAACAGAGGAAAGGCACAAAGGGCCGTAGTTGCAAAAGGGGCAAGCTGTTATGTTAGGTGCCACTACAATTTTCTTTTTCACTGATCCTGTATGTCCCTATGTCCCCCATTTTCATTCTTTTTTGCTAGTGGCCACAGAGCATGACACAAATTGAGAGCCTCTCGTCTTGCTGCTACAGTTCTGGCAGGAGTGCACATTGTGTCATACTTCTCTGCAGAGTTTAGTGTTCTAGGAGCACATCTTCCTCTCACAGGCAGCATAGAAGATTAAGTGTCCCACCTCAAACTTAGTACTGAAATAGAGAGAACATCTTCCTTCTCCATATAGGAGGCAAGTTCAAACCTGCCCAATCCCAAGTAAAGATGTGAATCCAGTTCTTCTCCCACTGTACTCCAAGTACTAAGTTTCAGGATATTCAGTGGAATCTCAACACCTCCTGTAGAAGTTCATTCACTTGCCATAAAATATTGAAATGGGGACTGACAAACAATGGGGCCTTCCCATTGTTGCCATACTAGAGAGTAATATTCTTAACTTATTGCATCTTGTGAAATCAAACTAGAAAGGCAGAGACTTAGTCAGTGACTACAAGACATTTTGGGTCAGAATACTGTCTCCTGAGCAATACATCTATCTTTGTATGAACTTAAGCAGAGGAAAAAAAAATTAATTTTGGTCTCTCACCAACCATACGTATGTTTTAGGTATTAGCTGTTAAGTCTAAGTAAGTGAGGCACTGGTGCCCATCTTTCTTTTTTTTGATGAAACTAATTTTAGAAGAGAGCTCACAGCTATGAAGTTGGATGGAGTATTTCCCTGAACCCTGAGGTTAGATGCCTGGGTCTGGAAAGAACAGTTCAAGAAAACATGCTTAGAAAGGTTCCTGGTGAATTTTCTGGTTTGTGTGAATCCCCATCAGTATGCTGCCTTCCTATACAATACCCCAAAAAGTTACCCCAAGCTCTTAACAGGCTTGCATTAAAAAATGAAGCTCCCACAGTCACTGTAAAGTGACATACAGGTTACTAAGTATTATTTTTCTAATGATAAAGCTGTGCAAACCAAGTGTTTCCCACCATTTGCATTTAGCTGTGGAAACTGTAGGTAAATAAAGAAAGAAAACAATCAAAATTCTGATTTTGTTTTTCCACAGTGCAGCGCATAAGCTTGATTCATAGCTATTTCACTTGGTTCAAGTTTGGTTGCTTTTGTTAATTCAAAGGTGCTGGGCAAGCTCAGCAGCAAAAGAATATGGGCAGAAGTTAGTTTTGTAGTTCTGATTTGACCTAAAGAAGAACTGAACCTGACATCTGATAGAGAATATTTGTTTTAAAGAAAATTTTTTAAAGCGCAAAATCCTCGGTGAGTGTAAGGCAGCGTAGCCCCTCTTCAGTGAATGCTCTTTTGTGCTACCCAAGACTATGGACTTTTGTACTTTTCTCTGGGCTTGACTGTTACTCACGTTGTACCTCCCCACCCTCTATCATGAAGGCTGCATTGCTACAAGTCTCAGTTACGACCCCATGAGATATTGGATGTCTCAGTACATTTAAAATCCTGTTTAATCTTAGAATGTAAATGAAGGATAAAGCCAAAGCTTTGTTTGCTTCTTTTAAATTCACTAGGGACTGCATAATTCCACCAACATTTGAACAATGCTAATCTATAGAAAGGACGCGGAGGGGGGGAAACAAACAAACAGCTTTTTGCTTTAATTCTGCTTCTGAGCGCTATGTTGAGGATAGGCTTAAAGTGAGAAACACACATCCAGATTTATTTAAGTTTAAACTGCACTTTCCCATCTCAAATCTGACAGAGCTGAGGGCATATGAGGAACAACGTTTCACACCAAAATGGTTTCATACAAAATACTCATAGCTTCCCAAATTTACAAACAACCCTGAGGAATTCTAAATGGCTAGATCTTGTTTAGCCCGTGGAGAAAAAAAATCAGCAATTCTCCTCTCATATATGGTACATATTTTTCCTTGGCCTCCCCAAACACACCTACTTTAATCAGATCCTTTCTCCCCTCTCAAACAGAACATTTTTGTTACCTCTTGGATATATAGCTAATAGACACTCTGTGTCCCCCTCCCCTCTTAAAAGCAATATTAGTTCTTTGTCTCAAGGAAACGATTAAATCAAACTGTCTATCCTAACAAGCAAATAGAATAGCGGAAGCTCTTTGCTTTCAAACTAATTTGCACTAGCGAAGTCAACCATTCCTTTCTCTGGTGTCTTAATTAGAAGTCTCAATCCTTCTGATTTCACACTAGGAAAATGAGGAATGTGGCAGTGGGACACGAGCACATTTATTTTATATAGGCACACATGATTTAGAAAATCTATTTTACACACAGTATCAGTGTTAGTGGCATATGTTCTTGCTAATAATAATTCCAGCCTCTTGCTGGAATACTCAACCATACTCAAATACAGTTCTAGAAAGAGGATCCAAAATCCTCTGCCCAAACACATTGGTTTGGGCTATGATCTGGATCTGTAGTCCAATTTTGTATCTACAGCCAGACTGTTGATACCTTAACCGCTTTAACAAATCCATACGTGACAGTACTGAGCTGCGCATATCGTCTGCCACTGGTAGGCTCCATAATCATCTCACTTAAAGAGAAGACTTCACAAAATTTCTCTTCTGGTTCATTTTGAAAGATGCTTACTACATTTCTACAGAGAGTAATGCTGCTTATCTGCATTACGCTGTCTGTTATAAGGTGATTAAAGTTATTTCATAGCCAGTGTCTGAACATAAACTGTTTCCTGTTACAAGATTTTCTGAATGGTTTTCATCTCATTACTAAATATTTCAACCCCAGCTAGAGACATTTATATAATGGCCCTGAGTAAAAAGTCTCTTTATTCTTTTGCAGGATTACATCTATTAGACTCTGTTAATCTAAACCTGAACCTGTAATTACAGTTCTGTGGAGCAGGGAGCAGATGCTTCTGCTCCAGCAAAATCCTGCTCAACCTTTAGAACATGCTAATGTACACCAATTTAGAGACAGATCAAAATGTGTTATGTGGGACCACCAGACAATTAGCTCACAGCATGAAACGAACATAACAGAGTTAAAAAGGTGTTTGAAAGTGTTTGTCTATAAGCAAAGTACATAAATCACTCCTCTCAAATGAAAAGGAGGGGGGGGGAATCTAGAAATTTAAGAATATCTATAAAACGCAGAACACTACAAGAACTAGCGCACCTATCATAAAACCCACTTCAATTATAACGTTCTCCTGGTTTAGTCCAGTCACTACAGTTACCAGGGAGAAAACCATGCTTAATGTATGCTTCTGCTGAAGGACACAAAACACCCTCCTGTAGGCATTTTTTGGATTATGAGATAAGGCACGCAGCAGCAGCACCACTGCCAACAGCTTTTGGCAAGTTTAACATACTCCCTTCCACAAGACATGCCGGTAACCACTCTACTTTCTTTTAGGTGGAAGCTAGTGCCAGGACCAGGGAGGCCTCCTTTATCACTTTGCTAAGGGTAGTCAGTATTTACCAGGCATAAATCCATTTCCAGAATTTGCTCATTAAGGCCACTTCATGCCTGAATTCAAAGACTAAAAACTACTCCAAACTTATAAGAAGCTCTCCATAAACTGATACAACAACTGAACGCTACTCAAGGGCTTATATAGGTGTACACTATTAAAAAATAAAGAACAGAGTTAAATGAAGAGATACAAATTCAATTCATTCAGCAATGAAGTGCTGAAAACGTACCTATTAAAGCAGCTAAGTAATGCAGGTGCCTAGAAGGTATATTAGCAGACACCCTGATCATTGACTTTACTGTTACTGAAAGTTCACTATGTCAGAAGAATCATCTCTTCATTGAGTTCAAAGTTTCTATGTAAAATGGCATCTAAATTAAATATTGCATAGGAAATTTCACTGATAACTTTTAAATATAGAATGCGTTAGAAACATCCGAGTTGATTCTTATGCTGAGAGGTGGGGAGAGAAAGAGACTGTGGTAGGAATAAAAAAGAGGTTTAAACAGCATTGTATGTCTTCAATGGTTCCAGTTACACTTACTCTAAGAAAATTTAGAGCACTTGGAAGCTGTTCCAGTATCCAATATCACTGTCGGAAGTAATCTGAAGAAGATTTAATGATCCTGCTGGGGCAATCAAAGTCTACTGAAAGCAGTTCTTCCTAGTTGCAAAGACCAAGGGAAAAAAATCCAGTTTAGGTCTATGTCCAAACTTTCATATGGTAAACATAAACTTTACCAGTATTTCAAGACAGGAGGAGATGACCACCACTAACTTCCACTTGTGTTTTTAGAACAATTAACCATAGACTCTCAACTGAGTGATTTTTGGGATATATTTGTTTATAAATCTCAAACTTCATGTGTAACTCTGGCAAGAAGTTGGGAAATTTTGTCAAGCTCATGCTTTCTGATGGTATTTTGGATTTTCTGGTCCCCAAAAGATTCAGGCTTGGCATTCTGTAGGTGTAAGTGGAACCAAAGTAACGGTTGGTGGCAGAGAAGGCACAGGCATGGGACCACAAATCTCAAGAATAAATGTGTTCAGGATTTCTTCTGCAAATTTGAGCAAGAGGTCAAGCTCTTTACCTGAACTGGTTACTGAGTTTCAACCACAGTTTTGCAAGATTCTGCAATCAGATTTTAATTTCCCCAGAAAAGCCTCTCTTCCTAACTGGTTCATGATTAGCAAATGAAAAGGTGTATAAACCCACAAACAAATGTTCCTCAACCCCCTCAGCTTTTTGTTTGATATAGAAAAGTAGAAGTGTGACTCGATAGTTATATCCTATGCAATTGATAAGAGGGTTTTATATAGATGCTTTTAAACTACCAAATCGAAGCAAGCAGTCAGCAAAGTACAGCACTCAAAAAACAGAAGGGTTTTCTAATTTACCAATTAATAGGAAAACTGAACCATGAGACCATTTTCAGCTTGTCTAGCAATATTTGCAACTATTTAAAGTAAAAAGGAAAGGCAAGTGAAGAGCCAGGTGAAACATGCATGGGGGAGAGAGGTTATAAAAATTACAGCTGTATTAAAGTCCTTCATCCAATTAAGCACATAAACTGGTGCTGCAGTTTTCATCTGCAAAAGTTAGTTTAATACCAAGAGGTCAAAAGGTATGTTATTGTGAAACAGCCCCCCCCATTAGGATCTCTCTGAAAAATTGAGCAGTCTCATCCAGATTTCTTAGCTATCATTTCAGCTCGGAAGGAATGAGCTTGCTCCATCCCCTCTGACGCTCTCCTAGTCTCAGCTATTCACGCTTCTGAAAAGCAACCAGATTAAACAAACCCAAGCAGATGCAAAGTGCACACGAAATGCTGCACCCATTCGTTCTTAGTCCTGTAAAGAAGTACATGCCAGGATCTACTATCCCAAACATCTGCCCTACGTACTTTTTTTCCGAAGACACTTAATACTACCCATCATCCAAAACTACAGACAAATCCTTCAAAACCTTGTTCTGCTTGACCTCCTTGAATCAGCTCTTCTTGTATTGCCTGCTGCCGCTTGCAAATTATTTGGCCTAAGCTCTTGCATTGGTCACTTAACATTTTCTCCTTATGGTATTTTTGATAAAGATTTCCTCTCTCAGTCTTAAAAATGAATTAATAAAGCTGTGACCAACTTCCATTCCTAATCTATTAAATCCTTCCTTCCTTCAAAGGGACTCGGATACAGGCAGAAACTGTAGTCTGTCCTGAGCTTAACACTTACACACATTCCCCAAGGTAGATTCTTTTTTCCCTTCCAGTTATTCAAAGCTGTATTCAAATCTTGTACTTCCAGCATCAGTTTTAATTCGGATTGACAATAACAATTTTTCCCCGAGTTCTTTGACCTTTCCCTCCAGGAACTTATCCCAGTTATCCCCTAGGGAATACAAGGGACAGGCCATTACAGACCTGGGACAAAGCGCTCTGTTAGAGTTCAATGCCTGAATCAGCAGTATGCCAGCTTAACGAGCTGACACAAATTATTGTGCCTTTCTGGAAACAAGAGGCCTTCTTGTCTCAGGAGACCAATGTGAAGTGACATATTGAGGCAGTACTGGCATTTCCATCATCACTGTTGCCAGGGCTCGAGCTTAAGGACAAGGGTACCGCCGATCTAAACAGCATGCGGCATCGGTACATAAAGCCATGAGAAAATTGCCAAGTCATAGCAATGAGACATCACTTTGACTCTCTGTAAGCCATGGGTTAAAATGATTGAAGGAAGCTTTAAAAAGAAATTGCATTTGTTACATAAACTTTTATATGGGGCTCTGGCTTCTCCCTGCACAGGGCTGGCAGCAAGAATAAAGCCTGGGAAACAAACAAAGACCAGGAAACAAAAAAGGAAAACCAGTCATTTCCCCCATTTTCACCCATGCTCACCTTCATCCCACCCCCTCCACCACCCCCTTCTGTATGTATCTTGGCCAAAGCAGAGCTGTGGTAACAGAGAAAGAAGCATTATATATTTCGGGGTTAATAACCCTGTCCCACCAGAGTCAGGTCATTTCAGTCCAGTGTCAGTGTCTACTACTTACTAACCTACAAGATGCTGAGCACCTGGTACAACATCCTATGTGTATCCCATTGAGTACAAGCTGTTGTAGTATCAGGCTTAATATTTAAAAGAAGTTCACTTCAGTATGAGAGCAATAGGAGATTGTCAATGAGCTGCAGGTATTCAGGTTACCTTAAGGGCCATATGGGCAAGAGGCAGCCTCCCTGTGCCAAAAATCTTTCTTTAAAGTAAAGAAGCTTTGCATACAAATAAGAAAACCTCAGTTTGATCCACTTTGGGTTTATGCCAGTGTGCCTCTACTCGTAGGACAGAACATGGGAGAAATGGAAGGAAGGAAGAGAAGGAAAATATAGCAAAACATGACCTAATTTTTTTACATCAACTCCCAAATGGTTTTAAGGTTATTCCTTTTTTCTCTACCCCCATTCTTCCACCTTACTTCACACAGAGAAACACACAGTGCCAGAACACACAGGTTCTGCCAGACAGATCACTGTGCACAGCCAGAAGCTGTTTGGCATCACAGCATAACAAAAAAAGCCAACCAACCAAACAAAAAAAAAGCCAACCAACCAAAAAAAAAAAAGCCAACCAACAACCAAACAAACACCAGTCAACTAAGGTGGCTGGAGTAGAGAAGCACTCTTGCTGCAAAGACATGGACAGTAGTACTAGCTTTGAGTAATGTCTCTGTGGCCTCCAAAAAGCATAGTCCCCACTGTGCAACGCTTAGACCCCGGTAGTGTCTTCAGTCTCTTGCCTTCCTCATTTTTGGTCATTTGGTAAGATACGAGCAAGGAGACTGCTGATCCACTGAGCAACAGGACAACTGAACAATTTTTATTCATCAACTCCCTCTTTGGCCATTTCAGCTCTCAGTAGATGCTGCCAGCAGACAAGAAGGCAATTTAAAAAGTGAGCTGCAGCCTGTCTTGGGTAAATACCAGAAAATAATGCTACATTTTAGGAGTCCAGTCTGAATTCAACTCACAGCAAAAATGTATTTCACCGCAGTCTACTGCAGTTAATTCCAACACTGCAAACCCAACAGAAAATGGCCACTGTCTTCCTGGCGTACTCCAGTCCTCCGAGGACCCAGTGCTGACAGATATGTCTGCATGGCTTTTGTTCTGTAGCAAAAGACTAATTTCCCACTACCTATTTGCTAAATAGCAAAATCATTCTGTGATATTCTGCTCAGTCCCTGCTGGCTCCTAGGTGGTGGTTCCCCAGCACTTCTCTCAAAGCATGAGACAGTAATTCTTCATTTAAAATTACGTTTATCTCGTTGTCTTAAGCGTGGTTATTACCATACCGTGAGCGTACACAATACCTTGCAGAACAGGGAAAGACAATCGTCTGTTCTGTCTGGCATATATCAAGAAATTCAAAGTGTGCTAAACAGAATACCTGTTGAAACAAGGGAAGCCAGAGCTGTACTTGATTTCAGTTCAGATTTTCCTCATACCCACGACCATACAAAGCTGTGATTCAGCTGTGTCCCACCGTACAAAGAAAGGAATTACTGACACAGAACAACTGAGTATTCAGTATCTGCACATCACCTGGTTTTAAATAACCCAGCTGGGGTACCAGCAGCACTGGTAGCTTGGCACTCTGCTCAGCAGGCAGAGCACAGCACAGGACTAACACAGCTACGCTGCTGGTGCTGTAAATAGCACAGGTAGCTCTGCTTGGCCCCTCACTGACCTATTTCAATGTACCTAACGTGCTTCAGCCACAGAGTTTGATGCAGAACGGAATTAATCAGGCATAACTGAAGCAAAGATGGCTATACTGGTCCAGCACTAGCATCACAGGAGAAAGTGAGGACAGCTGAGATTTGGTAACACTGGTCAGAAAGTGTTTCCATAAAATGCTTCATGGGTATCCACCGATTTGCAGAGGGTTTTTTTTTTTGGTGAGGAAGGCTGAGTTTCAATGTTTTTTGAATTTGCATCTTGAAAGCATTTCAAAGTCATTTAAACACTTTGTTTTGACATTTCTAAAAATGAAGAATTCTCTTTCTTTAGAGTGCTTTAAAATTGAAGCAGTTAAAGTTTAAATAAAATATTTGGCTTCAGCTGATGCTTTGCTTTAGATTTTTTTTTTTTTTAATTCAAAAACTTCAAACAAGCTCAGTTTGATATAGGAATATCTGATACAGTAATCTCTCAAACCTCTGGCTTTCTCATCCCATAATATCCAACCCAGTTCTGCTTGTCAGCAAAGAAATCAGATGCAGAAACTTTGCTGAATCACTGTGCTCTGCGGAAGGATCCATGCTCTCACACTCACGCAGAAGGTAAACTGCGGCAAGCGTAAGAAAGGCTCTGAGACAATCATTGCCCTGGTTCAACAGAGACAACTTGAAAGTTGCGCCTTAAAGCATCGTAAGGATTGAAAAGCAGTGGCTAGGTGAAAAACTGCAAGGAATGAAAGGAGCAAATATATATTGGGGGAGCGTGTTGAAATCAGAGGGGAACACACGAAAAAGTTTAAGCTGAAGCTCAGTGTCATTGCCCAAGGTAAGAGCTGTTCCAGTCTGTGCACTGTTTAAGAAAGGAAGACCTTACACCAGAGGATCATGCTTGACATGCTGCAGGATTACAACATCTTCATTTAACTTATTTCCTAGCCTGAATGATACTCAAAAGGAACATGTCTCACAAGAAAGAGTCCATAAATCCAAGTATTATGCTTAGCAATTTCCTTCAACCTTCAGTAAATTTAGTGCTGGCTAAAAAAGTTGCCAAATCAATAGCCCTGACAAAAGAAGCCCTTAATTTATCCCAGAGGAGGATGTGCCAGAGATGGTGTAATTGCAGACTTCCCACATTGCTTTGGTGGTCCTGACAGAGGACATCTAGGGCCAAAGAAGGAATTCAAGACCAAGGCCTCTATCTCTCTGCAGCATCTGTCAACAACTGTCTAGCGAGCCTGCTTTTTCTTCTTACGGAGATTCTTCTCCACTAGAGATTAAACAGAATTATTTTAGCTAATCCCCCAAAGACCCATCGGACAGGAATGAGATTAAGTAACTGCTAACCAATCCAGATGCAAACTGGTAAGGGAAGGCTCTCTACTACATCACTGGAGTTCACACTGTGGCATTCACAGAGCTGCACTGGGGGTAGTGGGGAATAGGCGGCCCTCCTCTGGTTCCTAACCGCAGAGTTGCTGCTGTCACTCTACCAATAGGTTTTTAAGTCAAAGTGCAGAATCCGAGATGTGCTCCTGCAAAGCGCAGATCATCAGGCGTGTTGCATTCAACAAATGCTACTCCTTCCTCTACCTTGCTCTGTTTTCTGAACCCTCAAGGGAATGATTGGTAATGCCCGTACTCCCCAATATTGAAGAAATTCTATTGGATATCTTTTTTATTTTGGGATGGAAACATCTGAGTGGGATGTCAGATGTAGGAAGCAGCGTATGCAATAAGATCAGCAAAGCTCTCACAAACCCTGTGGCTAGCCAAGGGCCACTAATGGGCACAGACAGAATAGGTTTGTGCTTGTCCCTGCTGCTCTACATACACAGTGGTTTTTTGGATGAACAATTAACACTGCACTGGGTACTACTCACAACTGATAGTAGTCCTTTGGAGAGTTTTCTTGGTTTTCCCTTCTCAGTTTGAGCCAGTCTCTCTCAGATTGGCAGTGTTTTCACTGTGGAGCATTTACTCATTTAAAGTTCTTACTCATCTAGATGCACTTCCTCCTTCATTTGCATTTATGCATACATACCTTCCAACTTGTTCACTTCCACATGCAACCTGGCCAATCATACGTGGCAGAAATTGCAGAAGTGGGGGCCTGATTTTTACTGCACCTAATACAGATCTCTCCCTGCAATGCCTTCTAGATACTTCGTATTCTGAGAAGCCTCCCCTGGAAACACATGCTAAAACCAGCCTCTTTCTGTCCAAAGAAATTCTGCATTAATCTTGCTGTGCCTTGGTTCCCCAGATAAGCAGAGGAGCACTATCTCACTTTTACAGATAGGGTTTTATGGGAATAAATATCCCATTATTTAAAAACTGTTTTGATTCTATAGTGATCAGAGAATGCTAAATGTACAGAGCCTAAACCAAACCAATGCAAACATACATTTAATTTCCTATCTATTTCTTCTTTACAAAACTTTATTCTGGATTTGGGGTGGCAACATTGACATACAAATCCATCACAGCATGCTGCTGGGGTCCAAGTACCTATAAGAAGTAGGAGTTTGAGCAGTAAATACCTTGCCAATACAGCTTTTAGAAAAGCTCCGTCTCTCTCGCCTACAAGCAGGTAATGACAGGCACTGGCTGTGATGCCGACGGCAAAGTTTGTGGAGAATAGCAGCAGGCAAAATAATTTTTAGGCCCCAAATTCCTTCCTCACTTGCACATTACTTATATTTTATGTTTTCTAGGAGTACCTTAAAAGAAAACAAGCAGTGGATGGAAATTAAGTTTGGAGTTACCCGAGATCTGACTCCCAGAGCTCATCAATCAGCACAGCGCTATATGGGCAGAGAATCTGTGACTGGGCATCCTGAACTTGTAACAAGGTTTAATGAAAGCTCATGCCCTCCTCCCCTGAAAAGACTTTCAGATTCTGCTTTTCAGATTATAAATTTCATATGCAAGCCGTCATTGGACTAGAATTCCGCGCCCCCCCCCCCATTGGTTCCCCTTGTAGGACAAAAGAGGATCTTACAGCAGAACCACTGAGGTCACTCGGTGACCAAAGTTGTACGTTACACCATGTACTTCTCTTCCCATTGTAAACCTTTTTTATGCCTAGGTCCTACCTCAGCTTCAGATCACGCACTATGACGTGGACTTAGTTCTTTGATCGTTTGCTGTACATGGGAGGAATTTTCCCTTCTCAGCCCAATACCACCACCAAGAAGGATTGAAACTTCGTCTAGAGATCACACCACAATTCTGTGAGGCTTTTATCTTTTGGGGTTTTTTTGCCACAAAGAGCTTAATCCTAATGTTGGAGGATAGAAGCTGTCTTTTCTGATGGAGCAAAACAATGGAAAATTGTGAAATGATTCTGTCATTGACTGACTGCACATGCATGGGGGAATTACAAGCAATCATTAAGATGCCAAAACAGGAAAAATGTATCATGAAGAATTCACACTAGTGTGTCTGGATTTTTTCACACAGGATTTGAAATAGATCTTATTGCTTATTCCCAGTTAAGAATACCACCATACTGCCAGAGAATACCTTCTTTTCCTACATGGACTTTCTACCGCTTCTGTGATTCTGTTAGATTTTTTTTCCCAAGCCACGTCAGCTAAGGTCAGTGCTTTGATAAGAGATCTTGGGTAGGGCAGGCAGGAGACAAACTAGGTACATAGGAATGACTGATCACTGCATGTTTTCTTTCTTCCTTAGTTCTGAAGCAACACCCAGGAGCATTACTGAGTCTAACACTTTACTAAGATCTTACATTGTTAAAGACTCTATGACACACCTCAAGATCTCGAACACTTGCAATTTTCCACCCCGAGCTGTCATAATCATCTGGCCTAACAATCCTGTGCAGCATCTTTGCAGGATGTTTTAATCCTAGTTTGTACCTAAAGTTGTGTAACGTTGCTATACACTATTATAAATTGGCTGTACTTTCTAACTGCTGTATTTCAGTGGCTACAGAAGCGATCTCTCTGGAGCTGTTGTAGAAGTACTGTATTTATCATATTTAGCTAATTCTGCCTCCCTTCCAAACCATGATACCCAAGTGCCTCACTACCTTTGGTGCATTTTTCCCTACATATTACTGCTTTGATTACGGAGTCATTATTATGCAGATGTACAGATTGGAACCCGAGACACAGAAAATAATGAATTATCTGTAGCCACACAGATAGGGAGCCTGAATCGATATTTTTAGTTCCCAGCAAAGCACCTCAACAATTCTTCAATAAGTCAGTAACAGTCAACTAAGGATTTTATAACAATGTTAACAGCTAGAGCACTCACATTCTATTTTCAACTGCAGGGAACCTGGAGATCTCTGCTGCATTTCTTTCTCTGAAACAACCCAGCATGTCATGTGTTCTGAAGAATTGTTATTTCTTTCCAAAATCATTCAGGATGTCTGGTGTTTGCAAATATGACTGCAATTGACTGGTTACTGTTGGAATTGGGCAGAAACAAGTAATAGTCTTGTAAGCTCAGAGACACTCAGACTCAGAATGGACAGATAAATTTAGTATACTATATTGCTTGCACTCAACTTGGTCTCCAAATTTCAGAGAAGAACAAGCATCAGCAAACCTCCTACTAGAAGGCCCTAACTTAGGTCACTGATTATAAGAAGAAAAGAGAGCCAGAGCGTATGCAGTTGAATTCTTTCTATGGCCTCTGGATTTTAGATATCACTAAGGTGGGACCGAAGGAAAGAAAAGTTTGGCAGGGAAATAATTTGTGTTGGAAGTAACTGCATTTCAGTGTCCCAGTGCAACTGGCTTCGAGCTGATAACCTTTGAGAACTGTCTTGTGTGACTATACAATATGGTGGTCTGAATGCCAGATTTTTTTGTGCTGACATTCAGATTGTAGTCTGCACCCATTGCACACACAGCCTATTTCTGCATCGGGTATCCAAGTCCCCATACACGGATACTGTACCTAACGAGTACATTTAGGCTAAGCCACAGAGACCGAGTATTTGAGCCTAAGGATGCTGCGACACACACTTTCCAGCAAGGCTGGGTGGCCACAACTAGTCTCAGGACACAGCTGAGCCCAAGCTGTGCAGTGGAACATAGCAGACTAGATTTCTTAGTCCAGGAGCATTGTACTGTCCCTTTGTCATGCTGCCTTTAAGTCCCTTGTCTTGAACATGCCTCTGTCTCCATCACAGTGGAAATGAAATTAATGCATTGATCCTAAACAGATTTACATAATTTGTTTTAGACATAGTATGTCATCTCCAGGTGAAGTGCATAATGTAGAGAATACATCATCTGTTCTTCTTCCCCAGACAAAAGATAGAGCCAAACTAGAAAGATACAAAAGGAAGAGCAGACAGAGCAAAGTGGAGCATACAAGCAAAACAGACTGTTATCTGACAGTCTCTTCATAATTCTGAAAGCGAGCATCTAGTGCAGGCTTCTGGCACAAGCTGGATACCTGCTAAGAGTGGGCATGTTGAATTATTCATGCTTTTGGTCATAAATAATGCACTGCCTGCATATATCTATTTTAAATAGACCCATAAAGCCCAGTGGATTAGTCACTGCATGCTGCCTAAAAGTAACAGATCATCTAGCCAAAGTCTCTTGGCTATTACCTGCCCTCAGCAAGGCTCTTCTAGAGGATAACATTTTAAAGACATTTTCTCTGATGTTTTTGTTGATACAGCGATAATATTTTATACGTAAGAGCTTAAGAGACTCAAATAGAAGTGCCGCACTGTACCAGGACACTGTCTGCTTGGAATTGTTCCTGCATAATAGTTCTGTATGATCATCCCGTAATGACAATACTGTTCTCACTAACAAGGAGACTGCACATCCCATACTGCAGAGTAAAAGAGTTGGGAACCCTACAAAAGAAGGAAATTGTACCTCAAGACAGTTGTTCTTAGGTATTATTTAAGCAACAAAAATAAAGCATGCGCTCAAACCTTAAATACCGTGCTTCAGTAAAACCCAGACTATATCCCTTGCTTCTCTGTACTTCAATTTTGTGTATCATCAGTATACACCACCTGAATCTTCGCTGTGACTAGCGGATGTAATGGGATAGTACTAGCCTAACAACCCTCCTGTCCTCAAGATAAGTCTCAATGTAGGCTAGAATCAAGGGAAGTTAGGGTGATTTTCATTTTGGAGTATCCCACAGGGGATCCAAGGAGGATTTGTGCTTCTGAGATAACAAAGACTTTGTAGGCTAACTGCCAGTTTTACCAGCCTCTCTAGGAGGGGGTATTAAATTTTGACTCTCAAAAAAAGTCCTGTCTTACATGAGCTCCCTTTGCAAGATCCTGTCTATCTGAGGTTATAAATGCCTAATACAAGCTCAGCTCTGGGATGGACAACTACCATTTTCAGAACTGCACATTGCCCCCTGCCCTCCCCCCAAATCCACACCTCCAGTTCTAACATGACAATGCTCAACTACAACACATTTTCACAGAGCACCCAAAAAGCAGATCTGACTTTTAAAAGGATGCAGCAAGTGCACATCTCCTCAGCTAGTGAACCAGGTTTTGATAACCATAGATCAGGGGCCTGGTTTCTAAATAATGAATGCTGAAGGTCTCACCTGGTGTTTTCCCTATAAATCAGAAGAGAAATATTCTGATGAAGTCAAAGTTCTGTTTTTACTGAAATCAAACAGGTTTAGACAAAAATCCCCAATATTTCCTCCCTCCCACGAGTGAATTTTCTCATTTCAGCTTAATAAGGGGGGAAGGGGGGGGGCGGCAAGGGGGGAAAAGTGTCATTTTAGCTTATTTTGTCACAGTTTTTCTTTTACCCAATGATTTCAGTGCTGAAGAGGACATAAAACGTTACAGAAATCATGTCCTGTTAAGCATTACTGACATGGTGATTACACAGCAGCTTAAATATTCTTCTCTTAATCCATAAGGGTAAGTGCTATTTAGTGTTGAAAAATCTTTTTGTGTTTAACATTCAAGATTAGAAATTAGATTTGTTCAGCTGCCACAAAGAGAGAAAATAGTATCCTGGACTGCATTAGGAAAATCATTGCCAGCAGGCTGAAGATGGTGATCCTCTCTCTGCTCAGCACTGGTGAAGCCTCACCTGGAATGCTGTCTCTAGTTTTGGGTGCCCCAACACAAAACATGGACTTCCTGGGGCAAGTCCAACAAAGGGCCGCTAAGATGGTAAAGGGACCGGAGCACCTCATACAAGGAAAGGCTGAAAGAGCTGGGACTCTTCAGCCTGAAGAAGAAAAGGTTCAGGGGTGGGAATCTCATCGTGTATAAACACTTGATGGGAGGGCTTAAAAAAAGTTGGAGTCAGGCTTGTCTCAGTGGTGCCATGTGAGAGGCCAAGAGGCAATGGGCACAGACTGAAGCACAGGAAATTCCACGTGAACACAGAAGAACAATTTTCTTACTGCAAAGGTGGTCAAACACTGAAACAGATTTCCCAGAGAGGTTGTGAAGTCTCTGTCCTTGGAGATATTCATAATCTGACTGCATGCTGTCCTGGGCAACATGTTCCAGCTGACTCTGCTTGACTGGGGGAGGTTAGACTGGAACAAACCTCCTGAGACTGTCTAATCTCAACTATTCTGCGATTCTGTGAAAAGAGAGAATGGATAAAAAAAAGTACCCAAGATGAGTAAAGGCAGTTTTTGGCCATCAAAGATAGGCCCATCTAACACTCAATTTGAGATTTAGAAGTTTAAAGGAAAACCTCAGCTTTCAATTTACAAAACAACACAACACCACCCCAACAATTCTTTGTAAAGCTAACCTATAAAATGTAAGCTAAGGAAAGCCAACAGCCAGGTTGTTTATCTCCTGTTCTCCACAGCATTGTAGTTAATACCTCTTGCAGGTTCCCAAAGCTCCTTCTGGGGACAAACAGAAGCCTCTCTTGTCAGAAAGGCCCCAAACAGATTTGTGGCTAAAAGGACAGGACCAGCCAACTCTCCTCCATCAATATCAGCTGAATAGGATTCTTGCCTCTGCAGCTTGACTTTTAGCCATGATTTCAGCTATGTTACAGGCCACACAACCTACCTTAAGAGACCTGGAGACCCATTCCCAACAGAAAGTTCAGCATTAATCTTTGCAACAGCTTCTCCATTTGCCAAGAAGCAGCAATGCCCCTGCCTGCTCTTGTAGCAAATTAGAGACATGGAACAGACAACGTACGTACAACCACTCTGTTCATTAGCATTGCATACTATGCATTCACAGCAATCTGATACTTAGGGACATAGTGGCATCAAGAACATCAGGGATCAATTTTTCCCTGAAGAAAAAGGATGAGGTAAAGCTTATCAGCAGAGAGTGGATTAATTTCTTATTGAACCACCATTAGCTGTGTCTGCTCCTTTTGTCAGTCCTGAGAATTCTCAGCTGGCCTTTATCTGACTGGTCACACAGCACACCACGGGCCAGCGTTCAGGAGATGGAGGGGAGAAAATCTTGTTTTGCAGGCCTCCCCAAAGGCTAAGAGCAGCCTTAGAAGGCAACACTGGCTAGAAAGTGGAATTATGCTGCAGAATCCTACTAAAGGCATTTCTGTCCTCAAAAAAAAAAACCCCAAACAGTACACCCTAAAAGTAAAGCCATATAGCTTAAGGAAGGGTGCGTGTAGGGGTGGAAATCAGTGCAGGCTTTAGGAATGAAAATATCCTGCAATAAGTTCAGAGATAGTCCTCTCCAAACAGAAGAATCAAAGCCTCATAATGAGGAAAAAATAAGCCACCACAAAAAAAAACAATATCAAAGGTGTGATGGTAGAAGGGAGTACTGAAAATCAGGGATGAATGGAATTTATATTGTCAAGTGAGCCCTTCCCACTCCAACGATGTACATAAGTACATTTAAACTTACACAACAGATTAGACATTGTAGAACAGCGCAATGTACCACAGCCAATGCACCAGAGGAAATTATTCAAATGGAAAACAATGTGGCAAAGGAATAATCAGACCATACAGCCATACCTCTGTTGTGGCAAGGGTCTGAAAGGAGAAAATCGTGCCAGTTATTGTCTGCTTCATAGTGGGACATTTGTTTGATATCCATTGCCTATGGACACAAGATGCTTCAAAACTGAACCAGTGAGAAACCAAAGAAAAGCTCTCATCATGACATGTAGTTGGTTATCTCACTTGTCACCTGATTTTTTTTTCTTGATAGCTTTTGGATATCAAGTTCTTCTCATCTTTGCCTTCCATGTTCTCACAGACAGAACCTAAACCACTCAGGATGCTAACAACAGTTGCAGTTTGCTGTTTGTTGGTTCCCAGCAATCCCAACATACAGATTTCTGGCTTTGATTGACCACTAACCTTCATTTCATATATTTTCCAACTCCCATTTGCTAATAGGAATGTCAACATTTGCACGTGCCTGCTCAATCCACTTCATTTAAAATAAAAATTAATCACATAGAATTTAGAATTAAACACTGCAGTTGGTAGTTATGGATTCATTCCAGACACAATGATCAGTAAGATCTCCAAAGATTTATGCTGATTTTGAAAAACTTTGAGGTCTGTCTAGGATGGTGCATCTGCCTGAAGACGTGTGCTTTTTTTGCAAGCAAACAGACACCACCACCTACCCCAACCCAGTGATTTCAGTGTGATATTTGTCTGGGAAAGAAACCTAAGTGCTTGGATAAGGATATTAGAGTTTATCTGCATGTTAGACTGGAATACTAACCAGTTCACTTGCTCTCGTTCACGTGTTCTAAACCACACTGTTTTCTCTTCTTGATGAAGTCTTGCAGACTCTTACTCAACCTGGTCAAGAACCAGGAGGTGTCAGGAGGGAAAGCCATGCACAATTTGGAAGGTATTTCCAAGAAGAGACGTACCACATGTACTGCATATGTGCGACATCCAGTCTGCAGGAGAGCAGGTGGCACATTGAGAAAAGAGCTGACAGCGAGTTTGAGCAGGAAGGAAAAGAAAAACTCGCCCGAGGCAAGATCATTATACCATCCTGCTGAAAACTTTGTGTAGTCTCCAAAGCATCCCTCTCTGTATCCTAAGGGCAGCCAGTTCACAGATGACACCATTTAGGGAAATCTACTTTATACAAGATGAAAGTCTCCTCCCAGGGCGAGTATGTGGGGAACTTGGAAGAAAAGGGTCCCTGCTGGACTCCTTCCACAGCCCTCCTAGACTCCAGTATCTTTTATACATCACTATTTTGTTTCTCCTCTCACCACCATATTTATCAATAGTACATATGCCTGTAAAAGGTTTAGGCATAATGGACACATGGATTCCCAGATCACCAAGTTCCTCTGGATCCAATTTATATAGATTAATAATATTTCATCATCTCAACACCTTAAGGCTGGTTTTGTTTTAGCTTCTTTACTCAACAACAACAACAAAAAAACCCAACAAAAAACTCCCAAACCCCCAACCCAGAGAATCTGAAAGTTTTCAAATTTCCTTAGTGGGAACCTATCCTGTTAATCCCATCACTTGCTAGCATACACAATCTATGTTCTCATTGCCCCAGAGGATTTCAGCACACTATGGTGAACTCAGCCAGCTTCCAGGGTGTGAAACGTTCCTCTTACAAAATGCTCTTCTGTTACCTTCAGTTTTTCATAGATGTCCAAGTTCCTGCAAACCAGGGATTACCACCTTGGTCAACAAGACACTGGTGGGTGACCATTAGATAGCAGAAGTCACTGTCTCCAGAAGCAGCAGCAGGTGTCCTAGCTACTACTTCTACTCACCATCAATACCACCTCCGGCCACCCTCAGCAAAAAAACCTAACCCAACACAAATAAACAATCCCCCACCTCCGAAAGAAATCTTGTCAAAAGATGATACCGATCTTTTCGTCCCTTTCCTTTTGCCTCAAGTTTTCTCCCCTTAGTACAAATGGAGTTAGTTTACCCTAATCTTCGCCCAGACTGCAAACATTAATAATACAGAATAAGAGTCTCGATTGCCTGAAGCAATTTTATTTTCCACTAGCTGCCCACTAAATAGCAGTTAGGAGCTATTCCAGCAAATGGAGTGCTCCATGGCCTGGGGGGACAACAGGCCACATTCTCCTTCACAGTCACTGCTTTAGTTCCCCTGCAGATTATCTAAATTATCCCTAATACAGCCTTCTTCATTATAGCTAAATGAACGGAGCAGGACTATATGAAGTTTTAACATTTCTAAAATGCACCACTAACCCCATCATCAGCTCAATATATTCATTAATATTTGGAATATTCAGAAGGAGAAGCTGGATAAATTTGTTGATCCATTATAATCCTATTTTTGAGAAAAGAATTCCCATGTTTCCACAAACAAATCAACATAGAATTGAGGATGGTTTTGCTGTACAAGACCTCTTCAGCAAAACATTAAACACAAAACCCAATTTTAAATGTTTTCAACTGTGACAACTTGTCTCTTCCTAACATTAAAGCAGAAGTCAATCTTTTCTGATTAAATTGTGTCTTTCCTAGGACATCTCTATTTGATACAGATGGAGTGTGAAACCAGCACAAATTTATCTGAAGCACGAAACTCCAAAAGGCTGTTTTCTTCAATTTATAAAAATACCTATGTACAAATGTGGAAAAAGCCTGCACAAGAGGAATGGACTTCATCTGAACTGTAAGGGCACCAAGCCTCTAGTACTTTAAACAAAGATTGTGAGTGAACTTAGAAACTTTTGAGTCAGAAAAAGCCAAATGATTGCAGAACAAACAGTTTGGAATAGTGTTTCTTAATATGCAAATAGGAAAATTCTTTACCTTATGTAAATGATAGCCAGAGGATGACAATCAAATGAGAAAGCAATTTTTACTAGGTAGAATTAGTGGGCAACTACAGAAATACAACCTCTTTAGATCTGTGTATCAGAAATGGATACCAGCACAAGCTCTGTAGAGGTAAGTCTTGCCTTCCAAATTATTTGAAGTATTTGAAGAAATCAGCAAGAACAGCCAAACAGTTGATAATTTTTTTTTTTTTTAGCACACTTCCTCACCAAAGACTTTTAAGAAAACCAAGCAGCAGTGGAGTAAGTGGGTCCAGGAATGAGTAAGCAATTGGCTAAAAGATGGAAGGCGGAGGAGGTGGGGTGTGGATAATTGATCAGTACTTATGACCAGCAGCAGAGGGAAGTAAGTAGTGGAATCTGTTGGGTTTGTGCTGTTCATTTTATCCATTCATAACCTTGAAAAAGGGGTGAGCGGTAAGGCAAGGAAGTGTGCCAGTGATACAAAGTACATTCAGAGGAGTAAGGATGAGATCGGACTGTGAAACCTGAAGGACATTATAAAACTGTTCAATAAAATGGCGGGTGAAACCCAATAGAAATAAGCGCAGTGATGCACACAAGGAAAAAGACTCCTAGTTTTATACATGAAACGATGGCTCCCAGCCGGCCGTTACCAGAACAAGAATTGGAGGTCACAATATTTGGTACCACAGAGTAACAAGCCAGTGCTCAATAGCAGTGAAAAACCTAAGGAAACATTTGGAATTAGGAAGAGCATGAAGAACAGAATCAATAGTTCACCTTAGTGAACATATCTATATATACACACATATATATAAACAGCGTGCACATTGCTGAACCCCTCGGCTTGAAGATCATCCATTATTAGAATAACAAAAACATACAGAAGAGGGCAACAGGGATAGTCAAAAGTGTGGAGTGGCTTCCGTACGAGGGACAACAGGTAGGCAAAATATTTTAGTCTGTGGCAGGGGTTTAGGTGGGATATGACAGGTGTGCAAAATAACAAGTGACATGGAAAGGCTGGATGGGGATAGACAGTCTTTTCAAGGAAGTCCATTAAATGAAACTGGAGGGAAAGGTGTTCAAAGCGCCCAGGAAGGCACAGGGTAGCATAACCCTGGAATACCTTGCTGAAGGAAGTTGTGAATGCAAAAACATTTACACGGGTTCAAGAAAAGATCCACTGGGTGCTCCAGCGGATCCCAAAGATCCACCAAACCACAACAGAACTGGGAAATCCCCTGAACTGGAAAAAGCAGGAGGTCTGGAGAGCATGCACACATGCATGTTACGCCTTGTATGTGCTTGCCCCCTTTTTACCCTTCCTTAGGTATTTGTATGTGGGCACTGCTCATTTTTGGTGGTTTAGTGATTGACTATTTCACTTCAGAAAACAGCTTTTAAACACCCTGATCCCAACATAAACCTGTCCTCTCCCTTTGCCTTGTACTACCTCTCCCAGGGGAAGTTACAACCTAATTTCCTACCCCATGTGCTTCAATAATCTGTGCTTTCAATCTAGACTTCCACTGAAACCAAAAAAATAAGTTTCCATCCTTCCAGTGTCATGTCCTTTAAAATGAACACCAGCCCTAATTTAAATATATCTCCCCATCCCCAAGACAAAGCAAAACTATTTTTGCAAGTACTTTTTGTCTTAATATTACAAATACGCATTCTCAATGGGGCCTTTCTTCTTCTCCCCTCCCCCTGAAAGTATCAGGAGTTCCGCTCTCTGACATTATAACTCCATCGAGGTGAGTAGTTAAACTAGTATAAAATAATGAAATGGAGAAGAGAGCTTAGCCCATGCTATACATGAATTACTTCATCCACCACTGTGAATTTATAATGCAACCCTGCAGTTTAATAGTGAAGAGGAGAACTACACAGTCTATAAGAAGGGAATTAGAGGAAGCAGAACAGTTGCCTAAGCTGAAATTTGGCTGCGAACACTATAAATAAAAACCCTTGTTCTTGGGAAAACAGCACTAATGTTCTTCTCCTGTTCAAGACATTGACACTGCCAGGGTAGCTCAGTCAATTCTGTTGGATCACTTTTTTTTTTTAATACACATAGATAAAGAAAAAATTGTTAAGTATATATGAAAATATTTATATATGTGAATTTATATATAGAAATAAAATGGTTTTTTAAAAGCTTTTCCTGTTACTTAAAAACTAATGATAAAAGTACAAGAGGAGGGGAGAAAAGTAAGAAGAAAGATTTCCAGGGACAAAAAGGATAATGTAACCTTTGAAAATTTGCTAAGGCTTAAGATTTGTCTACTCAGACACTGCTTTCTACCTCCATTTAATTAGATTTTAATTTTCTTTTTACATCCTTTTCCTCTACAGATTCTGAGAAGTCATTATTTCAATATCAATTGATTTGAGGGAACAGTCCCAAGTCAGAATTAAGCAGCTTATGGAAGTTTGTCTTGTTCCTGGTTAAACATTCCTGCTATGCAGCTGGGTAAGCTGCTTGCAGTAATAAAATCCAGCTGAAATAATGGAATTGTGCTTGGGAGCCCAGACTTGGCCTGGCTAAGGGGAACTTCTCAAATGGCTCTCAACAATGTCACAGATTTAGAGAAAGCCTTCCCAAATAATCAAGCAGAGGCAGAGAAAGAAAGTAAAGGCTCAATCTCTTCTCTCCAGTATGCCTTTCATCAAAAAAATATCAAATTTTTTACATGTTTCATAAACAGCACATAACATAAGCAGTTCATCTTCTCCTTATGTTGTAATAGGCAGTTAGGTTCACAAACAAATGTGGTCTTTACATTCCATAGACAAAATGCTAATCCTCTGTAAACAGAGCTTCAAATACACAGTTTTTACTTTCAGGTATAAGTTCAGAGAACTTAGCAAATCAGAGATAAAGATACTTAAAATAATAATAATAATAATAAAAACCAACACCAAACAGTGGATATTTTTGAGGGGTTTGTTGTACATTATTTGCAAGAGCCAGAGGAAGACACAGAATTCAGAAAATCCAGAAACTTAGCCTTATGCTTTAGCTTTTCATCTCTTTTACCTTTTGACTTACAGCTGACAAATAGTAGGAAAATAAGCATAAGCCTATAAATGTTAATAACATTAGTTATTAGACGAAGCGTAAGTAGGGGCTGGTCAATAACAACTGTAAAAAAAAAAAAAAACACAAAAAACAAAAAACCAACAAACCCCACAGAAAAAAATCCCACCTCAGTAAAACTTGCGATCTCTTACATGCTCCTTTTGTGATTCCTGCGAGTCAGTTGCACAAAAGCTGCAGCAGCAGGCTGCTATCAGTACCCCTTTTCTACAAAGTGGAAATGGCTGCTCAGATTAGAAAACACGCATCATATCTCAGTGTCTGTAATCGTGGACATCACAAGACATATCTTATAATCCATTCCATGATATAGGCATTAAATATGCTACAGAGAGCTACTTTTAAAGCAGCTGCCTATTAGCAGAAATGCAAGAAAACGCATTCTGTGCACCCACGCAGACAGAATATTTTCTTATTGATGGGGGAATAAAAATCTTTGCTCTATGGAGAGCAAAATTAGAAGACAGCATTGCACAAATGAAACTCTGAAGCATTATTTCTACAGCCCTGGCCAGCACCTTACAGGGATGCTTACCAGACTTCAGCAAGAATCTCCATTTTTTGCATATCTCATGCCCTTAAACTGTGAGGAATAACCAGATTCCAATGGCATCTCACAAGCTCTGCACTTCTAATCATGCTTTTTGGGATTCAGATATTCTCACTTTTACTCTTTCCTGAAAACTAGGACTCAGCAGTATGACAGCCCATATCCACACAACAGCGCTCTTTTTCCAAAGCCTTTTCAGGAACAAACACACGCTCCCTCAAATTCTGGATTTTGGGGTTTAGCTTCTCACCAATTAAAAATGATGCAACAGCTAAAGTGAGACTTGGAAAATATTCTCAATGGGACTCCTAAAATAAATCATGGTTCACACGTGGACATCACACACACCATAATCAGAGCTATGAAAATAAACAGCCAAACATAACTGCCTTTCAGCATCTTTTACTATTTTAGTCAGTCCTTTCATTCCTTTAGGTCCTCCCTTATTTTCCTGTGCAAGCCTCCTCATTTCTCTTAAATGCCTATTATTGAAGGTCCCCTTCTGTAAAGTTTCAATCCCACTTAGTGACCTTTTCTCCCACCGCTAGCACAAGCCCGTCAATATTTTTATTTGGCTGCAGCTTACCTAAAATCCTAACTATTCCCTGTAGGCTGCGGCTAACTTGTTAGTCAAGGACAGGAAAGCAGACTCTGAATTTCAAGCTAGCACCATACAATCCAGCGGGGAGAAATGTCCAGACAGAATCCAGGATACAGTGTCATTTATAAATCAGATCAACATTCACAACCACAAGTGGAGTTTGCAGACTGATATATAGCCATACAGTGTTTCAGCCTAATTTCTTAACCACCCATCTGAGATGTACAAACTGACCTTTAAACAATTCTGAAAATAGGACAGGATAAATCCTGTATCTGTCACATTGAAAGCACTGTGCAAAGAAAACCATTTACAACACATAAGAGGCTGTTTCCTTGATCTTTCAAAAATTGGAGAGCATCACATATTCCTTGCTACTTCATAGTTTCTTGTGCACTATACATAGAAGTGGATAGTTCTAAGCACAAAAATTGATTATTTAGAGATTGTTCCTACTGTTGCCTGTACTAGACTTTCCTAGGACCACAGCAGACTTGGGGGAAGGGCCTGGCAGGGTGCTGAAAATAACTTCCAGTAAAACCACAACAGCACTACGTAAGATCTTTCAACTAGATTCCTCCTCAGCCAAATTTCCTCTGTAACATAAGCTGTACCTTCACCTTCCTGTGGAGTCATGGACTTTTGCTGTTGACTTAGAAACAGCTTCTGCTCAGAGGACCTTGAATGACCAGGGTCATCTCCACTACTCACTGGGGACTTTATTTATTTATTTATTTTTAAATTATTCTGTATTGATAGCAACAGCAAGACGAAAAATATGGTCTTCGGTAGAGAACTGTGGTCTTAAAGTAACACTTACATAAGTTTATCTATTTTAAATTATTAATAGATGTACATAAAAAAATCCACCATCTTAGCTGGAGGTGGTTGCAGGCATAGCTTTACTTATTTTTCTAAAAAAGGCTAATAATTAGTGAATGCAGGCTGTATTTGTACCTTGCACACCTGACAACAAATTCTTGCCCTCAGCCCTCTTTCTCTTTTATTCAAATCCACTCATTGTCTTATCACAGACTGCAATTTCTTCAGGTAGGGAACATTCCTTTATTTTAGAGCTGGTCAGTCATTAGTGGAACAATAAACTTTATTAGAGCTTTTAGTTATTACTACAATACAAGCACATAACAAGAACATTCAGATTCCCATTAGACTAGCCACACACAAGTCTTTTTTCGTGGGAAAAATGTAGGCATTTCTAGCTAAAGTCTAATCATTTCATATACAGTGTATCCACCAGGTATATCCTATATTAAGGATAATCATAATGCATTTATTGAGGAGTGCCCTACAAATTGTAACATCCAACTGGATAATAATCCTGTTGGGGAACATTTTATGAAGCAGTTTTCTGACTGAAACTGTACTTTTTCTAAGCACTTGCCAGGACCACGCGAGAAGCGACAGGCAGCTCTCAGTACAAAATCCCTCTGAATTACCCATAGCCCAGATGCTCACAATAGGATTGCTGCTCAGTCATACTAGGTGCGCAAAAGAAGGCAATGAAGAAATAACTCACGGTTTTAAGCTCCAGGACTGGCTCACGTGGACTTTCTTCATCTACAGCTCAAAAAAGCAGGGATAAAAAAGACCTTAGCAATAGTCCTCTTCCCTACTCAAACCTGAAAAGTTGATTTTACTGAACAGGAGGGAAGCTTAGTGCAAAACCTCTTTCTCTTCTGTGGTTATCACTTATTAGTTAATAAGCTACACATGTGCCCACCTCTGCAGCTGAGGCACCACCCTTTGCTCTTCCTAGGAGAGTCTGGCAACACCTGCTTGCCCACAAAGTGAAAACCATTGCACTTTTAACCCCTCTATAGTTGACTACAGCACAATACTGTTCAACCAGGCTGAGCTGGACCTAGGCTTCAAAACACCTTGGCTGTGACTGGTCTCAGTCCCTGGGCTGAGACCTGTTGAACTTGCAATGTGTCCCTGTGATGTACTCTTTTTTTAGTTGTAAATACGCTACTGACAGGCTGTTGAGGCAACACGCTGCACCCTCAGGCAGCAACATATACCTACAGACAGGATTTCTAGTCTTTTTTTTCCCCTTGGAAACAAAGCTTGTGCAATCAAGATGTGAGGGGCCTTCCTCCAATGACTTTGGAACCACCTGGCTGATTTCAACCAAATTTAAAAGAAGGTTAGATGGCACAAATGTAATTAGGATCCTAAAAATGTCATGAAAGTATTAACGCTCTTGCTGACGGAAGAGCTGCAAAGTGACCTCTTATTAGACACCAGGCAATCCGCGTAGGAGAGAAGCTTCGTTAACACCCCTAGTAGTGGCTGCTCACAACCTCTTAGAGATCAAACTTAACTTACCACAGGGTATTATTAATCTATAGGAAAGATAGCTTCCTTAGTTCTGGCATGCCATGAACTAGGGGTTTTAAAAAACTTTTATTAAAAAGTTCTGAGCTTCATAATCATGATAATTATCCTGTTCTATATTTAACCAGTTAAAGCAACAGTTTCTTAGGTAAACAATTGAAAAAGCAAATAAACCTATGAAAGAAATCTTGTGTTGGCTTTTGAAACAGCCAGTTAAAGAGAAGCAATTGCTTTTGTTATCTCTTGTTAGCATAAACAGGGCAAAACCCAGCTGAATAGTTACTCATTCGGTTAACCCAATGGGTCGTCCATCAGTTGGCTATTGCCAGATGCCTCCTGGAGCGGTGTGTAAAGTATGTAACTCTTAAATTCTTTTCTTGTTTTACATCTGCGTGTAGTAGGGTCAGTCCAATATGTGACCATTAAAAAGCTGGAGTGCCTTCCTCTTGCTGGGTTGTGATTGGTAGCGTAGTTGTTCTGGTGTGGAAGCCGATGGGTAATGCCATCAGCTGGTGCTGAGAAAACCAGTACTGCTACCCCAGCTGGGCCCCACTGAGCGTCCAAGTACCTTCCCCTACCGAGGATGGGGTAGGATGGGCTTACTTTTGTCTGGGAAGTTGGGGTTAGTGTTCTCTTCCCCTTGAGTTTTGTCTCGTGCGATATGTGGTTTGAGGCTTTCTTTTTAAGAGTTGGCTCAGAAGCTGAGAGATGTTATTTAATCCAGGCATGCAGAAATATAAAGCCTTTCTACAAGTTCTGAGTATAAGGTAGGAGTAGTAAGCAAAGTGCAGACTTCAAATTAGAATTATTTGTATGCTTGCTGCATAAGTTATTTGATTTAAATCTGTGGGGCTTTCCACTTACTCTACAGGATCATTCTTGTGTTATATAGTACTTTCTCTATGGTCAAGTACTTTATACAGTTAAATTATGGAAATAATAAAGCTGATGTCATACAGCTATGGAAAGATGGGTGGGAATCCTATTTAATAATTCTGTAGGTAAAAAGGATGGGACCTAGGAGGTAGTAAGTGCCCCAGTGCCTCTTTTAATTTCCTAGGTTTTATAAGAAAGTGAAGGGTCTTTTAAAGAGCTATCTTATTTTCCTAGTTCTCTCTTTTCACTTGTTAATTCTGAATAATTCAGGTAAAGATGAGTTACATCTGTTTATCAATATTTGATGATTAAATCACCTCAGTACAATGTTCACAGTGCTCTCATGGTTGAGCTTTCTGACTAACATGAGTGTAGTTTCTGCACAAGACACATCAACTCACAAAGGTGGCGATGTGAAACGGTATATATAGTGTTTGTAACCCGACTGTGCTAGAATACAAGGTTACATACAGGGCGTTTGGGGAAAGAATGTGATTGAAGTTACAAAATTTTTGTTAAAGAAACAGCAGTAGTTAAATTTAGGATTAAGTATCTTAAACTATGTAAGAACGTGAAAATATCTTAGACGTTCCACATGAAGCGCCACGTTTCTGTGTTTTGTTCCCAGCTTGAAACAAGTTCCTTTTAGTTCAGTACAAATTTAGAACATGGTTCACACTGAAAACTGTTCTGCACACGTTTTCTTTGACCCTGCTCTGGGTGTTCACTGAAAGCAGGACAAACACAGGCTATAACAGCACAAATGATTATATACGGATAAACACAAAATTAACAACTTGACCCTGAGTGCCATTTTCTCTGACCTCAGCCAAACAGCAATGCATTTAAACGCTATTACAGGAGTTTTGCTGTTGTACCAGTCAATTTCTGCAGATGAAGACTGAACATCAATGCTAGAGAAACAACTAATGGACCTAAGAGGTTTTGCCCTACTCATCCTCCTCTCTCCCTCAGATTGACTGAAGAGGAGAAGGTCAATCTAACCCTTGCACTGTGAGGAAAACAGTCATAAAAACATGAGTAATACAATGGTAATAACACATTTGAGTGACAGGGCTGCTTGTTGGATAAAGCCATGACGATCCTGTGCTGCATTGTCAGAAAGCAGTGCTGGAACACTCATTGAAGATGATCCACGTGAGCAAGTGAGATAGTTGTACTTTTATGAGCTCATAAACAGAAAATCAACTTGAATAACAAATATTATAAATTACAAGATGTCAACAGTTAAAAATAATAAACATGTAAAAGAACCTTAAAAAATTAGATATTACTTATGGATTTGGTAGCCCATTTGGATTAAAGTTTTACTAAAAATCTGCATTCCTGAAAAAGAATGGCGAAACACAGAGATTCAAGATTCCTCTTTCTTTTAATAAGTAAGACTGAAATGAATATTCTGTATTTCTTACAACACAGAAATAAGGGCTTAGAAGGTGGATGCATTTAAAAAAATGTTGAAAAATAATGTTTCCAACTTAAGATGCCCTTTTTTTATCACCCACAGAGGTAGAATGATGGCTGGAGACCCCAGACTCTCTAGCTCTAACGCAACCAACTCTCAGACTGTTGCTTGCCTATTGGAGGAGATTTCTGCCCAAGACTTGCTTGGAATTGGACCCCACATCTTCTTAACTCTGCACTCTAGATTTTGTTGGTTGCTTATAAATTGGGTAGCTTGGAAATACAGGACTCCTCTGCTTCCAACTGGCTTGTGTGCCCTGGAGCTGTAGACCCTGGAAGGTTCTTCCAACACTTTCAGGCTTCAAACGTTAGATCTTTAGAAGGGAATTTGGAAGCCGAGTCCCAGTGCATACAGTTTGTGTACAACAGGATCTCAGCAGCCTGCTAGGAATCAAGGTCTGTTTCCATGCTAGAGACATTAGTCAAAATGTTTTATTTGAAACATTTTATATCCAATAAAGATTTCAGCAAAATGCCGCTGAAGATTTGCCGATCAATTGTATTCCTGAACTCTCCTGTCAGGCCGCTAAAATAAAAAGTGAAAAAAGAATGGTCTGCCTACTTCTTGATTCTCATGCTGCCACCATAAAAATGTTTAAACACTGCATCTTCTGAGCACTTCTCTGTAGTATGAAATACCCCATTCTCTGGATAAAGTAATTCAGATACAGAATAATTAAATTATTTTCCCAAGGTGATAACATTTCTTCAGAAAACTGAAAAAAAAAAATTATCATACACAGCTGGTCGCTTCGCTATCATAGATGAAAAAATCTTGGGGTAGAAAATTAGTCTGTCTCTTCAAAAATAAAATAGACTCAGAAAAGCTAGAATAAGCTTGTAGTTGTTTTTCATAACCTGCAATAACGTCTAATGAACATAAAAAGATCATTAAGGGAAAAAAGTGCTTTTAACTGATATGCTTCTAGATTGATGCATCCAAATTTGACAAAAACAATGACAGATTAATTCTTTTAGTGTGCATCTATCATCTATAGGATTTGACTTATAGATGGTGACATCCTGAATGAGGAAACTGCCCTACACTCGTCAGAGATGATGTAACAGAAGGAACTGTGGCTAGAAAGATGCACTTTGAAACTCAATATATTACACTCAGGTATTTTAACAAATTGCTTTCAGACCTAAAATGCTTGGATAAAACACTGAAACTGCATCCCAGAGCTCCCTCTGGTAAACCTGAAGACTTATCAAAGGAAAGTGTTATTAGGTAGTGCTGTGTTATCTGAAATAAGGGTAGACTAAAGAAACATACTGTCTGACCACTTGAAGTACCACTGTGAAATATACTGAAACTTTGTGTTGATTTCCCAAGATACTACTATAGTTGATTGTCAAAATCAACAATAAAATCATTGATTGATAAGAAATAAATCAACATGCTGATTACACTTCACAAACACCAGACTTGTACACATTTGTCTTTTTATCGAAGCAATGACACTGTATTTTAGGTTATACTGTCAATTTTTCATGAGTGGCAAATAGTTTACTCTCTTGTAACCATTTTAAGAAATTCCCATTCCCTTCTTCACCCCTGTTACTTTGTGTAAGTCAATTAATTCACATTTGTGTAAATGAGGGGGAGGACCCTCCACAGAGAAGGCAAGAAGTGGCTTTGGGGAGGAGGAGAGCAGAGGATCAGTGGGCAAAGAGGAAGAAGCAGCAGCTAACTAAATAGAAACTCTCTGTTGGGGCAATGCTGTGTTAGGAGACTCTTGGCTCTTCCCACTTTCCTATTAAAGGTTTCTACCTCCTACATTTGATGAATGCCAAGTCAACTGTTGTGAGGCTGGATTTTATGAGGGGAATATAGGAAAACAATTACATATATATGTGTGTGTGTGTAGTGTTTTCACATCCCTATCACTGATTAATCAGCCAAGGCAAAATGAAAAAAAGCATTTCTAAATTAAAGAGAGTATGGGTCAGAGTGTAGCAGCATAAATATATTTTTTTCTTACCTTGCTTCATTTTTGATGCTCAAAAATAAATGTTAATTCTGTAAGCTGTCAGAAATGTAGGACCTGGTATGCACCTTAGGCTAAAGCTGCAAGACCTGTACATCACAGTATAGACCCATGTCTCACAAACATTCCCAGGTGAATCTGGAGTCAGGTGAAGCTGCTAAGCCAACAGAGAAAACACTCTAATAAGCTTGTTGGTCAAACTAATGAAACCAGGACTGTGTGCTCAACTTTATGCAAATGTTCAAGATGAATGTAATGCTGAGAAGCATCAATTCAGTCAAACATGTAAGCAAACGAATGACCTTAATCATGTGAATGTTCCCACTGGGATCAATAAGCTGGCCTGTGATATTGCCACAAAGCATACTAGAATAAATATGCTTGCTGAAAACAAGAAGCTGATACTACAAAGAGTCCAACACAACTAAAGAAATTCAGAATTAAGCTACTGACATGAAAAATAATGAAGAAGAAAAATAAAAATAATAACAAGCTTTTAGTTGAGACTCTCAACCATTTACAGACATTCAAAACAGTGCTTGCGAATGATGCAAGATCAGGCAGATATGAACATTCTTGACAAGTCAGGGCAGACAGCACAGGGTACAGAGACATTCAAGCATTAAGATTCCAGTAGTCTGCACGACAGCCAGGACATACAATTCCTTTTCCTTTATTCTAAGGCCATTGATTGATCTGAAAGCATAGTGCTCTTTTAATAAATGGGAAGGATGGTAAGTTTACGCTTAGATCCTTTTCCTGTAAGTAATTTGCACTCCAGAGCAAGGGATGAGCTTAGGAGTTCCTTGGTAGTCTAGGTCCTTGTGCCCAACCACGTCCTTGCACCTGGCAGAGAAAATAGGTGACGTGGCTGGGACATCTACTACATGAGTTTGGATTGTCACAATGGTCTGTATCTCAGAATTGCCCATTTAAGATGTGAACATGGTTGTTCTAATCTGGTTTTGGAGATAAACTCAGAAGAGGCTACTGCCAAAATCAACACCCGGTTCTTAGCTGCCCTGACCATTTCTCAGCTCTAATTGAGGGTCAGGCCCATCATTTTGAGCAACGTGAAAAATACCTTGCCAGTGCCCTTTATAAAAGGTCAAATTCTCACTTTGTTTTTTGCATATTCTTAAGTACTTTAAACTAAAATTGCCCTTGGTATAATTTTCAGAGGATCAGTCTCTCTGGGAACAGAGATTTTTCTTTTGACCTTTACATTTATTGCTAAAGAACATATTTTTATTCCTGACACTTGCTCGAAGAAGGTTTACAAAATTTGTGTCTTTCCATAGTTACACTGCATTTCTTCCTCTAGTGATCCTAGCAGCTACACATGTCTTCGGTGGGGTAAGTGCTGACATACACTAGCTTTTTCACTAGAAGTGCAGCTACAGCATTGGCTCCAGACCACACCAGAACAATGGAACAAATGTAGGAACTGGCAATGCCATCTTATGGTGGAAATAAAAACTGCAAATGCAGTCTGTAAAAGAAAATATAAAAAATGGCTGTTTCCCAGGATAGGTAAAAACAATACATTGAATGCTTAAGGATGCATCTGTGTGTGTGGGAATGAATAATTATTAATCTCTAGCCTTTTTTTAAGTGCTTAACAACAACTGGATTTATTTATATGCCAAAGCTGAAGACTTTGTGATGACAAGCAAATATAGACCAGTACGAGGAAAAGGGGGAGAGAAATGCTCTTACATTCTCTTCTCAGTGACTTACTTTCGTTTTCACTTCCCACTTCTTTAGCTCCCTTAGCACGGAAATAGAATTCACTCAACCTGGATGACATTGCAAATGGCCGATATACCAACTTCCTCACCAACTTAGCTTAAGCAGCGAACTTAGACCATCTGTTATGTCACTGTTAGATATAAACTGGCCATTACAAACAAGACTTAAAGGAGGAAATACAGACTACTTCAGTGTCGGAGTTTCTCACCATGCACAAAGCATCTCCACATATATGGGTAGCAGCAATTTGCCCTGCAAGTTGGGGTATCCAGCAGTTAGGACTGGGGCTGCTGGTTGCCCAGAGGTCCACAAGATTACTGTCCAAAATAGCTGGGCATGAGGACCACTAAATGCAATAATGTGCATCCGTATTGGAGAGAAAGTCTGTGAATATGCCCTGCAAGTTTCTATGGGAGTTATTGGACTGTCATTACACTGGAGCTGTGACCTTAATAACTGGTTCCTGAAACATTCCTGGAGGAATACTGAGGCAAAACAAAGGGAATCATTACTAGTCAAAATTACTAGAAATTTTTTGGTTTTCAAACAGCAAGGTACATAGCACAGTTGAGGTTCATCTCCTGAGTGTGAAGGCAGCCTGAGGGCATGTGTGTGAGTGTGTGGTTAACAGAACATGGGGTTAACCCTGGTACAACTGCTGTCTCAGTGCTATGCCACCTTCACCACTTCTGTTCTCGGAGATGAGAAGCTAAATTCCAGCAAGACCAGATCGTTGGAGTCGTGACAGCTGCCAGTGGGGAAGCATCCTTACACACGGTGGGCTGTGGTTTCACGGTTGGGTTATTTTTAGTGTTGGTATTGGGTTCTGTTCCTTTATGTCTGATTTTTTTCTTAAAATGCAGTGGAAGTTCCTACATTAAACCAACATCATTAGAATTTCAGACAAAGCTTGTCTTGTGACAGCAAAAATATTGTGAATTTAACCTGTCCTCAGTGAATACTTGTTAAGTGAATACTGTTAAGTCTTCAGCTGGGAAAGTGTGGGAATACGTATTTTTGGAGCCATTTATGTATTTTCTACTTTTTTTTCTTTTAATTTTTATTTTTCAGTTGAGAAATTTAACTCAAGCCAATGCCCTGAAACAGAGAGAAAGCTTGCCTGGGAGGAAGTGCACACATGCTGAATATTTATATAGAATGACAATGACATTTGACTTCAGGTTTTCTTTGACAGAAATCAGTTCCATTCAGCTGTGACCCATATCTCTTTGTCTTGACAAGCTGAGGAAAACATAACACCTTGGACCAAAATTGAATGAGGTCTGAATTCCTCATTCTGTCCCCAGAAAACACTGACTTTAACTTGATACATCTTAGAAGATGAATGTGTTTTAAAGGGCGAATTTTAAAAAACTATAAATGTTGTTATACTTGCTTCTATTTGTTCATAGCACAATGGATGAAGTGCTGTTTGTACACATGCATAAATTTAGTCTTTTTTTTTGTTTTCAAGAACCTTATTATTCAAGGAGAGTGACAATAAAACTAACAAACAGATTGAGGACAAGAAGGGTGTGATATAGAAAAAAAGTGTTTGATATGATCATTGCTCTCATTTTAGTAAGGCTACATTTAATACTAGTGCCTTCCTCGGACTAGTAAAACTTGTCCTACTTTTCCAAAATATTCTGGCATATCTCTAAGTATTACAGCTCCGGTAGAATCACAGTCTATTAGGATTTGGCCTGATCATTTATGTGATTAGGACAGCACTCCCAGAAAACTGGGGTCATATGGAAAATATAGTATTGATGACTTGACACATCATGATCTCTAGAGTCAAATCTTAATGAGTCCCTCTGGAGGCAGCACCTGAAATAACCTTTTTGAAATAAAATGGAAAGCCATGGTTCTGAACACACAAAAAAGCCCACTACGGTTTGTAAGTCTAGGAATATTAACTTAAGTGTTTGTTAGTTCTGCTGTAAAACTCTTTAGTTTTCTCTGTGACTTCATAGCCTGATTCCTTTGTGTAACTATTTAAATATCACATTAAGACAATATTGGTGCTGAATACTGAGGCACTCAAGAAGCCACGGGTGTCAAAATTAAAGTAGCTTGTTCAACTTTTACTCACCCCTTCGTGCATAACTGTTGCTTTTATGTTATCACATAGCAAATCTTGAATTATAATACACTACTTGAAATTCATGCATTTACATATAATCATTTTCCTAGAACAGTAAACATAAATATCATCATTTATTTATATGTACTACTGTGTCAAAGAAAATTCACAGAAATCATTTTAAGAAACATCTGCAGTAAATATCTCAGCAAGAATGTCTTTCACCATCCTGCTCACAAAAACGTTTCTGTATTTCAAATCAAAGAGTCACTAGCTTAAAAATCCAAATCAAAACTTCAGCCCTAGCTCTGGAATTTGAATCCAACCTTCCCTTGCTCCTGAGCGGTACACTCTACCCGCTATGCCACACAGCTGTGCTACATTTTTCTTGCTCTCCTATGGTGATGAATCTAAGCAGTCTGTGTGTTAGCTGCAAAGTCACAAGGGTCACATAAATATCTGCAAGATAGGCAGACAATGATGCTTCTGGAATTTTTGAAAAAAAAAAAAAAAAAGGGAAAACAACAGAAAATAAACCAACCCATCTGGAATCTAAATCAAGGGTTGTTTTCCTTTTAGCACACACACACAAACCTTGCAAGGAGAACATTCTATCATTCTTGCTCTTTGCGTAATACCTCTGGGCCCTCTTATAACATGTTACTATCAGAAGCCAAAAATCCCAGCTCACACAGATTGTTATTGCAGTGCTTGCAAAGTTATTCCAATGAATCAGACACACACACACACACAAAAAAAAAAAAAGAGGAGAGAGATCCCTATTCATTCAAAGGCTGTCCCACAGCTGCTTAAGGTTATAGGCTGATTCACTTGGCTTCTCTTGTTTTTTCACAGCTAGCAGAGACCTTGGATGCTCTGAGACTCTCGTATGCCAATCAAAACAAATTCTTAATAAACAAAGAAATCTTGCCTTTGAAACCCAGAGAGAATCATGTTGGAGAGCAGCAGCTATGCAATATTTTCCTTTCTGACAAAGCAGCAGTAACCCTTTTAAAAGAATTCAGGAAACATCAAAACCCATCTTTTTCTCATACTCCAAACTCAAATTTCCCCCCCCCCCTCCGTTATCTTCACAGGGTGAGATGTTTGTCAGTAACATTGTTTTTAGCAATGAGGAGTCAAGCAACTTTTTGCATCGTGACTATTCCAGCACTTGCCTCAGCAGAAATTGTAGGAGGGCTTCAAAGAGCAATTGCTCCAGTTTTTACTCCTTTTAAGGTCTGAGGACATTCCACTTCTGATCATAGTGTAACTTTAGAAATCTTGAGTAACAAAACCAGTAAACTGAGAGCAAGAATAGACTTAGTTTTCCTTTGGAAAATTTAGTGTTACTACTAAGGCTCAACTTCTGAGACACTCACAAAAGCAAACCTGGTGATTTAGGCTCCTAGAGAGTGTGAGGGTACTCGCAGTGTTTTTAAAAATTATTGACAGATGATGAATCCTGAGAGTCCAGATGCAGTGGGCATGAAAGAGTTAGGGGAATGGTTAATCTATCTCATCTTACATTTCTCTATGGTTGCCTATGGCAGTAATGTGTGAGATTGCTGTCAATGCTTTCCACTGCAAAGTCTCTAGCAGACTTTATAAAATCAACTCATTTCAAATTTCCAATAGCCCAGGCCAGAAGTCTATATTGTGATTCTCATAGTGTTAGGGATACAGATGGCTCAGCTAAGACAGTATGCTCAATTTACAGCTATCCATTGACTGAGATCAATGCCAAAGTCTGAGACACCTCGTTGTACGTTGATTACAAGGAGTTCCATGTGTCCTGAAAAAACTTGAACAGCAGTAAGAGGCTGGGATTTATGGAAAAGCACAGACGGGAAGGGGACAGAGCATACTGTTATTCTGGGAGTCCGAGAGGACAAGGAATAGTGCATCCTTTAGACAAGAATGAGGAAATCACGTTAAAGAACAGTTGTAGACTGGCTGTGAAAAAAAGGTGCCTGTAGAAAGAAATGCATTTGCAGGAAAAGCTTTTGGAAAGTCAAGAAGCTCAGTGAGAGTACAAACACCTTTTCTCCCTCTCATGTCCCTTTTTCTCTCTCTTAAAAGGTGACCTCTCTCCAAGGATATTTGCTGGAAAGCAGATAGAAGGATTGGAGGGTGGCACAGGAGAGAGGTACAGGGAGCAGAGAGTTAACTCCACACATTGGCCATGATTTGGTGAATACCTGTTTTGATCATAGAGAAGTGAGGTACCTAATGTCCAGGCTCTCACACCTCGATGGCACTTTGCTTTAAAGAGGATGTATTCTGGCTCCTCTGGCACAACTGGCCAAACAATGTCAGCTGTCCCTCATTCTTTGCTTTTATCTTGCCCATTTAATCACTGTCTTAAAGAACAAACCGGGAAAAAAAGAAAAAAAAAAAAAAGGAAAAGAAAGCTTCAGCTTAGTTTTGCAGAGCATACCATTACAGATTCTGCACATGTTTACTAGGACATTCTGAAGCACTTCTAGCAGAATTTAAAACATATCAATTTTTTCTAGTTACTTCTTTCCCTACTTTGGCCCACTGCTCAGTCTTTCCATCAGTACTGCCTTGGGGGTTGCCGACAAACCTGCCAAGGGATCTGTGAGGACTCTGCTGAGTTGTGAATCCTACACTGGAGCTGCAGAGTGAAACATCACTTGGTTTTGGTGTGATGCTGACCAGAAAGCTGAAAGTAAGGGTATTTTGTACAATGTGTCTATGTATGCACGTTAACAATTAATATACTTAAACTAGTCATTAAGGAAAGTAAGGACAAATTTATACAATGCTGCTCTGCGAAGTAAGTAGTAGATTTTGTTCTGCAAATGCATGATAGCACTTGCTAACATGCTGATGAGACAGCCTCGAACACCTCACCCTTCTATGCCCATGCTACGCACAGAGTAACAGAATTGCTACGGAGAGGAACGCGGCCGTGCTGACTCAGCAAGCATGGAAGGGAGTCCTTCCATTGTAAAAATGTATTCCAGGACTTGCCAATGATCAACTGCATTTAACCCGGAGTTCCGCATTCAGTCTGCTGCTGTTGCTGAACTCTGAGCCCAGGATCTGAGCATGGTGCCATATTATCATTTTCCTGCTGAGAATGATGGCTGAGAAAGAAATACGTGTTGAACTGGTATCTGCAACATGGCCACAGGTGTGAGACAAGGGAGTCCTTGTTAGGTAGCAGAATCAGGTAAATGCTCCTGTGTGACTTCTGTGTGGCTCATTTATTTCACTTAACTTCTAGCTTAGGATGCAATATAAACCGTAACCCACTATATTTCAGCACAGGGGTATATAAATGCTTGGCCCGGTAGATTCTCATGTGCAGACTTGTGAATTGTGCATAGCTATGAGCACTGCAAGAGATGAATGTTCAAAACTTTTCTTGACCCTTAGCTGTCTCTTGTAAATTTGTAGAATAGGCATTGGAGTCAAAACAAATCATTCATTTCTTCCACAGCTCCTCTGTCCCTCATGTGAAATTTCCATTTAAGTGGCTGGTGATGAGTGCTGCCTGCAGGATGCCTGCTGATTTAAATAGGTTTGTGCCAGTTTTCTATAGCCTTGTATTTGAAGCCAAAGGGCGTGATAACGTATGTGGGTGAAACCTGTCTGGAGAGTGGGAATAAGCAGAGCTAAGAGTTTGAATGTCCATAATTGCCGTTCCCCCTTTGAGCAAGCAATCAGTTGAGTCCTCCAAATTGCAGTTGTATTTTGTTGTCTGCACATGTTTAACCTCAAATCCCTCTTCAAGGATAAAAAGGACATGATCTGACAGTGAGCCTCATGCTTTTCAAATCTAGAAAGTGGCCACAGGGGAGGTGAGTAATATTGATACTGTAGCCCTGAATCCCGCTTGTTTTGGTAGACAAAGTTTAGCACCCACAGTGTGTGTGTGTATGTGGAAACACCTTTAGGTTCAGTTTCAGATGAAAAGCCTAACCGAAAATGTTTCTTTTCTGCATGACCTCCAATGTGCCAACTCCCTGCTCTTCTCTGTGTGCTACAGCAACATGGAGAACTGTGCTCAGAGGGAGACAGCCCAAATGAGAGCAAGGGGAGAGAAAGACAGTATGAGAATATATGAATTTGGACAGCAATCAGATTGGTCCTTTCCCCCCCCCCTCTTCCCCCCCTTTGTATTTTAATTGCACGGTTTAAAATAATCTCCTCAACTTTGGGAGGAAATCTGCTTGTCTGTGAGTATTTGATCTGGCATTGACTCTGTCTCTATCTGCAACACCGTTACCATGGGGAGATGCTGGTGTTCCTTAGGAAGAGAAGAGGAGATGAAACGGGATGTAATATGCTGGAGCCTGGTGAAAAATACTGAATAGAATTGGCCAATAGCCAAATGTTTTCATTTCTAGCAGAAAGGCATTAAATGAGACTCTGGCTGCATTTAATTGGATATCTTTCTGATTAAATAAATGGATAAAGAAACCTCTGTGTTTGTGCATGTGCATTACATATTTACATATATATTTTGCCATTCCTTAATACTTTCCTCCTTCCCAGCCTATTGTAGATTGCTTTAAAGTTTACAATAACATTGGGAACACCCAAAGAATGAAAGAGGAGAAGATTCATGTCAGGATTATGTTTCTCTACTTTCTCTGTGTCATCCGGGGCCAAATCCACTGCCTGGTTGCACATCAGGAATGAACCTGGCCCACTGTTTTTGCAGGTCTTAGAGAAACACTGCTTCAAAAAAGGCCAAGATGCAGAGAGGTCTAGTCTTTCTTCTGTGGATATTTTGCAGACATTCATTCATTGATCATTCTTCTGGATGACTCTCATAAACACAAGATTAGTTAGGAAGTTGATAGAGCAGAAGTGCTGCCTTGCATAAAAGTTGTCTAATACTCTCTGCTGTGACCCTCTTTCTTCAGCTGCATGTAACTTAAGTAAATGTTAACCCTTTGCGCTTGCGATTTCTGTGTTTTATCTCTTTCTAAAGTTGATTTGTGCATGCATCAAAGCCAAAGATGACTCTGTGGCAGCTCACTTGCCTCAGACACATATGCTGTGGAATCAAACTGTAGATTATTATTGAAACTGGTTTTTGTACATCAGGAGGGCCAAAAAAAAGCTTTCAGTGTTTCAACAGCAAACGTCTCTGCAAGGTATAGAACACTCTGAACATCAAGATTATTCTGCCATGTTAGAATGAAGTTTCAACTTTGGTTACTATATATTTCTTTGCTAAAAATGGTGGTCATCCAGGGACATGTTATCACTTTATTTACTAAGTAGAGTACTGTGATAACCTTTGAAATCATAAACAGTTAAGAAAACCCCTTGGTAAACAAGAGTTGCTGAAATGGTTAGATCTCTAATTTACGTCCCTGTCCCTAGCACTCTAAACGCTCCATATATTTTAATGAAATATCACTAGATTTTAGCTGCAGATCTCCCAGTCCAGCTACCTCTTCTCAGGTTCAAGGTTTGGTGCTGTGTTTATTTTATTTGGTGCAGTTGTGGTGGGTTGGCCCTGGCTGGATGCCAGGTGCCCACCAAAGCCGTTCTATCACTCCCCCCTCCTCAGCTGCACAGGGGAGAGAAAATA
>JANXJC010000032.1:22098261-22118772 GCA_027564655.1 Leptodon cayanensis
ACAAATCCTGCCAGAAAACCTGCTCCGTGGGCTCCTCTCTCCACAGATCCGCAGGTCCTGCCAGGAGCCTGCTCCAGCGCAGGCTTCCCAAGGGGTCACAGCCTCCTTCAGGGACCCACCTGCTCCGGTGTGGGGTCCTCCATGGGCTGCAGGGGGACAGCCTGGCTTACCATGGTCTTCACCACGGGCTGCAGGGGAATCTCTGCTCCGGCACCTGGAGCATCTCCTCCCCCTCCTTCTGCACCTGGGGGTCTGCAGGGCTGGTTATCTTACATGTTCTCACTCTCCCTCCGGCTGCCGTTTCTCTCTGTCCCGGAACTTTTTTTCCCTCTTAAAAATGTTATCACAGAGGCGTTACCACTATCGCTGATGGGCTCGGCCTTGGCCAGCGGCGGGTCCGTCTTAGAGTCGGCTGATATTGGCTCTGTCAAACACAGGGGGAAGCTTCCAGCAGCTTCTTACAGAAGCCACCCCTGTAACAGCCCCCCCCCCCCCGCTACCAAAACCTTGCCACACAAAACCAATACAGCAGTTTGTGTCCTTTTGTCCACCACCATCTTCTACATGTTTAAATTGGTATTCTCTGCTTATATTCTCTGCTGACACGATTCCTGTGGGGTCATTTCCATTTCTGCAAAATTCATGCGAAGAGGGCATAAAAGGCTGTCAATTTAGAATGATGGCATTCTCATTTATTTTCTCCACTTAGAAGTGACTGTCTAAGCTGCAGAGCAGAGAAGAATCAAATCTTAAGATTCTCAAGTCGGTATGTTTAAGTGACCCATGACTGCACTGTACTTCACAGTACTTCCCTGGCTTTTGGCACTAGAGTTGTGTCTGCAGAACTCCTAATACCGTAGTCCCACTGTATTCTCCAGAGCTGATTTAATGAACTGCCACTAGCTACAGGGAGACTAGTATCAACACTGATTTGCAGTGAAATTTGACATATATAGGTTCAGCAGATGGTACCAATTCAGAGCATACGTGTATATATATGTATGTGTGTGTGTGTGTGATTTCAGTTAAAAATTCTACCGGCTTCACTGGAAAGGCTAGTATTTAGAAAAATGGTAGTCTTTTAGTTTTATCCAATGGTCTGCTGCTGTAAAATGCTTGAGTTAAAAAACAACAGGTTTTTAGAGATAAAAATAATACTAATAGCAGAGGTTTGCTGAGATCAGAAGCGAAGTCTCCTACTGCGCCTAACTGGGCACAGTATCCAGCTTCAAAGAGCTGAGGGAAACAGAGGTCATGAGGCATTAGACTGATGAAAAGTAGCAGCTTAGTTCTGGGGGAGCAAATCAGATTAGTTGAGCTGATTTCAAAACAACTAAAAATCTACTTTAACATCTTTCATTCTCTTATCGAACAACTGAGACTGAGGGTACTTTTAGATGACTCATGATGGGGTATAACAGTTTTAATTCCCTGATCATTCACATGTCTGTACGTTACTTTCAATTTAGGATTTACTCTTAGGTGAGGTAAATATTCCTTGAGCTGGGAACTTTCTTCTTGGTTAGGAGAGATCTCCTGCTTAGCCTATCTGGCACTAGCACTTGGGAAATCAAACTTCCCAAGCACGCCTAGCCAATATTTGGTGGGGAAGTAAAGGGCAGCATCCCTTTGGGGACAGACCAGCCTTTCCGCTGTGTACAGTATGATTTTGTGGTATATTTATGGTCCTATCCCCTATCCTGTTGTGGACCATTTCACAGAATGTGTTATTCCATGAAGTGCCGTTCCATGGTCTGATCTGTCACCTGTATCACTGACAGCAGCAGTAGTAACACCAAGCAAGATTAGGTAGTCAGTGCAAAGGAGGACATGAGCCACCGTGTCTGGGATTTTACACCGAGCACGTTGGAGCAGTTATGGTTTGTGTGTGAGGTGGACTGACTGGAACGGGGTGTAGCCCAAAGAATCACGTGTTGCTGAGATGCAAAGTGTTGTTGACAGCTCTATTGCTACGGTGTGCCCATGCTGGTGTGCAAGATAGATGTCATATTTCCATCCCAACAGGTCAGGAGATGTCGAGAGCAGGGATGCAAGCCTGGCCCTATCTCTTGGCTGGGAACTCTGAGATACTCACCCAGATTTATTCTTCCTTGTTTATTCTTTCCTTTTCAAATATTTCTACTTGAATGAAGCATACTCCTACAAAATGGGAGCTTACTATGAGTAACATTGTTAGAACAATAAAAGGCAGCAACGAAGAGTTATAACTCCACCAATGTTTATTTCACTACCAGTATGAAGTATTTCTTTTGAAGTACAGGTTTTTGTCATGATGTTCTCCGTAGATTATTTCCAGAGGGTTTTATTTTCCCATAAAATAGCAATTTCACATTCTCCATTGCTCAGTTACATGCTGCTATTATAAAAGGTATAATCTTTTGGCTTTTCTTATGTAAATCCTTTGCATCTGAATACTTCAAACATCTGAAGGTGGTAGGTTATCCTACCTTCCTCTTAAGATATGGGATTGGAAATGTTTGCCTCTACATTTGTAATCTCAACAGTATTCCCACAAAGTTCTGAATTTTAGTTTTGGGTCAAGTTTGACTACAGGGGTGAGCTGGTGTTTAAAAGAATTATAAAATAGTTGCTCCCATCTTAGCCAGGTTCACTTATTTCATTTTGTACTTTTCCTGAAGTGTCTGCACAAAACATTTTATCTCTAGCTTTCCAATGAATACTTAAAACTGTTCACATTCTGCATGGCAAGGAATTGATTCTCAAATATTGTAGCCATGAATTAAATCAGTATTGCTCATCTCCACAGACACAAAGGGTGAAATTACACAGTTATTAAATACTTTCATTTGTATTTATGTATTTAATTCCTATTCTACTTTATACAAACACCAGATTACGTGAGGTGTGACTAGATGAAATAGTTAAGTTGCTGTTATGCTACCAATTAAAAACTCTTGGGTTTTGAAACTGTAAAACTAAAACTAAATGAGATAAATATGGTATAAGCTAAAACTTGACAAGTTTCATCTGACCAAAAATTTGAGAAAGGATAAGGAAAGAATGGATAGTAAAATAACCCAGAACAACTTTAATTTTCCATCTTTAATGCAAACTGGCATCCTCAAATGACACTATGGAATCTTGAAGTGGATAAATAACAGCAGAGGGAGAAGCACAGGCAAGGAAAGTAAGAAAAAATTGGTTGTGCCAATGTACTTACAATGAAGCAACAGGGAGAGAGACTCGGGAAGACCAACAACTGTATTACTCTCATTTCCTTAAATCTTTAAATCCATCAATGGTCCTCAGACTATTTGTGGGAATATGAAGCAGCTTTTATCACATCCCACTAACCAGAGTGGCCACATCTCACATAAATGGCATTTTTAATTGTATGGAATGAATTTCTTAGGGTGTGGAGTACTGTTCTTTGTAATGCTTCACAGCCTGTAGCCACTAAGAAAGATTATTTGACTATTAAATCAGTTGGTCATAATGAACCAAAAAAGGCTATTCTAGAGGTAATAGAGGAAAGCTTAAAAGCTTCCACTTTCTTTAACTGTGCAGAATGTAAGCAAGACTTTCTAAATTCAAGCACCAGTAATTGCCTATGCCCTTTTCAAACAAAACCGCTTACGTCTGATTTCAGCTTTTACTGTCTTTCTCCCACAGCTGTGCACCGTGCTAATACTGTCGCTTTATCAGCTTCTCTCCAGCCTGTTCACCTCACCAGAGAAGCATTGTTCTTTGCAGAACATCCCCTGATGCTTTGCCAAAGCCTAAATTTGAACAGCTCTAGTGAAGGGAATTCCAGTGCTTCCCTTAAGAGGTTGATAACACGTAATTAGTCTTTCTGTTTGGCAAATAGTTCTAGCTTTTTAGCCTTAGTTTCCCCTTTCTTTGTTTAATAGATACTTTCTTTCCTGTATTCACAAGCAGTACTTCTCTTTAATATTGCCCTTCCAGTATTTACAGGCAGATTTCCTACTTCTGCTTCCTCGGTTTGTAGCTACTTTATGCACACTTAATTCTTTTAACCTTTTCCTCATGAGGTTCCTTAGCTTTTGGTGTGCCTTTAAAGTAGCTAAAAACATTAGCTTTTCACACAGGATGCATGGGCATCGCTGATCATGGTGACTTTAATAAGATTACATCAAGGGCATTCCGCTGAAGATGTATTTTACTAAAAAATCTTACTGGAAAAGCAGCTCCTTTCAACAAAACCTTCTGCAACAACATCACCAGGCAGTTCTTTGTTTCCTCAGATTTCTCCAAGGGCACTTACAAGAGGAAAATTTTATTGAGCTAGGGATTAAAAGCCCTGTAGTGTCCTCATTATGAATTTAGAAAAAGAAGCAGCAGTAACATGACATTTCTGAGACACGTGATTATTCATGTAGACTTTTCTTGAAGTATAGAAGTGTTGAGTTACACAGAAAAAAAATGGAATAAAATACAGTTTTTGATTTAGAAGTTAACATATGGCGATTAGAGAAAAAAAACAGTTAAGCCACTTTAAGACATGTATTATTATGATATTACTTTAAATTTTTTTTGTTATAGAAATTTTTTATCTAGAAAACTACCCAGATAGTTCAAATGCCTACTGTAGAATTATTGTGCTGTATTTCGAGATCTAATTAATTTTTAGTCAATTTTCTGAGAGTATGGAACAGAAGAATTTTAATCTTGTTTAAATGGAAATCTCAGTACAGCCTTAACTATAAAGCTATTGCTCACATTTTCATACTAAAAAACCCAAGCTTCCATGTGTTTTATTAGGTAGGTGAAATATTTAAATTTAATTTTCCGTTGGTACAGTTGTGCGTGTGCATGCCTGGATGCATGAGTTCCTAAACAACAAAAGATGTAGTCAGATCTTTGCTGTGTTGAACAGCCACCTGTACAAGATATTCTAACTTATTTTATTAGTCATCAGTACCCAAAGAATGAGAGTAGCCAAAGCAAAAGAAGACCGACATCTTTAAACTCCACATACAAAGGAACACTTCTCAAACGAGCATCTTCACCTAGCTAATGGTTGTTCACAAATTGTTATAGAAATTGTCCCTTTTGTTCATCTTCACTAAACTCAAAGGTATGTTTCATGTCCTAGGGATAAATTCCAGTCACCTAACAATGTTGATGCAGATGATGGCATTGAACAACAGCGTTCAAACCCCGTTTATTTGGGACCCTGTGCTACAGGATTCCAAGTTTTAGGAGACGGGTGAAAGTGCTGCAAGGGATCCTGTTCTTCCTGAAGAAGGAAAGGGTGGAATAAGGAGGTTGTTCTAGAGTGCCACATAGACAGAAGAGGAGGCAGACAGGGCGTGCTTCTATAGTGTACCTTTACTCTCCGACTGCACAAGTGTCTAATTATGAACCCCACAGCTGTTACGACAGGAGCTGTTATGACAAGAGAGGTTACAGGAAAAAGCAAGAGGTGTTGCCTTCAGAAGCAGCAGGGATATCAGCAAATGGAGAGGCACCTCATCAGCTCCTGTCTATACACTGCAGACGTTTTGATTTGCAACTTCTTGTTTCTCATTGTAAGACTCCTTATAGTCAATTCCCAGCTTCCTAGGAAGAGATGAAACGAGAGGTGCTTCTCTCATGCCATTTGTTTCTTTTCAAAGAAAGCAAGTCAGAAAATCTTGCAACTCTGAATGGAGAAGGAATGAACATCACCATTCTGATCATGGTGTCATGGATCAGTTTCCAAGTTTGTCCCCCTGACAATTTCCATGCTGTAAGAAGCTCTGCCTCTCTTCTACTCAAGAATTACACTCACAGCTACTTCTCCTGCTTGCCATCTTCCTTTTTTTCCCTCTTCCATCCAAAGCACATTAAACAACCTCTTCATCCTGTGATAGTAGAATACCTAGCAAAGTTGCTTCACTTTTGACCATATGTCCCTTGGTACTGTGCTGAAGCTTTTATTATTTACACTTGTCTCCCTCTAAAGAGAAGCTTAATTGCTTTTAATTGAAATTAAAACATTTAAAATCCATCTGCTTTACACAGGTCTAAGACTGCCTGTAGATCGAAGTTCATCCTGATGGCAGTCAGGAGAATCTGAGTGTGCTATGTGACATATCTAACCAGTCACAGCTAAGCCAGCTCGCTGTCTGAGCAGTGAGAGCACATTGATTGTAAACAGCCAAATAAACAAAGCAATAAAATATAAAATTAAACTTTGCCCCTAAAGTAAGGATAATTCTAGGAATCGCTGATTCTAAATGCTATTCCGCATGCATGGTTACTCTTCTAATGAATCCTTCCAGTGGATTTTATACCTTGGCTACCTTCTGTTGAAAATAAATACAATAAAATATGCAGGAAGAACAAAATAACTCTATTAACACTGCTTTTGAGACCTTTCTGTATATTCTTATTTTTTCATTATCACTGTACAAAACTAATAACACATTATTATCGGCTTTTTTTTACTTGACTGAATAAAATCTATGACTTCAGTCTGAGGAGAAGTAAATGATGTATCAGGAATTAAGACAAAGCTAGCTTCTATGCAAAACAACAAAAATCTTACTTTGGAAAAGTCCAGTCTTTAACAGTGTATTACAATGGCAATACACGTTCTTCAGAAAGAGATTAATCACCTCTAACAAAGGACTGAGACATTTATTCCATTCTGTCATTATTCATACAGGACCTTTAAGCCAAAACGTAAATGACTTATGCTATACCACCTAAAATATCACTTCCTTTACTCCCAATTCATCTTGCCCCCCTTTTGACAAAATGTCATTCATTACTGCAATTGGTTTTCTTAAATACTGTAAATGTTATTTGTTCTTAATCCTGAGAAAAGAAAGTTGGATTTTAGCAATGGAAAAAGAGAAATTCAAATCTATATGGCCAAGACAATGATTCCCTGTGACTATCATGTGGTGGTTTTAATAAATAAACAATTTACATACAAATAATAAACAAAAATTAAAGCCCTGAACAGACTCAGGCACTTTCATTGTACTGGAAAAACTGGTGTGTTTCAGAAGCCTTACTGATTCAAAACCCATATACTCTTTAAAAACCTAAAAATTATTCTGTGGCAAATATGAGTAAAAACAATGAGTAGTATATTCTTTGGCTTAGTGCTGTCAACACTTTAGTGGCTGACAGTGAAAAAAGAAAAAGTATGCTCATCAAACTCAGATCATGGCAGAAACCATGCTCTCCATTGTGCTGGTTTTGGCTTGGGTAGAGTTAATTTTCTTCATAGTAGCTGGTATGGGGCTATGTATTGGATATGTGCTGGAAACAGCATTGATAATTCAGGGATATTTTAGTTACTGCTGAGCAGTGTTTACACGGAATCGAGGCCTTTTCTGCCTCTCACTGCCCTGCTGCTCGGGGACTGGCTGGGCATCGGTGCGGTGGTGGGGAGCAATTGTTTTCATTTGCATCACTTGTCTTTCTTGTTTGTTTTTTTTTCTCCTTCTTTGTTATTTCTTTTTTCCTTTTCTTTACTACTACTACTACCACTATTATTATTATTATTATTATTAAACTACTTTTGTCTCAAGCCACGAGTTCTCTCACTTTTACCCTTCTAATTCTCTCCCCCATCCCACCAGGGAGGAGTGAGCGAGTGGCTGGGTGGTGCTTAGTTGCCGACTGGGGTTAAACCATGACAACCATAAAGGGTAAAAAGGCTTGGGTTGATATTTATGTCTGTCATTAAGCTACTCAGAGGTGAGAACTGGACTGTACCACATGTACAGACTGCTGCACGTGCTCCCCACCAAGGACAACATCTCCTGCACAAGGGCAGTACAGTCAACCATTCTGACAGGAGCAGCCCATGTTCAGGCACCATCATTCTTTAGGGTCCTGCGACTCTGGGATAAGCATTGCTAAGACTGAGCTATGGGCCAAAGTAATTTTTTGGGTAGGCCATGGATTGGACATTCCTGTTCTGACATGCCTAGGTGCCTCATTCATACTGATTATATATGAGCTTCTACACATAGATTATAATGGGATTTTTATCAAAGCTTGAAATGATAGGCTTTTCCCTTGCAGTCATTGCGGAGTTCACTAGACCACTTTGCACGTGTAAAAGCAAGTTTGGAAAATGGAGAACAATTACAATGTGTGGGTGTAAGAGTGGGAAAAAGATGGGAGAAAGAAGAAGGGAAATTGTGCTAGAAAGAAAACCCTCTTAAATTATCTATTTTATTGAAAGCAAGAACATGTACTTCTAGCACAGGGTTCCTCTTCAGCATATCCCACCATAGGTTTACACAGTCACTGCAGACAAATTTGTTCTCTAATTTTTTTTTTATTCTGCGTTCTGTCTTTGGAACAGGTCCGGTTTCTGATTAAGTCAATGGATGTACACCCATTAACTTCTTAAATTTAGACTTAACCTCGTGCCTAGGTATGCATTTTAGTGGCGGCATACATCAGGTCTCTTACAGCTTGTTACTGCACCTGTTTGGGAAATATAGTTCATACTTGCAAGAACTCACAGCTTGCAGAGACAACCCCTTTCTAGCAGTAACCTTGCTTTGACTTTGCTATTAATTACACTGCATAAAGTATTGTCATTAATTAGTTCATCTGTTAATTATTCGGTTCAACATATAGCATAAGCTAAATCAGTAGTGTATAAAATAGAGACCAAACATCTCATCTAACACGTATTTAATGTAAAAAGGCTGTGCTTTTCCAAATTGGCAGTCATGTCTGGACCTCTGTACTCTCAAAAAACCCCATTAAAGGACTACAATTTAAAAATATTTTGAAGTGTCCTTGTAAATCAGGAGCCTAATTTCTATTTTCCAATGTGACTTGAAGATCTTTTGGTTTTCCATGGCATTTGGGCATCTAAATGTCCAAGTCTCATTTTAAAACTGGACTTAGATACTCTTGCAAATTTTACTTCTTGTCTAATAGTTTGTACTCTGTTACATTCATGGTATTGTCAAGTTGGGAAATCTTCTGAGCCTACTATATGTATGGGTATTGCAGATTTCTTCTTCTCCAGTTTCTCTTTCATATCACAACCTTTGAGGGATGTCTGGAAATATTTTTCATCTTTCTTCAGGTCTTTGCAAATCTCTCTTGAGGAGCAAGGGATTCAGGAGGCTTTTTTATGACCGTTTTCGTTTTCCTTGTACGCCAAGTAACTAATGTGTAAAATAAAGGACTGCTATCAATAAGCAGCTGTGTTATACATTGAACCCATGTCATGGATCAGCGTTCTAAGACAAATACCCAGCCACATGACAAAAAACAGAATCAACTGACTCCAGTGGTTTCTGATATACTACCAGCCAGAAGCCAGAGGGCATTATTTTTCTCTGGTAGACAACATTTCAGTTCCAGTACATATTCATTGACTGTTAATTTTCTGAGTAGCTGTGGTGTTATTATAAATTTTGTCAGTTTGCATAAGTCAGCAAAAAGCCACAAAAGCTAGCTCTTAATACCACACATGGACAGCTTAAGTCAGCACTGCAGTTACCGCTACAGGAGACCAAAGTAAGTAACACAGAATGAGCTAAGCTAAATTCTTAAGGAAATTTAAGAACAAGAAAGAAAGGAAAAAAGCTTTTCCTGCACTTATATGCTTGCTCAGTTATTTTATTATGCCTTGGTCTCTGGACTCTGCAGTTCTTCTTCTGCATCTGGCCTGCAGGCATATAACTGATTTCAACAGAAGTGAGACACTAACTGCTTTTTGAGAACTGGGCCTGAAACTTTTTGGATTAGGCACAGTCATTTAAAAAAAAAAAACACCAAACCCAAACGTATTTTTTAATGTCTAGCCCATCTAGATGACTGAGGCCTCTAGAAATTATCATAACTTTAAACTCTGAATACATTGTTATAGTTAATGACAAGAAGACACAAATCGAGACAAAAGTAACCAAATGAAAAAAGACTAGTTTTGTGCAGATGCTGTTGATATAACTGCTTTAAAATTACTCCACTTCGTTGTGCATGCCCTCTCCAATTTGTCATTTCCCTCATCTGCTCTAGGCACTTATTTCTAACAAAGTATGAGATGGGTATTAAGAATCATGAATATAATGTTTTAATAAGAGTCCTCCCTCTGACTTCTTGAGCGAATTGGGTAAATCACTTCACACCGTATACTGAGTTTGTCCATTTGTATAATGGATTATAACTACAGCTGGACCAGAACTTCATCACCGGCTAGCATCACTTCGAGAGATGGGTACCGGTTTAACAAATACTTAAGAGCTGCAGCTGTGATTCCGGTCTAATCTTTATGGGAGAAATTTTCTTCTACATCTTCCTGCTATTTCTAAAGATCTTGAGGAGCGTGAAATACGTGGACCATAAATTTTATACTGGAAAGAGAGATGACCATAATAAGCCAGTGTTCTGGGAATGATTGAGGTTATAGTTGGCCATTGTGCTGCTTATAAAAAGAGGTGCTAACAGCAAGTTGGAAAAGCACATTCATCAGGGCATTTGGCAGTCACCAGCTGTTGCAATTTGGTCTGTTCTACAGTTTATTCTTTGGGATCATTTGGTGTCCACAGGGACACTATGACACAGGTCAGAGAAAGATAGATCAGATTGAATCAATGATTGATTCTAGTTTACTATTCCACTTTCTATTCAGCATGATATTACACTTATAGAATTTTCCATTCAGTGACCTCAATAATTTGAAGGCACTAATGAAGTAATTGCTCACAAGGGTGCAATATTACTGTCACCACTTTATAAGGAAGATAAAACTCATAATGACAGTCACTGCAGTTCAGCAATACAGCAAGGTGAAACTTTTGGAGCAAATATTTTTTATACCCAAAACAAGTAGATCTGGGTCAACTGACATATTTAATAAATTAATGTCCATTTTGTGAAATAGTTTGAAATTAGTGGAACTGGGAGGCATTTACAAAAATCCTAATAATTGGAACTCCAGGCAATTGCAAAATTATTTTTAAATTAATGTTTTGCATTGAAATTAAGTTCAACCTAATTTTTAGAAAGTAATTATAAATAAGCATATATACAACATTGAACATAAATGAAATACAATTGCAATATTTATTTTTTTTTAAACAAAATTTGCACAGACGTATTTGCACTTGTGCTGAAAACGAACTCAGATCAAGTAAGTCTCTTTTCTAGCTTGGACCTTCTCTGCTGCCAGTAACACAGCAAATAATTTGGAGCTGACAAAGACTGGAATCCCATTAATAAGAAAAAAAACCCAAACCCAAAGACAACTAAATGCCCACAGAAATGCTATGTTTCTTTCAGGAACGAACAAATGTATAAATTGAGTATTTATAAACAAGGTCTTTGAATTTTAATGGGAAGATCAATAAAAAGGTGACAGACTTCAGCCATCACGATTGCATTTTCTGGAGAGAAAATTCTTCATTGACTTCAGTCTACATCTATCTGGTGAGCAGAACCCTGATCTTCTCCCATCTGGTTTTTGATTCATGATTGTCTTGGACGCAATACTTATCTCCAGGGTGCCCTTTGGTTAGCATAAAAGAGTATTACCCTATGAAAGCATCCTTCAAGATCACCCAAGTAATAATAATAAAAAAAAAAATCCAGTGACATTTCTAGTAAACAAATGAAGCATTCTGAGGCTGTGGAATACCAAAGTCTCAATGCACTTTCATAATAGGAGATTCTCATTTCAGAGAATAACTTAGTGCTGACCACTGAGCCACAAGGATAATGGCGGATCAGCTTATATCACCTCTTAAACTTGTATTGCTTGTTAAAACTCTTTCAGTGAGAATGGCACATATAGGCTATATTTACTGTTGATGAAAATACACATTGTCACTTGCTTTATGGTAGAATGGAACAGAAAATATTATTTTTTGTAGTATGAAGCTCATGCTTTGATTTTATTGATTTTAGGACTCATTTAGTGAATCTAGGACTTAAAGAATGTAAGAGTCACTAAGACCCCCGCCAAAATATTTTCTGTTCCATTAGGAGGAACGCTTATTTATTTTTTTTAAATCATCATAGATTTAGTCCAATCTTTTAGACAGTTAGGAACCTCAGAGCTAGGCTGCAAGGAAACCTCACACAATCAAACACTATCTTGGAAGGAAATCTCTAGGAGGATCAAAGCTTTAATATCTATCGTGCCGTGACAATATCACACATGATTCTATTGGTGAGGAACAAAATTAAATGTAAAAGTAGAGAGAGCAGAAAGTTATCTTTAAAAAGGTCTGGGATGGCAGTATTAATTCCAAATTTGAGTGGTCATTGTGAGAAAGGGTCCTTACTTTGTCCAAAGGTATATCCCCATTACTGAAATAGGTTCCTTTTTTATGTAAGGATTCCTGCTGCTTTCTAGTTTATCTGTTCCTTCTCCCCATTGTGAAGTCAGTCAAGAAAATAAATAACAATCATTGTACAATAGAAGCCAAATTAAATGATTTGCCACGTGGTGTCTGATAATTAACTAAATAAGATTCCCTCAAACAAGCAAATCTAACTTGTTTTTATGGCCACATTAAAATGTGAATCTTAAGCAAAACAGGAACATAAATCTCACTAGAAGATGTTATAGTAAAAAATCAAACAGGATTCTGAGTAGGGAGAAGGCTTTATTGAAAGCCATAAAACTTCTTCAGATGCCAGTGGAAAAAATTATGATAATAAAATCAGCTCCAGTTTAATGGGTCGGTAAATGAAGAGAACATGATGCAGAGTCCTGCAGGGTGCTTACAGTCCACCCCATTATCATCTCCTCCCTGCAGTCACGGACTGCTTTCTCTAAATGCCTCACTTCGGACTGTTTACCTCGGGGGCCACTCCTCTCTCCCCACTGACAGCGGTTTTGCTGGCCGGTGCATCCTTTCAGGGAAGTACAACTCCGCTCAGCTAAAACCTGGTGCAAAGGCTGCAGCCCTTACACGGATGCAGAGCCATCACTCCAGGGAGATGCCTCAGGAGAGCATATACGGCAGGCTTAGTCTGTCAGAAAATGCACAGTAAGATGGTGGCTTGTGTATGGAGGAAGGGCCCATTAACAGAAAAATAATATCCTGAACTAGGATTCAATTCTACACACTGTATTCACGAGTCTCTTTTTTCCCTTAAGGGAAAAAAGAATCTGCATGTAACCATCTGCAGAGCTCTTACCGTAAAGTGCAGGAAAGCCCCTGGCTAAAAATGAAAAATGAAAATAACACGGTGTCTTTTCTGACATACAGTCTGTCAGGGTTCTTCAACTTCTAGTCTTCTAGTCCTGAGCCTTGCTTTGGAGAAAAAGTCCAGGAAGGAAGATTTCAGTTAGGATGGAAATGCATCATTAGGCCCCTACATGTGTGCCAATTATAAATTAGGAACTTAGAATATCTGAAACCAATTCAGTTATAGAAAAGCACACCAAAAACACTCCCTGAATTTGTCTGTCTTTATTTCGTGGAAATCTCTCTCTCCTACATGCTGGTCAGTTTATGGTACAAACACCTTTTATTGCAGATAGTCTAAAATACAAAGGAGTTGCAAGAACTGGGAACGCGTTTAATTTTTTCTGGAAGGACCTTTTCCAATTTCAATTCCAGTTCCAACTGTCCATTTAATATTCCCAATTAAAACAGCAGCTTTAAGCTCTCATGGAATTTTTTTATAGAAAACCATTAGGTATTTCACATATACAGTGAAATTAGGCAGGGCAGATGCTGCAAAAGACTTCTACAGAATAAGAAAATGGTGCATGAAAAGGAGGTGAAAGTTTCTAAGCCTAGACCTAGCGGTTCAGGACACAGAGAACAAAATTAGAATGCACCATAAGACACATGCTGTTCAGTTTCAAGCAGCAGTTTCCTTTGGGCCTAGACTAGCATTTTCCCCTCTAAAAATGATTATAGATTCATAGAATCGTAGAATAGTTTGGGTTGGAAGGGACCTTTAAGGGTGATGTAGTCCAACTCCCCCTGCAATGAGCAGGGACATCTTCAATCACACCAGGTTGCTCAGAGCCCCGTCCGACCTGACCTTGAAAGCTTCCAGGGATGGGGCATCTACCACCTCCCTGGGCAACAACCTGTTCCAGTGTTTCACCGCCCTCATTGGAAAAAATTTCTTCCTTATATCTAGCCTGAATCTTTTAGTTTAAAACCATTACCCCTTGTCCTATCGTTACCAGCCCTACTAAAAAGTCTGTCCCCATCTTTGTGACGAGCCCCTTTTAAGTATTGAAAAGCTGCAATAAGGTCTCCCCAGAGCCTTCTCTTCTCCAGGCTGAACAACCTCAACTCTCTCAGCCTTTCCTCGCACCAGAGATGTTCCAGCCCCCTGATCATTTTTGTGGCCCTCCTCTGGACTCACTCCAGCAGGTCCGTGTCTTTCCTGTGCTGAGGACCCCCGAGCTGGACGCAGTACTGCAGGGGGGGTCTCACCAGAGCGGAGCAGAGGGGCAGAATCCCCTCCCTCGACCTGCTGGCCACCCTGCTTTTGATGCAGCCCAGGACACGGTTGGCTTTCTGGGCTGTAAGCGCAACATTGCTGGCTCATGTCCATTGTCGGCTCATGATGGGGAGGGAGGAGTTTCCCTTCCCATCATTCATGGGGTCTGCAAAAGTTACATTTAAAGCAAGGAATTGAAATGCAATTTACACAGCGCTATTCTCAGATTACCTGCGAGCCTGTATTGGTAGACTATGAAACTTGAGGTTTCCTCCAGCTCTTCTTTATTTAAGTGAGCTGATAGGAGATGTGAAGCACATAGGCATGAATACATTGTGTAAAAAAAAAAAAGACAGATAAATATAGCCTAGAACCAACTAGATATCACAAGTCAACCCTGTTAAAAATCTTAAACTTCTTTGAGCGGGCAGAGTTGTGGGTCATGTGCATTTGAGGTACTGATGCATTAAATGAAGTGTTGCCCTTATGTGCTATCAGCACCATCCCTCTATCTTGCGTGAATCCCACATGAAGTAGGCGAGGCGCTTTATGCCCCCTACTTTCTTGTCTCTGTGCTTACGCTATTTTCTCACAGAGAAATTAATGATGGTGGTGTTTGTTCAGCAGCCCAGAATGAGAGCTAATCTGAAAGCTTGTGTCACAACTGCAGTTTGTAATGGAATTATTAAAGAGAGGGACAGGGCTAAAGGGTAAGCTTCAAATATTGCAGGTTGAGAGAGAGGGAGGAATACAGATCACTGTGCACTGAAGCAATGTGAGAAGTGGGGAGCTAAAAAATCCCTTGAAACAGGCAGAGAAAACAGAGTCAGGTTCTGATTTTGCAGGTATTTATGTACAATACTGGGAAACGGTCATTCTGGCTATCTTCCCCCTTCCCCACCATGCACTCTTATCCATGCCGAACTCCGTGTTGCTCTACACACATATTACGTCTCCAACTTTGTGCTTGTTTAAGGATTTGTTGCTAGCTATTCAGCCTAGGCAGCCCAAAGTGAAGTCAGAATGAATAGTTAGGAAGTTATTCTGTACTATGATCTGCTAGCAATAGGGTTAAATATGTCTGTACGGCGAATTAGCAGGGGTGACTGGGATAAGAGGTCAGTAGCCTGTGTAGGTTGTAGCGCAAGCTTGCAGCGCCACAGATTAATGACAGGTTACGCTGACTAAGGCTAACTGATTAAAAATGAGCATATTACTAATGTCTGCATTAATGTGCATGTCTTCAGTGGCGGGGGGCGGGGGGGGGTCCTGCCCATTGCTGAGTTTCTTCTCTAATTGGAAACAAGCCAATTGGAACCAGAATTCTTGATAGTACGTCAAGTGTGGTTAGCAAGCATTGTCAGCAACGTTTTTCAGAGTTCTTTGAACCTGCTGTTTCTAAATTGTAGCAGCAAAATAATGCAAGACACTCTTTATATTTCATTTTAGAGAAGGCTGCAACTCAGCCTGCCAGGGAAGCACTTACAGAAGTAAAAGCTAAGGTTGGGGATACTTTGAATGTTAACAGGGCTTGAATACACTATAATTAAGCAATAAACTGTGAATAAGTCAGCTTCCACAATGTAATGAAATTATGCCATTATGAGATCAGAGATAGACAGCACCATATGACACATGAAACAAACTTGAGATATGTTATTAAAAAGATAACTGGTTTTCAATTTGCCCCCATTTATTCCAAAACAAAACTAATTCATCAGAAAGACTGAACAAGGTGAAAATCAGAGTATCTCATGGATATAGCTGACATCCCTACTATAAATCAGAAAGAGGATGTGTGAACTCAGCTTTTCTGTATCTTAAGGTGAGCTAAAGCAGCATAAGTACAAAACATACTGTGATTTACACAAGTTTTCTGGATGATTTATTCATTCCAGCTGCAGTGGGCAAATAGGGTGAATAAGAACCAAAAAGCAACGATTTCAGCTAACGTATAGGTACCTAAATATTTTTTTTTAAATAGCCCTTATTTCCCTTATTAGTCAACAGGAAAAATTAAAAGAATGATTTTGGAAGTATTAGAATGTTTTGTTTAGATTTTTCTGGAATTCGTTTTTTAAATTTTTTCCCTCTGCCTTAACAATTCACTGTATGTGACCTTTTCCTAGGGTGTCATCGTTTGACCCCAGCCAGCAACTAAGTACCATGCAGCCACTTGCTTACTCCTCCCCATTCCCAGTGGGACAGGGAAGAGAATTGGAAAAAAATGTAAAACTTGTGGGTTGCGATAAGAACAGTTTAATAACTAAACTAAAATAAAATATCATGATAATAATAATAATAATAATGAAAAGGAATATAACAAAAAGAGAGAGAAATAAAACCCAAGAAAAGACAAGTGATGCACAATGCAATTGCTCACCACCTGCTGACCGATGCCCGAGCAGTGGCCCACCCTTCCCGGCCAACTCCTCCCGGTTTATATACTGGACATAACGTTCTCTGGTATGGAATATGCCTTTGGCTAGTTCAGGTCAGCTGTCCTGGCCATGCTCCCTCCCAGCTTCTTGTGCACCTGCTCACTGGCAGAGCATGGGAAACTGAAAACTCCTTACCTTTGGATAAGTGCTACTTTGCAACAACTAAAACATCAGTGCGTTGTCAACATTATTCTCACACTAAATTGAAAACACAGCACTCTAACAGCTACTAGGAAGAAAATTAACTCTATCCCAGCCGAAACCGGGACATAGGGGTATGTAAAATTTTATGCTCTGGAAAAATTGCAGGCTTGCTAGTAAGTAAGTCTGAATGAATAACTGGTTTACAAAGTCTTACCTCATTTTGGCATGCTGTCCCATAACAAAAGAACTAAGTGTGTTTCATAAAAAGTAAAAGAGAGTCTACTTACAACCAGCAACAGCAAATCATCATGCAATTTAATTTCAGCCTGTAGCACTCAGGATCATATATTTAAATATCAGCCCGAGACAATGTTATTTTTCTATTTGTTAAGCACCAGAATTTGTGTTCCACAGCACAGATGTTAAAGCCTTAGAGCACTGGTGGTTCAGAACAGCTATAAAAAAAAACGCAGTGGAGGTGAGGCTGGGAAGGGAGGGCACTTGTTAAAACCTATACACTTTGTATCTAATTTAATATATTACATATATATTTACTTATTCTAGAAGAAGAATGAAATCAATGGAAGAGAATGGAGAAAAATAACAAACTATGAACATGCACAGTTTATTCACTGTTTGGTGTACTGATATTCATGGGGCGTAAGCTGATCACCACAGATGCTGAAGAGATCAAAATTCATCCCAAATAATCTTTCTTCCATGTATAGTACCATAAATTAGGCAAGAATATTTTCAGTGGGGACTGACTGTCTGAAACACCAGGATTTGGCCACTGCTAGAGCCAAGAATGGAGGTAAGATTGAACTAAGGCTCAATCTGACATGACTATTCCTGTACAAAATCAGCAGTGAGACCGCTCATCAGGTAACAGGACAGCACCGACGAGCAGGATGGTGTCAAAGTCCTTGGCAAGGTACAGGCAGGAAGGGAACTTGCATGCAGCAAGACTTTAGGCCACAGGAATTGAGAAGGAATAAATTGAGGAAAAAGAGGTTTCCCAATTGTCAAGCGCTCCTCCAAATATACCATCTATAGCGTTGCACCACTGGAGAGCTGTTCCCGGTTTCTATAGGAACTGGTGTTCAGTTGTGACTGGAAACGTGGAAACTGTTGGCCAGAGTATCCTTAATCAATTGTTTGCTTCATATTGTTCCATTTTTAACATTTCTACTTGTTCCACCACCGCTATGGATATATTACCTAATGACATTGTATTCTAAATTTCAGGCATCTTTAAAGTTAATCAGAAATATAGAAGATGTTGATCATTTTTGTAGCTGCATGGAAAGAATATAACGGAAATTCTGAAAGCTGGCTTTGTAACTTTTTAGTGAAATATTTTTGTCTGAAAAAGTTAATTCATTAAAACAAACTTTTCAACAGTACACATGAGTTTTAATGAATCCTTCAATAAAGGCCTTTCAGCCCCTGTTTGGGATTTGGAGTCTGAGAGACAGACAGAGCCAGCTTGAATCTCTAAATTATTTCTCACATAATTCAGAATTCTCACATCACTAGTGAATGCCTTCATCAATCCATTCCTGGCTGTTCTGGAAAATGCACTTTCTTCTTATGATTAAACCATCAACATATATTTTGTGTGAATGTACAGTGGGAAAAACCGCAAGATCTCCCTTTCACAGGAAGAGAGTCAAAACCTTTCACAGATCTACTTTATCAATACTTTTGCTACTTAGAACATTTGAGGGCCCTGTGGGAGGGGCAGGGAAGGCACCGAGACAGAGGTCACTGTCTCTCTATGACAGTGTTACCTTATGTTTCACTCCAGGATAATTCCAAAAATAAGCAGTTCCTTTGGCCACTATGTCCTAGAGGACTGTATATATAATTGTCATGAATTTTAGGTTGTGGTTATGCTTATATTTTAGGTATTAGTTCATAAAATATGGGGCTTATAGACGGTCACCAAAATTTTTCTGCTGCCACACCAGATACAAATGAAAATTTGATCATCATTGTACCAGGGTTCACTATTATAAAAAATATATTAAGAAATACTTATAAAACCAGTGAAAGAACACATTTCTGCTGGTTCATGTTGCTGGAATCCAGATGAATGTTATTTAGCTCTTTCAAAACTTGTTACCGTACAAGTATCAAAACCAACTAGAAAGTGACTGTCAATCACTTGTAATTCTCTTTTTAATTCTTGCAGCGAATGGAAGTACACGTATTGTTTGAAGAAGAGTAGACACTGAAAAAAGGCCTTTCCTTTAGAACTACACATGACCATCTAGACTTGACTAGAAGGGCCTTACATTGGATTTTAAATTAAATAATTAAATAACTATCAGAAGGTGAACAAATTTGGGTGAGCAGGAACCTGGACTAGATAAAACCCAACAATTTCAGAGGGAAAGGCTCTGCATCCCATTGTCTGTTTCCTGAGAAATACAGACCCTAAAAAGATCTGCCCTTTACTTAGTGATGGTAAAACTTCAGTGATTAAGCTTAGTTAATACACAGAAGTTCATATAGCTTTTTTACTACCTCTAATTCAATTTTAAAAGACCAGTCTACATTGAAAAAATCAGTGATACTTCAATTTTTAAATGAAAACTGATATTGAAGACAAAGTCAAATTCCGATCCATTTTCTTTGTCCTGCATGTCAATGAATGACATAATAATGACCATAATCATACAGAAATGTAGGTATAAAATTATTTTAAGAGTCTCAACTGAGGTGCCAATGAACACTTCATCTATATAATTACTCTAGGATAAATTAGGTATAATTTCTTCAACACTTATGAGAGACCTTGAGTCTAAGACACATAGGATTTTGAAGATATCTGTCTGTCATTTGGATTTTTAATTTTTGATTGAATTAGCTTTTAATGAAAATATTTAGTGATGTATTTCTTTCATGACATCCAAGGAAGCATGCCTTCTCAGGCTGCACTTTAACAATGAGCGGTAAAATCTGATCTAACCTCTGAAAGCCAGTAGTAATTGTCTTCAATTGACTGGCATTTACTCTGACGTTAAATGGGATAAATGTGACAGAAATCTGATTAAACTGGTTTACGCAAAAAGCATAATTACTGAGAACGGAGACAAAGAGAAGCATAAGAAATGGAGGCAGAGCAGAAATTTCACTTGGGGACAACATGGACCTTTCCACCAAGATCTTATTCATTTAAAGTAATAATTTAAACATCTGGATAAAACAAAAAAACAAACAAACAAAAAACCGTGGAAAGAATATTAAGAATGAATAGCATGAATCAGAAACTAGTTTGTGTGGACTAAGTGCTAGTTTCCTAAGAGACAACCGGAAAGTTAAGAAAAAGATTACACTAACAAGATGCCCTGTATTTCCTGGTTAATAAAGCTACAACTGAGCTACCTGTACAGTTGAGAGACTTGCAACAGAAGCTGCAGTCTCTGCTTTCAGATTCTTTGACCATGTGTCCTGGTTTCAGCTGGGATAGAGTTAATTGTCTTCCTAGTAGCTGGTACAGTGCTGTGTTTTTGAGCTAGGTATG
>JANXJC010000032.1:22118872-22149743 GCA_027564655.1 Leptodon cayanensis
GAGGGGAGTGGGGAGTGAGCAGCTGCATGGTGCTTAGTTGCTGGCTAGGGTTAAACCACGACACCATGAGAAATTTGGTACACAATCCATGCTTTCAAGCTGTGATGTGTTAGCAGAATAGTAGTGACAATTACGAAGTTTTGAGGAAACAGTTGTGATATCCAGGGTGCATCCAGCACCTTTATTTTGGCTAGCCATATAGGGGAGCAGGGGTATTTAGCTTTTATAGGAAATTATATTTTAAGTTCTGTGTCTGTAACTTCAGAAAATTTCAAATCAGACATAGTGGAATGAAGCTTTCTTCCTTTTGTCTGTTCATTCTTTGCTCCTAGTGACACAATCCAAAAGCCTGTCATGTTTCCAGAAGAAACATGTACCATAGGGAAGCACCAGCTCCAAAGAACACTCACAAGCCAGTGAGAGCTGACTCAAACAAAAGCATAATAAGGGGATATAATCAGCACTTTGTGTGTCCAAACTTACTTCAAAGCACACTATTCCATACATAAATATTGAATAATACTCAGTACTAGAAATATATTTTGTGCCAAAATCTGAAGTCCAGAGAGACCCTTCCTTTGTATTGGAAGAGTATGAAACTACACAAAAAGGGGGCAAAAAGTCCATTACATAGCAACACCAAAAACTGAAATCCAGGACTTTTTTGGCTAAGTTACAAAACATGATTCCAGTTTGAAAAAATCAAAACACTTCATCTGGATAATTGGGAAACCTCTATTTCAATCATTTTAATAGAATTAATTTCAAGAGTGCATTTTAATAAATGTGGTTTTTAGCAAAAAGTTTTTATGTTAAAGGATTTCCAACCAGGTTTCCTGTATGGCAGTCAGTACAGCTACAAAATTGCCCTGAATCCCTCTACATCTGTCTTGGACTTGTAGGGTTTTTCTGGGCAGATTTCATGACTAATGTCAGCATATGAAAATCATGGTTGGAGGAAAGGTGTGTTGTTCAGTTCCCTTTCTTTTGTTAGGAGCAACATTCAGTTCTGTTGCTAGAAGAGCTTATAGTTAGGTCTTGATCTAAAGAGCCCACTTATTCCTTGATTTTAGCCAATAGACTTGTGAATGTGAAAGACTCACACCTAATGCCAATTTTCATGCATACTTAAAACTGATGAGCTTGTATTAACGTCTCATCAGAAATGGGTACTTGAACTGATGAAAATTTAGGTATAACTTCTAATTGCATTTTTTTCTTGTATTTGAACAAGTAGGGTTCTGGTATTATGCACTTAAAGGACAGAGGATGTTGACATGATAAATAAAATTTGTTTATGTCCAGGAGGATCCCTGAAAAGGATGATGAAGAATATAAATTAGATATATACATGATCTGCAGTTTTTTTGATAGAAAATGAAATTTCAATAGAAAGCTCTTATTATTGAACATATTATTAAATAACTAAGAAACTGCTCTCTGGGAAATATTTACAAAATTAAGTATCTCAAATCACATTATTTTGCTTAAAAACAGATCAGTAATTATAGATTCCAGAGTTCATTTACATTTAGTAGAGCCAGTAGTAATGCTCCTATTGTGTTTATCACATTAGTCCAACTATTTCACTGTGATTACCTTTCATCAGTAGTGTCTGCAGAGCACCAATTAGAATACCTCCATACTAGCATATTTCAGCACAAACACCACAGCACATGTTGTGTGTTGGCAGGGTCCTATAAGATACTGAGTGACTTAAAAGAGGACTCTTAGGAGTATTGCAAGTGTTGAAACTTTAGATGTGGTATGGAAAACTTTATAGTCATCTCTACTCACACAGGAAGTAGTAGACAGACTAGTGAGTAAACCACAGGGAATCCTGCCCAGGCAGGAATGTGACTCAGTCTGAATATTTTGGTGGTCAGAAAAAAACTGGATCGCGAAAAATGAAACAGAAGTTGACAATAATTTATGCTGCAAAAGCCAGTGCACAGATGAGTCAGTACTACACAGGCCACTAATTACTCAATACCTTGGTTGTCTGGAGCTGAAGCCCAATGTGAGCCCCCCGAGTACTCCAAGAGTGTAAAAAGACCACTTGGTCTGTTGGAAAGAGTTTCACTCCACTGAGATTTCAGACACATCACATCCCACCCATTTAGTTAAACTCAAGGACACTGTTAACGAGTCTTTACACAAACTATTTCACCACTGTCTTTTAGTTAAAAACAATGTCCAGAGAATACAGAATCTATTCAAAGAATCTAAAAGTAAAAAATCTACATTATCAGATTTCTACCCAAATCTTTTTTCCCCCCACTATTAAGCTGCTGAAGTTTTTGTTTGTAGGCATTTGCAAAGTCCTTAAAACAATTTTGAGAGTGTTCATTCATTGATGCGTATCTCAGGACAACAGTCTGTTCTATTGCAACATTCTTCCACCTGCTTCTTCAAAAGGCTCCATTTCGCTATTTAGATTTGAAAAATTATGCTAAAATTATTATCTGGATTTAATATTTAAATAAGGAGTTTTTCAACTTACATACATTTCATATTGTATAGTACATCTTCTATTAATCACTTTTTTAGAACCCAGTTGGAACAAGCTTTTTTGATCTTAAAGTTACTGTGTTATTGTCTTTCATTACAGCAATAAACATCTTAGAATAGAATTATAACTGATGCATGTTTGACACAATGATTATTCAACACTTGAATTGCACGTTGTATTTCTTGAATTTAGTAGTACATATAAAAATTCTGAGCACTGAAAATTCACTGGAATACTAGCTGTTTTCTGACAACTACTTAGTGAACTTGCTAAAAAAAATGAAAAAGAAACAGACTCTATTCTATATCATAAGTGCAAGGAGTCCATTGAAAGGACTCTTGCTCTTTCTTGCTTATATCCCTTCAGAATGCGTGGTCCTGTCTTATTCAGCTCTATATGAAGCCTCAAGATACACAATGTGTGATGGAGAAGTGACCAGTGACATATTGAACCAGACTATTCTCCACTGGGGGTTTATTGGTAATTTTCTCCTCTGGGCAATTATTAATTTCTAGGCCAGGAATTATTAGAAAACCCCAGGGCAGACCCAGTAGTCAGGGTTATGGAAACATAACAGTGTTCTCCTTCCTTGCTTCCCTTCAAAAGAATGATTTAAAGACAGGAAAATATGTTTATGGTGACCAACTTATAGAGCTCAAATTTACTTAGCTTAAAAAAAAAAGAAGGTTACAAAGGTGACACAGAGCAGATGAACAAGAAATTTGGGCAAACATTAGAACTCATTATAGAATTCTTTAATCAAGCAGAGAAATACTATGTGGCTAAAATCCAGTCATTGGCAATGAAACTAGAAAAAGACAGGTTGGAAAGAAGGTAGCATTTTGTTTTAATGGTAACTGTACTGAGACTGTCCAGTTCAGCGTGTGCCTATTTCCAGTAGCTGAATTTGATTGCATTTCCAGGAGAGATTCACTAGCTCAAAACAGAAGTTTCAGAGGTTTAATTCAGGAATCAAACAGCATGATTTTATGGTTGAAAGACTGACTATTTATACATAATGGTGCTTTCTTGCTTCAAAAATTTGACTCATTTCCCTAGAAATTGGATGGATGCTGTTTCTATCCCATTCCACAGGTAAAGTTTCATTATCCTGATTAAAGTCAACCTAAACCAGTCCTTGAAATACCTTCACTAAGTGCCTGTAGAGTAGCACAAAGCAAACTTGGAAGTAATTTAGTTGTCAACTTTTTTTCTGAACCTGCATCCCCCTGTATTCCAGTATCCTTGCCACCAATCTCAAAACATTTTCTAATCATAAAGTTCATCACCGCATTCAGTACAAACTCAGTAAGTTAGGTTTTGAAGGCTTGCTTTTTAGCTGACAAGGGAACAACTCCAGATGCTTTTAAGATGATAAGGTGTTTCATCTTTGGAGTAAGTTGGGTTAAAGATCCAATAGGAACTGTTCAAGGCATGTAGATGATCAGCTCATCAAGTAGAGAAAGGATAATGAACTGAAATTAATCTCATTTGCTATTTTAATATGCTTCAAATCCCATCAAGACATCTGACATTATTTGTTGCCTCAGATCTAAAGTTATTTTAAGATGAAAGCTACCTGGATTGGTCAGAGAGACTCCTTATCTGCTGTGTGCAAATTTTTAGCAAACCTAGGCCATGTTTTTGCATAAACCTGAAGCTGAGTTATAAATAATCTTTGCTGAATTTATGAATTTGAATGAAAACCATTTGGAACCCATTGGAGTCTAATGATTTCAACTTCAAACCGGAAAAAGCATATCAGTAGAGACAAAATTCCTTTAAAATTCACTGGGATTGAGATACCACTCCTTGTATTAATTTCCATCCTTAGATTCCTGCTATGATAATATTTATTGAGTGACTGTTACCTACTTTGCCATGCACATTTTCTCTAATATGAACTGAAGTCTACAAAAGAAGAAGTAAGGAAAGGAGAGGAAGCTGGGGTGATTCTCATGCCACTGGTAGTTCCTTCCCATGCGAGAACCTGCTGTAACAACACTATTGCGGTTGCAGGTCCCAGACCATGAGAAAAACAGTATGGGAATAAGAGCAGAGAACAACGAAGGAAAAATATTTCCACAGAGGCTCTGGAAAACACTGCTGCAACAGCCTGGGTGAAATGTTATAGAGCTGCAAATAGCAAGCCCTTAGTATTACTAATGCTAAGAAACCAGGGTAACTAAGGTACTGTGGAATGCAAGACAACCACATTTTATGTGTTAGGATGGAGTTTTCAGATGTATACCAGCAATGCGCTTATTTTGAGCAGTCCTACTTCCCGCATGGGGGCCTAATGTCCTCTCAGAATGACACTGACACTTCTACATCACCTTGACCATTGAGAATACCTGGCTCAACCATATGTTTTCCTGATAAGATGTTAAGTGCCAGCAGGGCACATTAGTCCTTGATTAACATCCTATCGCAGATTCAAATCTCGAATGCTTAAGCAGGCTTTCATCTGAGGACACTTTGCCTGGGCCACCACTGTTGGTTAGTGATGGTAAGTGGAATGTGGTCATACAAAACTTTCACAACAACCAGAAATAAGGGTGTTGAAATGGGTTTCATTGTATTTCTCTTGATGCAGGGTTTATGTATGCAAGATCTTTTTCCCTCCAGCTTTAACAAATGTGACAGTTACGCACATGAGCAGATGGGATTTGGTCCTACAGAGAAATTAGTAACACTTGGGTCCGTGGAAGACAGGATGGATGCTTTGCACACCAATTGTCAAGTGTATAGGCACATCTGTTTCAGTCCAGAAGAGGGCAAATTTTTGCGTAAATCACTGTGAACTACATCCAAACCCCCATGTGGTACAGTGCTGAAGAAGAGAGTCACAGTGCCCGTTCAATATGCATTATAAGTATAATGATAGATTTCCCGAAAAACAAATAGTTCAGATTTTCCTCAGCCTGTAAAAGTGTCCCTGAGGCAAGAACACTGTTTTTATTTTACACCTGAGAATGGGATGACTCAAGGCAGCTGCTACTTCTGCTTCTGTTATCTTCACTTACACCATACACCTTCAAGTTGCTTTTGGAATGAATGTGCTCTGCTCAGACCTCTTTATATTATTACCCTTGGGATAGTTTTGAAGCATAGACTAAGAACAGACTCTCTTGCTTGTAAATTAGTCTTTCATTTGCATTTCCATTAATTAGCAGGAAGGAAGTTCATAGAAAAGAACTAGCTCTAAAATAGTTAATTGTGTTTGTGCAGACAAGTAGCGCATCAAATCAGTGAGCTACGTGTCTACGCGACAGTCTTCTCCTAAATGTCTAAAGGGTGTGGAGGCCAAGGGGACACCAGTGAATCAGATCCGCTGTACCTGAAACACACTGTCTGAACTCTGTGCAAGGACATGCCTGTTATAGGACAAAACATCATTGGCCATCCGTGATTTATGGACAACCAACAGCTTAGTCCAAGAAGGAGCAAGAACTCTAACTACATGGTGCATATACAGCAAAACTACCTTTTCCAGAAAGTCTGAATCTTGCCTGCACAGTAGCTGCTTGTGCAGTACAGTTACTTCTGCATTTGCTGCCTTCTCAATTTGTCTTTGATAGAAAATATAGAAACTATAGCCAGCCTCCTGCTTTCTCCTCTTCATTCACATCCAGGGTGAGTAGCAGCTATTTCCCAAAAGACAACAGGGACTGCAATTCTTACTGGTCATTACACAAACAAGTACAAGGATGGAGTGACAGCTCCTCTGCCTTGCCAGCTTTATACAGCTATGTAAGGCTGGGTGTAGGAGGAAGTGTGAGATACAGGAATGAATAGCTATCTACAGAAGCTGGAAAGCACTGAGGGGGAGCTTGGACCTTCTATCTTGTCCTGAAGTTACTGCAATAAGAATTCATTTTCATGTGTTAAAAAGCATCACAGGTTATCAAAGAGAATGGCACGTGTTTCCCCAGAGCTGCACGTAGCAGGTTATCTGTCCTCTTTACACACTCTCTGAGCACTTGTAACACCCGTCAGGTAAAACAGGGACATAAAGAACAAGCGACTGATGCTGCCAGAGTGAAAAGCCAGATCCCACATTTTAGTATATCTATTGTTTCTTCAGTAAGTATCTGCCCCATATACCCATACCACAACTTCTACCTCAGGTTTGCTGAAGCAGGTTCACACTGCAGGTTTTTAAACACAGATATTTAGTGTATCACCACAGATATTTAGTGTATCACCATGCATAACCAGAAACTGATAAGAAAGTTTTAACTTTCATAGAGCTCTGGCTAGCTAGTGCTAGATCCTGCCACCACATGACAGAGAAAACACTGGACTAAAAAAGCCACAGAGACTGGATTGATGAAATGGCTAAATTGAGGGCCAAGGACACTATATATTTCAGTACACTCAGATGTTACTCTTAAGAAGTAGTGAAGACCCCGCACCACTTACTACCATGATAATAATAATAAGAAAAAAAATAAAAGGGGTGACTGAAACCCCACTTGTATTTCCAAGTCAGTTGACCTTGGTAGTTGTGGACACTTCTGCTCAGAAGAGTGTTACGAGCCTAAACTTAGATTTTGTATGCAAGACACATGGTGGCTGTGGGCAGTGCTGCCATGCCTAAATAATTTATGCCACCTTCGTTTTCAAAGAACTTGTGCAGTAGAAACACACCATCCAGACAAGAGCTCCTCCAGGGAAAGCAGGTTGAGGGGTCTTGCAGCCACACTTCCATTTGCCTTAATTCATACCCTTATCTCTTCAGCAGCAGCTTGCAGGGAATTGTAACCTCTGACCCAGAGAGCCTATTACTGATGCTGGGACTTTAATGTCTGGAAAATACCAACAATGAAAGAACAGGCTGGGTGTGGAACAGGCACAAGATGAATAGCACTCTAGAGCTGGTTTTGCTCCCGTATCACAGCCACACTAAAGTTCTGCAGAGCTGTCACAAGTGCCTGCAGATATTGCTTTTTTTCCTCGTTCACAACATGAGGCCATTTATTTGCAGATTTCAGTCATTTACAAAGCAGGAACATCACTGTTTTTATTTCCAGCTTTGGTAGGATTATAGATAGATACCTCTGGCAATTATGTAACATAATTTTTTGATTTGGTCTGCCTTCCTGAGAAAGTATACTTCACATTCTTGTGCTGTCTGTTCAGCTGATCATTTGGCTATTAGTTTCCTCATATGATATTTTTTCCCCATCCACTAATTTCAGCCAAATTTGCCAGAGTGTAACTGAATACGGGAGAAAGACTCGAACTGTGTACTGTAGCGGGAAGTGGAATTAAAGCTTTTTGCATCCTGAGGCAGCAGTCTAATAGCACGTGTATAGATTAAAGGCACCCACAGCACATGTTGCCACTCTCTCAGGCAAGGAGGCAGGGGATGTAGGAGTGTTCAGGGAACACAAAAGGAATCGAATACATCGTTATGGTGTGTTTAAGGAATGCAGCCCAGAGATCTGCAGGAAATCAACCTTCCTTAGCTCTGTGGAGCCTGGAACAACTTGCTACTCCACACTTTATTGTGGTTTAACCTTACAGGTGAAAGTCTAAGCCACCTGCCACCTCCCTCCTCACCTGGCCCAGAAGGGTGACTTTTCATCGAGAACTCTTTCCCTCCACTTTGTAATTGAGTTAGCTACTCTTTCCAGCACCACACTATTCTGGAAAACTGTTCAGAGAGCACAGCAAATGCATTCACTGTTTCTCCAATAATTGCTGACATACAGGGCATTAATAATCGGCTTGAAGGAGCTGATGGCCTGAGGCACAGCTCCAGTAATCAATAATCCTTGAAACACCCTGTGCCAAGGTTATTTCTGCCCACAGAAATGAAATAGGGAGCAGAGAGATAGTTTATTTAGCTTATTCATAAAAATGCTTATTTAAAGGTGTCCAAGCACAAAGCAATAAAACCTAAAATCGTGATGTTAAAACAAAGATAACAAGATACAACTTTTGAAAATAAAAGCAAATCTTGCAAACAAGTACAGCCAGCTGCTGTCAGCTAATGTACTCCAAATAAAGAATGGAGCAGATAAACACACAATGGAAGAGCCCTAACTATTATGAATAAAATTTCTCTGCTCCTGAAGCAACTTGCTGTATACTCTAAAATCAGCCAGCAACAGATATTCATGAAGCCCATTTTGGAGGTAATTTCACACCTGAAGGTTTGCAGATGAGACAGATGTTCCTCAGGCAAAGCAGATGAATATCAGGTATCCTTAGTTAACCTCCAAAATCACAGCAGACCCAACTCAGCCTAATCCAAAACAGGACAGGTACTAGATACAAAACGCTGAAATATTATGAATTATTCACCTGGCACTATTTGCTTCTTATGCTGTTGCAGGATACTTGGAGAGCTGCAGCTACTTCAATGTAATACTAATACATCCTTCCCAGTGTTGTGCGTATCTAAAGGAAAGTGAATCGCAGCATATTTATAACTGGGAGATAATATTTATTTCCTGACCATCTAAGAGTTCAAAAAATTTCACGTTATATATATATAGGAAATCAGCTAATGAAAGTCCAATGTCAGTACTTGCCACTCTAGACATCAGCAATACCACAGCCAGGTGCTTGCTTGTTCTGTTTGATCTTTCTGTACTGCCTTTGAAAGGTATTTCTGCAGGGCTATTGTAAGGCTGCTGGAGACTTTGGACATTATGCTTCCATGTGTAGTGCTATGCATGTGCATGCGCGTATCACTGGAGTTGTGCCGACTGTAAGCAACCATGGGATGCTGAAGCATCCCGAATCAGATCTGCTGTGTTTTGGCTATAGGACCCTTTTCAGAGTCTGGGGCCTGGAACTGCAGCCTCTGAAAAAAAAGCATCTGTTTGTGTTATTGACTATAAGAAAGGACATTGTTCCACCAGAGCTGGCCACCAAGCAGGATGCGGTGCTGCAGGGATCCATTTGCAGTTCTCCTCAGAGGTTAAAAGATTTTCGTCTCATTTGGGTAAATTCAGAAAATGCATCCCACAACAGTTCCGTCTCCCTGCGTAAGCTATGTCCCTCTTAGAAATTGTTGGAGGTTCTCACCTTCTTTTCTACTGTTCTATCATTTTACTAGTCATCTTGATCATGAACTCTCTGTAGATTCTTTCATGGTCTGGAGGATTTAATGGAAGAGCCACAGGAATTAGTTTGTGCTCCTATGATTCTAGCAATATCTTGCCAATGTACCCTTTTCAAAAGATACTCGCTCTCTGCAGGTCCCAGACCCTGTATCACCACCTCTCTCTAACAGCCCGAAGGACAACCTGTGCTTTTCCAATTCCAGCTGGCACAAAAGCAACACCACGGACAGACAGCCACCCTAGGTCGAAAGGGTGTAGTAGCAATTAAATTGTAATTCTGTGCCAAAAAGTGACAGTGTCAAAGTGCCACTGTAGGCTTCTGTGTTTATCATGCTGCTTTGACTCCAGATGTACTCCATCTGCAGCTAAAAGATTATCTTTCTTAACCTGCCTCTTTTGCCAAGTTAAAGTGAACCAGAGTCAGGACAAGGTCCTTTTTTCATTCCCTGCATTACTACTAGCAATGAAGGGCATAACTGGCCAAAATAGGCCTTCAGCAACACAAGTATCATCCTGTCACATCAGAATTTATGCTCGGGTCTGTCTGACCAGCCTGAACCCAGTGCTTCCAGCACTGTTTACTGTAGAAGGTTCTACTTACTATGGCTGGTGATGGCTCTGCAGGGATAATGTGCAGGAACATATGCTTACTGCTAACATCAACATATGAAACTGATAAAGGAAGGAAGCACTTTGCTGGGCAAGAAGGTGCCATTTCAACACAGCCATTTTTCTGCCTAGGATGGCACTTTCTATGAGCTCAGGCCCTAGGGCAAATCACTTTATGATGATGGTAAGTGAGCTGAAAGCCAATCTCAGTCAGCAATAAAATGACAGGATAGGATTAAGAAAGAAGTAAGTGGTGATCTATCAAAAATATGGAGTACTTTTGACAAAAGATGTGATGTGGAAGCCAGAGGCTAGAGAGAAGGAAGTAATGAGGATGAAAAACTGGAAAACCACAAGACGGACAAAGAAAGATGAGGGAATCTAAAAGGGTTGGGTTGAGGAGAGCAAAAATAAGGACTAGAAAATCAACTGTAAAAATAAGGAATAGGAAGTTAACTATAGAAACAGAAAAGAGAGATCATTAGAAATTAAGAGAATGAAGGAGACAACAGTGATAAGAGGAATCACAGTGGCAGAAGAGGAAGGGGAAACATTGAAGGGGAAAGAAACAGAATTTTAAGGAAAACCGATTAGGAAAAAAAGAGTTTTGCATCACTCAAACATGGCACCCTCCCTCCCCCAATACTAATGAAGTCTATCCCTGCTCATCTAAGAAAAAAAGAAAGCAAAACAATGAAAAAATAGACTATTTATTTATCTATTTATTTAAGGGGCAGGGGAGGTACTTTGCCTTAAGCTGCACTTCCAAGGCAGAATAGTTTCATTTTAGGGCATTCTCGAGGCTCTTGTGCTGCACCATTTAGCAACGTAAAAAAGGAAATCCCACTGGCTGTTCTCAAGGGCACTTGATAGTGGAAGTTTCAACAAAGAAGAGTCATGTGGAATCATGGTTATTTTTAATTTGTTCTTTTCCTAGAAGACTTTCCTGGAGCAGTATGTCATTTCTTCTTGACTGCCCACCATCCTTATTTCACTAACCTAACTATCTCAGACTATCTACTAATGTTTATTTTGTGCTGTGAAAAGTCACTCCTTAATCTCAATTCTTTCTCTTCATTTACTAATCATCTTCTGCTTTGTTGAAAATACTATCTATACAAGTGAAGAGCTGGTATATGTTAGTTTTTGACACTTATCTTTTCATCCCAAATAATAATTTTATTATTCTACTTCATGCTCATAATCCCTCTTTCCCTTTATCTGAGCTCAGTCCTCCTCTCTGACTTTACACTTCAGTCATCTCATCTGAAAGAATTAAACAAAGCAAGATCTGACCTTATGTATGATCTCCCAAAGGTGTATTTGCATTGTACCAGGAAAGATTTAACTGTCTGGCTGCTGCTGTCACTACTGTCATTATATCATCATGATACCTTCCTAAAGATCAGATGCAGAACATATTCTGCCTGGACTTACCCAGAAAATTTATAAGTACAGTTCCACTCTACCTGGAAACAGTTTTAATCAGCATGCATCTGAAGTTCCTCTGTGGCTGGAGCATAATACTCTTAACAGCTGGCTGGCTTGTACTTGTACGATTTCAGACAACTCAGAACACTAAACTACAGTGGCAACATTTGAACGTTGGACAAGGAGGTGAACTTTGTAGGCAAAAAATACTCAAATTGCTAACAGTAACAGGCAGCAGATAATTGGGTGTACGTGTTTAGGGGTGAATGTCTAAAAATGAACTTTCAAACTTCCAAGCAAAAGCATGTCACTTACTTGCTGCAACTGTTATGGGCTGGTTGTAAATTTTGTTAAAAGCTGGACTAAAGAAGTGGCACACCCTGAATCCTCAAATTAAGAGACGTGAGAGAACCACCACTTAGGAGGCTGCTCACACGTTATGCTTCTGCACATAGACTGTTTAGATTGGGTTCCCAGAAAGAAGTGGTCTCAAAGAAGAAGTGGGCCTGGAAAGAAGGTGAAGATCCTGGCTGGAGGAAAGATCCTACAAGTAGGGAAAGACCCTGCAGATCGGGGAGCACGTGGAGACAAATGTTGGGAGGTGCTAAAGGACCTCGGCCAATAATACCTAAGACTGGTAACTGTGAGCAGCTGCACAGCACAAAGTGACACAACTCTCTGCCCGATCTGCCTGGATTGGCAGGGATCTCCCCGCTAGGAACAGGGAGGTGAAACCCTAGGGAAAGTAGTCCTGGGGTGGGAGTGAGCGAGCGAGATAATCGAGTAGAGTAAAAGCTCTAAAGTCACTGGTTCTTAAACAAACACCAGTATCCAGATCTGTTAGTGGTTGTGGTTTACTCTGTCTTCCTTGTGACAGTGAATGAGAGGGATGCTTTTCATAACATATCATTATGTTTTATCATTCTTTAAAAACACAATTTCTTGCTAAGGATTCTCAGAATTTTAGCAAACTTCCCATGCAGTACTAATTTGTAATATACCATAGATTATGCCTCCTGAACATCAAAAATGATATAATAGTCTAAATTCTACCTCATAGTAGAATTTATGGTCCTCTAAAGAGGACACAAATGATCAGGGCAGAATAACTTTATTACAGGTTTAAGTACAGTTGCATCCCCTTGTACCATCCCCTTGGCTTAACATTATAAGCTGGTACACAAAAGGAAGTTCAGAAATTCTATTCAATAGCAGTTGTATTCTTCTATCTTTTACAAAAGAGATTCAGCTGTCATTAAATTAAATGTTACGTGTGAAATTACCCACTTTGTCTGTCTCCACATCCTTATTCCTTTTCTAAAAGATACTGTAGATTGTGAATCTCAGATAAGGAAATAGAATTCCTAAGTAGAATACGGTAGAATAGTAAGACAGACTAACTCGCTTTTCAAATGATCTTGAAAAGCTCACACTGAAAACAGACTATATGGAATAATAAGTGTTCTAACTGAGAGGATCTCAGATGCATCTGAAGCAGAAAAAAAGAGAGTCACCCTTACAGGATTAAATGAAAAGCCCTATAATGAATCTACAGTTCATGAAGGAAGCCCAAAAAGTGGGGGTCTGAGATAGCTGGAAAACTACATTAAAGGTGGAAGTATACAATAAGTTGACCTATGTAAACGGAGTACATAGAAATATATCCACCCCTTTAATAAATGCAAAAATTATTGGTGTAAAGTGAATAGAAGAAACAGATTTTGTACTGTAAAGGAGGTTGGTAGGACATCCTTCTGAGAACACATGTATCATACAATAATGGGTTTGGATTAACTGCTGAGCCATGTTCTGATATTTATATATATGGCTATTTAAACCCATCAGTTTTGTACACAATCTCTTATTACAAGAAAAGACAGAGGTAATCAAAAAGGATATATTGCTTTATTGGTATAGTTGCAACATGGGATGCAAAACAGGCCATGGTTTCTGAATTCTTAGCCCCAGTCAAATTATGACCAATGAGGTCAGAGTCAGGAAAAAAAAAAAATAATTGAAAAAATAGGAAAAAAAAAAAAATCACTGGATGTTCTCCAACCTCTGAAAGAAGAAAAATGCTTTTTGTGCCTAAAGAAAATATGTCACCCGCATTAGAACGGAGAAAAGGAGGAGAAACTTCCTTCTACCACTGCCATTCTAGACCACTGCTACAATTAGAAGAATTATCATATTTTAATAGTCTACACTGCTGTCACTAGAGACAGGATCTAATATCTGCAGAACATTTAAAGACAAATCTACTTTTGATTTGTTGAAAAAGAACTGAGTTGGGAAAAGATAAACTGGGAGACTGGAAGACATTGGATTGTAGGTGTGGGTTAGGGAAAAGCACCTGCTATTGCATATTCCCTTCCCCAATTAAACATGTTTCTCCCCCTCAGCATTTCTTAGGTTCTGCTGCAGTGCTGTGTAATTGCATTTCTATATACTATATACCAGGCTCCATTTCTTTCTGTTTCAGTTGTACTGCAGAGCTCTGACATCCCTATCCCAGTTTTCACACACTATCTTACATAATCTCATAGGAATTTAACTGGTGACATGAACGTCTTCCCAGAACGCATGTCAGTCTCACAGATCCTTTGCCAGGAAAGGCCATAAGGTCATTCTGAAGCAGCATTTCAAGCATCAAATGAAAAAAATTCTCAGGTTACTGGAGGGGAAAAAAAAAAAAACAAAAAAACAAAAGAAAGCCAACACACATTAAAGGAGGAAACAAAGAAGGGTAGGAAAAGAAACTGAAAGAGGAGAGTGTGTGTGAGACTGATATGAAATATTGATTTTAAAAGTTAAATATTTAAAAGCCTTATCTGTCTGAACAGCAGCCCACAGAAGTACAGCAATGCCCCTTGATATCCTGGCAGGAATGGGCAAGACTATGTGCCTTAGTCTCCCTTCTCTCCTGAGAGTTTTTAGCAGATGTAATGCTAATGAAATCAGTAGTTGCTCCCCTCCGGTCATTGTACATTTCCAACCTAAACGGCAAAGCTAAGTGAGAACATCATGCAGTCTTTGAAGCAGGTTTAGGCAGTTTATACAAGGATAAATATATCAGATTTGTTAATACACACTGCCCTTTTACCGTACCTCATCTCAATGAACTTAGTATGGTTTATGAAGATTCATTACCGCAAATGTCATAGTCTCAGCAAATCAAATAAGAGGTAGATAATGACTATCTCCATTACACAGGTGGCAAAGAAAAAATTTAATAACCTGGTAAAAGCTTTACAGTGAGTTAGGGAGACCAAGGAATAGAACTTGGCAGACTGACTTTCTTCCCTTTGGCACCACGAAACCAGTAAACAGAGATCAAGAACTGCTCACTATTTGAATTAAAAAGGCCATACAGGACCCTATTACATTCCTAGTGTTCTGCTGATATTCCACCTTTAAGGATAAAGGGGAAGCTTTCAAAACTTTAGAAATTCCTGAATTAATTTTAATTTCATGGTAATGCCCTCTGCTAAGAGCACAACTGTGGCAGTACGTGTAAACTGAGTATTTACCTTTAGGCTTTCTAATGTCTGGTTGGGAATACATTTGAATCTTCTTTAAAATGTGCCATTTTTACTGAGCTATTCACTCAGAAGGCTGCTTTTGAAAATCCTTCCACATATTATTTTACATTTTAGGATTTCTTGCAGCATGTGGATAAATATGGCAAACTCAGTTATAGTGAGATGCTCAGGGAAATAAGCATGACAAGCCAGCTCTAAGACAAAGATGGGAAACTCCTTTTTACTGACAGACAGAAGGATCAGCAATAAAGTAACTAGCCCAGAAAATGCCTGGCTGCTGAGGAAGCCTTTCAATTCCTACATTCCTGTCTTTGAATTTGTCTTCATTTTAGTCGCTGCATAGCTTTAGCTTATTTAACAGTAAATGATAATTCATAGAAAACATGCAAAAATTAAATATAAACATTTAAGAAATAAGAGATGTTAAAGTTTAACAAACTTTGTTTTTTAAAATGCAAGGAAAAAGTATTTCCCTTCTCAGTCCTGGCCATAAATCAGGAAAAAAATAATGTGAGAAAAGTAGTAGATTTATTACTTCTACGTAAAGAAATATCAACTCAGTCTCGCTTTTGGAGAGCAAGACAGCAAAGCTCTGTTTTTTTTCCATTTAGAAACATAAAGTAGGCTGGCCACAATTAAGGTGTTTAAATACTTGCAGGGATAAACCCCATTCAGAACTGGTGATACTACTTAAGGTGTTCCTGTTCTGTGGCCATGTTATGTGATCTTTCACTAGGAGATGACCTCACAAACCTGGACAAAATAACCCAGAGGCCAGGGACTAAGCATCCTTTAACATGTCCTTCATCCTTCTCATGACCAGATGTGATCTCCTCCTCTCATCAAGACTGAAGCATATTGGCAAGGGCTGAAACTTCAAGCTGTCAATCCAAGTAATACCCATTCAGGAGATAAACAGAGAGCTTCTATATCCAAGGCTGGCAGCATAGCACCAAATTCATTTTCAAATATGAGATTAAAAATAAAAAAAAAATCCAACCCTTCATAGACATGTTTTGACTGTAAAATTCAGGATTCCCCACTGCTTAAAGTCCAATACAAAGTGCATTTCATCTCATTCCAAGATCTACACATGGGATAGTTAATATCTCTTGCTTCAGCTGATATACAGATGAACTTAGATCTAATTAAAGAGGTTTCAGAAATAGCACAGACATAAAAGTCATTCTAGAACTGATTATTCCTAATTGACAAATTATCTTGCCACCTCTGCAGACTGGGCAACATATCTATTGCCTGTAATTCTGTAACTTTAAATAAAGGGTCCAGAAATCATCTTGCTCAGGGGCAAGATCAATAATTCTGCACTAGGAAAAAACAATAATAAATAGGAGAACAACTTCTACTGTGTATCACTTCCTACTCTAATTAGACCAACTGGCCACTATCATTCACATGTTGTGGGTGTGGGGCATAACAAAACAGATTTGTTGTGTCTTCATTTCTAGGCAGGAGTGGTCTTGAGTTTGGTCGAAGACACTAACTCTACACTAAACACTTGCTGGAGCACTCTCTGGGCTGCCTCTAAGGCTATCGACTTGGTAATTCTCAGCGATAAGCTCTGGGTGGGAGCTTTTCTTCAGAATTTACCCAAGGTTCAGCAACTTGCTGTTTGGATGGAGCCAGCTGCATGTACTTTGCACAAATACCTGCACTTTGTCATCTATCCTTAATCCCATGACACGTATGAGGGAGACAAGACAGACCACTGCTGCCTGCCCCGAGGATAGATGAGATTTCTCTGCTTTGAAGTCAGCTCTCCTGAGTTTTCTGCAGTCCAGGTGTTTGTACATATTATGAGAAGCTCTTCACCACCATAAAAAAAAAAGCATGTAAATAGAAAGCATCTACAATAGATTCAATAACGCACACACAGAATCTCTTGCTGTCTAAGTTGGAACTACCTATTGATACCTATTTTTCTGCTAGTTCTACTTCCAAGCCTCACAATGGCTGGAAGTCCTGCCCAGTCTAATGGCAGTGGATCAGAATAAGCTGAAGGTATTGCTGCTGTCTCATCACACCGTACCATTTCACACTTTAGGGCAAGGTCAGGAAGCCTTATTTTGTACAAGATTGGAAATTGCCCCTGTAGAGGTGTCTTCCTCACAGTTACTAAGGTGGCACCTTAGTGGGTGCCTTGTCTAAGTGTCTTGCACCCTGTATAATCCTGTCCTCCTCTTCCAGATGAGCATGGACAGAGGAAGAACATAATGCTGACATTTTCTCCCATCCGGACCGACCTACAGGCCAAGGCACTATCTTAAAGAATACTATAGGCCCATACTCTGGCCCTGAGCTGACAAAGTGTTGCTTGGCTCGGCCCAGCTGCAGATGACTAGGTTCTCCAGTCCTCCAAAACCAGGTTGCATCATCCAACTACTGATGGGAAATATCCCCTGGCCTGTTTTAGCTCTGGTACCATGTCCACACTTGATTTGGGAAAGCACTGGTCAATGTGGGATAGTAATACCAAACTGTTAATAATAACCTGCCAACAGTTTAAGTGTGTGGGTGATAACAAGGCAATGCCCAAATAAGCATGGTCTCAGATATGAAAGCATGGATCCTTCTGATCTGGCCTAAGTGGGCATAGTCAGCTGGTTGGGCAGTACGAGACTTGTATCATTCAAGGATCAGTGATGAAAAATACTTGCCATGTTATTGGGTTGCTGTATCTCCTCTCTTTCCCCAAATGTTATTAACTCTGAGGGTCATAACTAGGCTGCAAAAGCACAGAAACAAAATCATTTGATAGGACTGATGAAAGAAAGAGGATAATTTCATTTTCAAACAGGAAGATTTTTTTTTTATCCCCATAGTGAGAGCCAAGAACTGTTTGACTGTGAAATTCATCACACCATTATTGTATTAATGATGAAGAAATGGCAATTCTATAATACCATTATTCCGATGGTCCCAAAGTAAAAGGGCAAACAATTAGTAATGTGCCTTGGGGATGCTTCCAGTGGAAGACTGCAAAGAGAAGGACAAATCAATGAAAATTGCTTCTGGCTGTTAACTCGCAGCTGCTGAGCTTCATCCTCCATCCCTACTGTGCAGCCGAGAGCCAAAGCAATAAAAGGCTGAGGATGGGATCTGAAAAATAGCCAAAAGCAAGGGTTCTCTGGGAAGTTCTGTGTTCTGCTCAGACTAAGGAATGTTTTCTCTTTTTGTATGCTGTTCTTGAAGTAAAACCTCCTATCTGTCCATGACAAGACAGCTGGCTTCATAGTCATTAGGTTGAGTCCTTTAATAGCATCCACAAAATTTAATGTTTGTTTACCTAAGAGCTATCAGTGAGAACATACTGTCTAGAGAGGGTGCTGTTTCCCTACCCTTCCCTATGGGTGAAACAAGCTACATTTGCCTATTTATCTTTCCATCTGCCTACTTCTTTGGCTTCTAACTGCAGCTTACAACCTTTGCATGTTTTTATGCCTTTGCATTAAATTTGTTACTTACTCATCAAGTGCTGTTAAATAGTTGGGCAGGGTAGTACTTTTTAAGCTTGCTGACAGAGGTGTAACATCCAATATCATGAAACTGGAGACAGATAAATTCTTGAAATGAGATACAATTTTTAAAAAATGGTAGTAACTAAAAGCTGGAGTAATTTATCAGGGGCTGGGGATTTGCAACTGCACTGAATGTTTAAAGTCAGATTTAATACTTTTCTAAAAAAAATGGGTTAATTACTACTTTTGGAAAAGTTCTACAGCTTGTATATCCTGAAGATCTGGCTAGAAAAAAAATAACACATTCCCTTCTGGCCTTAGAATCTACATATTTATATGGACTCCTGGGCAGCTAAAATTGGAACCTTTATTTTTAAACTCCTTGGAAAGATAGCATTCACAACAAAATACTTCTATGTGCTCATTGATTGTCTCAGTGTTGCCTAAGAAATAACATCTCAGTCACCAGTATAAATTTATTGTCATTATCATTGAATGTCATAAATAAGGCCTTAGAAGTTTTGAAACTTTAAAGTCCTGCAATACATAGTAAATGAAAATATAGGTTTACTTTGGGTTTTTTGATGGGCTTTTTTTGTTTGTTTTTTGAAATCCAGATTTTTAAACGTTTCTTTACAAGACTAGAAACATACTTTCAGAAAATGAAGACCAACATTCTTACTGGAATTACAGGATATCAGAAACTGTGAATTTATGGTAAACAAAAATACTACAAGTCCCCAATACTGCTCGTGATAGGCAACAGAAATTTTTTTGAGTCTTCCCTTACTAATGTTATATAGACTTCATAAGGTGGTTTCAGTTCCAGTTATTGCGTTGGTTTTTTTCTTTAGCTTCAACCAAGTTTACTTAAAACACATTGGCAGAAAGATAACTTTAAAATATTTTCAGTTCAATATTGTCAATCAGTCTTTTAGTGTGAGACTTACTTGTTGTCTTTATTTCAGTTAACCCACTTCAGTTCAAATCACACAATAAAAACTTTTGACAATAAATGTTGAGTTATATTTGTGTAGTAAAATAAGCATTCGGCAAGGCTGTTCGTGTTTTCAGAAGTGGTTATTTTGGTATTCTAGAATGTACAGGAAGGCAATAAGACATTTGCCTTAGTCAAATAAGACAAATATCCTTAAGAGAAATATATTTCTTGCACTATGAGAGAAAAGCATTTGTTTTAATGGTATACTTCTGTAGCAGAAGTTAAGTGTGGTGATGAGAAACTCAGAAGCTGATAAAAGGAGGATCACACTGATCATTGAAATGTTTAAATATTTCCCTGCTATAGAGATTACAGGCCTCAAGTGGCAAAGAAAAATGGTTACAGTTTTAGGCTGTCAAATTTCTCTCTTATCTGGAAGATATTTGGTGAATATACCTTGAAATCTCCTGCAAGCAGGAGTTGGCGCATCCTCTAAGAAACCTATTCTCACAGATAAGAAGCCAAGTGCACATCAGAGGTGATTAACGAGAAATGTATAATCTCTTCTAGTGATGCAGGGGGCAGGTGGAGGACAGTGCAGCAAAAGTGTATGGAAAAATAGTCACGGCACCTCTATGCATGGTATCCTGCACACACTAGTGCCGCAGCCAACGTTGTTGCCGTGTCTGTCATTGCTAACGCCCTCCACAAAATTGCTACTGCCGTCACCATGCTAGTGTAGTCATTGGTCCAGCTCTCCCAATCTAGTACCGGTGCAAGCAGCACACCTTGAATTTGAAGTCTCCTTCAAAGCTTCCTTGTGTCTCAGCTTATATCCAAACAGCATCCTTGTGCAATCTATTCTGCTGCACGCATAAACAGTATTGCTGTTGTAACTGTAATCAGAAGTAATTATTATTCCTGCAAACCATTAACAGCAACACTGCCATGACCACCCTGGCAAGTACTGCTGCTATTAATACCACTTACCTTCGCACCCACAAACACTTACAAACTAGAGCTGAATTGTTCATTCCATAGAGCTTTTGCTTTCTGTGATCCATTACTTTCAATTGTGATTCTTTTTACTACATTTGTACTGCATTTACACTGGGCTACAGTCTGACCACATGAGACAGAGCTATGCATGGGTTAATTTACTGAGTTCTGATGTGCTGCACAGTTTGCTTCCAATATCTAGGCTAGCTCATTAAAGACAGAATTGGATATCTCTGTACTACAGTGCAGTGTGCAATATAGACAGTTTAAAAAAATAAAAATCAAACACTGCAATATGGCATAAACACATACCTGCTGAATTTCCTACAGCACTACTAAAAATTAAAGTATCAACTATATGAAACAACCGCTAGAAAAAAATCCTAACCATGAAGTTTTATGTCTATACTTGGGGGTTAAAAATTAAGTCATTGCTATCAGTGTCAAGGTCTTACGTTCTCTGACCCTAAAAATTACATTCCACAGGCATATATAAGCTTTACCAAGCAGTGTACACATTTGAGAGCATGTCCTGTCCACCAGCTACCAAATGGCATTGAAAAAGCTGAAGTGCAAAAGAAAATCAATGTTTTCCTTAAAAATGTTAAAATTGCAGCTGGTTAGCAAGTTCTATACATTTTTGGTATCCAAGCTGATAACATAAGAAAGCTTCATTTTCAGAAGGCTGGTGTGGAAAACAGTAAAAACAACCTCCCCAAAATTCAGACAAGTCAATCCCCATTCATTTTAGACACCTTAGTTTATTATTTTCTAGGTTTGTATTATTTTCTATGTTCTCCAAAAGTATAGCCTGAGAAATTATCAGAGATCTTTGAAGAATGGTTTGGTTTGTTTTTCCTTCAGGGAAATTTATTTTTAACTAGCTGGCATTTTTATTAAAAAAAAAAAAAAAAAAAAAAAAAGAAACTTTGTTGGCTTTGGAAAAGAATGCTTTTGAAACCAATCAAATTGAAAAATGAAACTAAGAAGTTTTACCAGAAAACTATGGGGACCTTAATTTATTTCCCTCCAGGTATGAGAAGGAAGGAGAAAAAAAAAATTAAAAAAAAATCAACAGCAACTCTTTCAAGGTAAGTAATATTTTTATGTGAAGATGTGCTTTAGGTGTGGAGTCTCTGTCACCTTAGAAATTATGTTGAAGATTTCCAGTAATTAATAATATGTTCGCATAGTTTGTATAGTCCTCCACTTCTCTTAATTTCTCCTCTATTGTCCTGTTATGAAATATATCAGCGAACTCCTAAAATAATTTATTTAGCAGCAACACCAGGTTGCAACTGTTTGCAAGGTTACACGTCTGTGGAAGGAAACACCTTTCCATCACACATCTTCCCCTACATCCATACCTCAGCTTGAAACCCATGCTGCTCCTTACACTACTCTCCTACCACACATCCCTTTGTTCTTGGCCTCCAACTCCATATTCCCACTTCCTTGTACTTCAGTGTCCAAAGTATGGGCTTACTACTGTTTTCTGCTGGAGAGGACCATAATTATTTACTGGTTTAATATAGACCTTAAACCACTAATACTACAATGGATTTCTTCCTAATACAGTTAAAATTAAGCAATGAGTTCTTCTGCAAGCTAAACTCGTGTTTTTATAAGATCAAAGTTCACCTTGACAATTTCAAATGTGCGATTCTTTTCATTCTAAAAATACACATTTGTATCAGGAAGGTGCTCCTGTAATGAATGCTCACACAAGCCTTACGGCACACACCTTCCACAGAAAGTCTTAGATTCTACAACATCTGCCATTATGTCAGGTCAGACTTTGGGCACGCGAGGGTGAAACCAGACAGGAGATGTGGCAGAAGGGGGAAAGAGAAAAAAAACCCAACAACACCCAAACCAAACAAAAAACCCAAACCAATAATCCACATACAAATTTTTCACAGTGTTTTTTTCTGCCCTGCCACCCAAACTTCAAAAGAGCACACAACCCTTTGCTGTCCCAGCTCTCCAAGCCCAAGTGGAATGTTTCTGCCAATTGTTGCTTTCAAACTAGATTGCACGATGTGGTTGTCTTCTCATCACTTCAACCAACCTGGCAATTCTCTGCTCATTCTAATGCTTCAATTAAAGCTTGAAGAATCACTTTGTGGGCATTCCCTTCTTCTTGATTACATAAAACATAGTTTTAATGTTAAAGGTGTAAAATCTACACATGATCAAATATCTCCTTCCCTAAAAAGAGCTTGATCACAAGGCTGGAGCCTCCAGTAAGTTAGGAAGTAAAATAACATCATGCTGCTTGGTGCATTTTTATAGCACATTCGCATCATGTAATGAATGTTTCCTAGATGTTCATGCACAGTAAAGATGGGACAAATTGACTCTGCAGCTCCAAGTAAATTGGGTATTGTCTGTGATCTAGAACCAAGGCTCATATAATGACAGTACAAGAATTTCTCAAAGCTTATTCTTCTGCAGGTGATAAAAAAAGTCCTAGTTGCTCACTGTCATTGTGAAATTTCTTCCAAGTCTGAAGAAGGAAACATCTGCAGTGTGCGTATCTTGACAACGCTACTTACACAGATTGCCAGTACTTTCCTTTACCCTCCTATTTCAGGTCTTTTTTTAAAGGAGGTAAAAACAAGAATAAATGCTAGAAGACTATTTTTTAATTCCACAGTCCAAGCATTTATCATTATAATCTTGGATTCAAACCCATATCCAAAGTTAAAGCAGACAACTGCTAATATCCCTAATACAATATCTATTCCCAGCTTTACCATTGATTTCTATGGGATCCTGAGCAGGTCATTTAACTTTGCATCTTTTAACTCATATCTAAATATAAAGATAAATTAAAAACTAGTATTGACCTCAATATCAGAGATATTTACCTTAATATACTGACCTGTCAGTAAAGAACCCAAACACGGTTCCTGTTTCAAGGATTCCTAGAGGAAGAAAATTTGACAGGATTTATCTTAGACTGCTAAATCCTGTTCTGAAAGCAGCTTCCCTGATCCCAAAGCACCATTTCTTTCCTGCTTTTAATTGTCTAATTATGTTTTTTGAAGGAGTCCAACAGATGTTTTTGTACTGGAGTAGCATTTCCACAGGGTAGCATTTCATCTGTTACACTGTGAGTGATAAGTTTTCCAACTCTTTATTTTTTAATTCATATAACATTCCTATTTTCATGCTCTCCCTCTAACTTCCACATTGCCATCAGGGCCAGAATTACTCTAATAATTCACACTGACATTACAGATACCATTAAGTCTACATACTTCAATGAAATTGCCTCTTTGCTGTCTCCTTTATGGCTTATAAAGATTCCTCATGGCTCACAAAATCCTATTTTGTTGTGGAATCTGTTGCATTGTCCTCCACAAACCATATCCAAGGCTGAAGTGATTTTTTTCCATGAATCTTCATGCTAATACACAGTAAGTGTTACACAGAACAATGCATGCTTTTTATTTCCTAAATTTTGGCCTCTCATGCAATTCACTCCTAGATGTCACTGTAATTGGGTGCTGATTCTCAGTAGTGAGCATAAATACAAGTAAACAGTAATTGCGCAATGTGGCCATATGGAAATATTCATGAACAACTGATTCTGCAAGAATGAACATTTACGGCCATCTGTATGAATTCTTTAACATACAGAAGCACTCTGCATGGAAAATAAAAGGAAAGTGCAGCTTCTTCAGCATTCACCAAGATCGCATATTTTTTCTTCATTCTTTACCCCCTCCTGCAGGATCAGGATGACCTTGTAAAGTATTGTAAAGCCCAAAATGAGAAACAATCAATCTGGGATAGTTCTGATCTCCTTAGCCACTTGTGCAAAGCAGATGAGAGTGAAGGAACAGTGGATGCCCTCTCCTGAGTGCAACACAAAGTGACTGGATATTGTACCAATGTAAGGTCTTTCCTACTCTGCTACTAAATAAGATAGAGGTCACTTCAGAAATATTAGGCAGAAGAGACTCACAACTGTAATTCTGAGAGAACTGGAGTCAGGTCTGCTCTGGGCACCTCAGAACCTGGAAACCAGAATACTGACATGAATTTGGGAGTTTGATGTAACCAACAGGGAAAGAGAAATCGATGCATTAAGGGAATTTGTCTTTTGGATAGTCACAACAGCAGGAGAAACAGATCACTGCCATGCATTTTGATAAGGGGAATATTTTATTCACTCCTTAAGATATGTTGGCTTTAGTCTTTTATCAATGTTAGGTATAGTAAATAATCATTTTACTCATACTCTGTAAGGAAGTTTGTTTTACTTGGGTTTTTTCCTTTTATTTTCTGTTTTGTTTTAATATTACAGAAATAACTAAAAAATCCCTTCTTCAATCACCTAATAGGCTGATCACAACCTCATTTTCCATTCACAGTGCCAAAGAGACCTGGAAATGCTGGGCGTTCAAACCAGCTTGTATACCTAGTTTATAACAAGACTCATATTTGGAGGATGCTCACTGTAGGTTCCAATCCTTACTTGAAGTTCAATCATGAAATGCTTTAAAGCATCATAAAGGAAATATTTTTTTTCTTTTAAATTAGAAAGTTTAAATTTAAACAGTTATTAAAAACCTATTTACACAGTCTCCTGTTCTCAAAATGAAATAGGAGAGAACACTGTTATCTGAAAACCAGAGAGTGGAAGGATAAATTAGATTTCTGAGTGGAGTTCCATTTTATTAGTCCCATATGTTTTTAGTAACATAGGTACGTATTTTTTTTACAATGTCATTTTTACCTTAACAATTCTCCTTTAATCTATTCAGTTCTGTCTCTCTAGCCCTGGCCTTTTTCCTCCCACTCTAAGGTTTCATAATGCATTTTCAGCCATTATCTTTTCACCTAAATAATCCCTCATTTTCCGATTCTCAGAAGCAGTGTCTCAGCTGAAAGTCTAATCCTGGCTACTGCCTATAATGGCTCCCCAGGATAAGTAATCATCTGAGCTATTTGACATCCACTTATGTTGACCTTACTGGGACAGTAGAAGTATAGCATTTTGTGCATCCTAACTTTCTTTACCAGCTGTGTCTTCCTACACAAAATCTTGCCGACTTGTATGGGTCCCAGAAAACTGATCAGAGTCTTTAAAGGAGCCTTTGGGTTTCTAAACCAAAAATAGCATTCAACAGGAAAGAATTATTCACCGTTGTCTTCCCACTCAGGACACATGAACTCTACCTGGACATTTTACTAATCAATATAGATTATCATTCCACTAGTGTGTGATCAGGCATGGCACTTCAGCTTCCGCTCAAGTAGCATCCATACAAAACAGGCTGGCAAATGTCCAAAATCCTTTGATCCTTTAATGCAGAAATCCACACTAGTGGTTCAGTAACCACAACAACTAACTTTTAAGAAATGAAGCTTATCCTCCCCAAAATTCTTCTACAATTTTCTTCTCCACTGTCCTTTCTGGACACCTTCCAGTATGTCATCTTCTCAAGTGTTTTGCTTGCAGAAACCCAAGAGTTTCCAACACTCCACCTATAGCCTCTGCAGCAGGTCTTTCTTATACCCTGACAACCATCCCACAATTACTTGTTTCCACAACACCAGCCCTGCAATTCATATGTACCAGACTCCAGAATACCTCTGCTCTGAATCAAAGCGGGGAACAAAACCATGCTGTGTCTTGCTCTACCTGTAACATGTCAGGGTACAGCTACAATTCCCTTATGCTCCAAAATATGATGGCAAAAGTTTATTATTCATATGATTCTTCAGTGAATGTCTGCTTGCAGAAGGGCAAGGGGTTTACCCATACAGAAACATGGGCATTCATTGTATCTGTCAGTTATTTTAACCCTCTCCCTTTTCCTGCTTATGAAGTTTCAGCTTTCTAATGAAGCCTTCTTTAGAAAGGAAAGAAACAACACTCCAGGTCACTTAAGTGATCTGTTGTACATCATTAGCAGCTGAGACAAGTACCCTGAAGACATTTGTCAGAAGCAGAGACTGTGCAGATTGCTGGACACACATATTTGAAAACTAAAAAATTCTAGGGAAATTAGGAGCATCTAATGAGCAGCCACAACTGGAAGAAAAGGAACACATTAATAAATGGAAAGTATCAAATAATTCCGTCAACTCTTACTATGTATTTTGAAATATATTGTAAAAAGAAACCTACATAAAGTTATGTACCAGATACTCAGATATATATCAGAAGATCCCTGCTTAGCTGAGGAGTTGAAGCTGTTCATTAGTATATGCTAACATTCTTTTGATAGTCAAAGGCACCAGTTAAAATCTGGACTTTGTTAATCTGAGTTGATTTTGTGTACCAAATAAGAACCAAATCCCAGAAAGCTTTTTCAAGGGGCAGTCTTGACACTGAGACTTAGAGATGCTTATCATCTCCTAGGACCACACACCAATCAGTTCTAGAGAAGCAGAAATACCAATGGAGAAATACCAATGGTAAAAAAAAAAAAAAAAAGGTAAGTATAGTAATGAAGGGGAAACATCTGGAAAAGCAAAAAAAATAGCAACTGAGAAAGACATATTGAAGAAAGAACAGTAAATGCAAGACACAGTAAAAGAGAGACTCCCAGTAAAGTGGAGAGAAAGGGCTAGTTGTGGTTAAACAAATCAAGTAGGGATAATATATCACTTTAGCAAACATGGCAAAGTGAAGTATTATCAGATCTAGGAACTGCTAAAGATGATTTACAGTAAAATAAAAACAAGGGTTTAGGCTTCTAATAGTTGAGCGCTACAGTGCCTCACATTGATGGGCCTGGATTCCAGGACTGAACCTAAAAAAGTACGTTAGAGCCTTCACTCCCTGGAGCATGTTTGGGAAATAGGAAGTTTCTTGAAACGAGGAGACAAAGCAGCCAGCAACCCAAGCAGGTAGCTGCTAAAGCTGAGGAGTAAACTCCTCAGAGGTTTCTTCTATCCCTTCAGTTACAACTGCATTACCCTGCAGAAATGAGAGACAGAGAAGACGTGTGTGTGCTAGAAGAAAGAACATGATTATAGTCTAATTATTAAGACACCAACTTTAGAAAAGAGATCAATATCCAGCCTGTTTCCAGAAGTTCATTTACTTCAAACCGTACACACACAGGTGGTGTGTGTGTGTGTGGGGGGACCACAAAATCAAAACCAACCAAAACAAACCCCTTGCTATTGCCTGCCATTCAATTTCTGGACAAAACTCTAGATTTGCTAGAGTCTTTCAAATAAGGCAAATTTCATTTTGAGTGATTTTAGTAATGGAGAGCTTAAGTGCCTCCAGTATGAGGTGACCACTGGGCAAGCGTAAGCATAGGTGCGTACATTATGCTGTAAGTGCCTATAATGTCATGTACTCAGTCCTGCCAGAAGTACGTTAGTTAAGCAGTTAGATTGTGCCTGTGAAATTCTCGGTAGCTGAAGCTGAACTCATAGCTCCAGAGCCACAACTGGAGGATGCTGAGACTGCTGTAACTTGATGATGCTGTCAGATGAGGTTCGTGTGCAAGTGAAGGATCACCAGGACAGAGCAGTGGAGCTCTTCTATACCTACTGTCTAATATTCAGGTCACCTTTGCTCTGTTAAAGATAGCAGGGGTGCCTGTTTAATTCTCTTTTCCCTCTTTTGATTTATTCCCTTTAGTAAATGCATGGGCTATACTCTTTTCTCAGTGAACATTATGTCAGCTTTGACATGTTACGTATTTTATGAGATTATGTCTGTCTTTAATGGGCACAATGAATTTGATTGTGGCTTGATCCGATTTACCCAGGTGATTTATGTAGTGATGATCCAACATCTGAATGATGGATCTGACAGGAAATCTGTCCCACTGGGGCAAACATGGGCTGACTGATAGATGCAGGTGAAAATCTGGATTATTACCGGATGTATTGGCAGGCAGCAAAGCACACAAAACTCTCAGATCCATTAGTATCCCTTCACTCAACACCAGTATACTTACAGTAAAGCACTGAGCAGAATGGATATTTTCCACAATCTTAGCTATAACAAAACTGCAAGTCAACAGCAATATGGGAGTTAATTCCTAACAAATTAATATAACCCAATGCTCAGGATGCCCTGAGCCTATAAAATAAGACTTGAAATCTCATGTAAATAATCCTCTCAAGTGCTTTCACTCTCACAGTCTGCTCAAAGTTACTATTAAAGCAATGTGTCTCCTCAGCTTTTTCAACCATCCACAGTTTGATGATATCAAGAATTAATGAAAAGGATTTGAGTGTACTGTGTGACATAAAATTGTTTTCTCTTTGGCTGAAAGTAGTTTTATTAGCAATACCTTTACTGTTTCCTTGTTATCAGAATCTTCCAAATCTGAAATGCAGAATTCAGGGTTTTAGTTGTGGAGCCCTATGCATAAGGGATAGATTTCAAAAGTCTTTTTTTTTAATATTATTTTTAAACAGAGTTGCTCGTCTTTTTAAACAGAGGTGTCATTTTGTCTAATACTTTCTTTTCTGGTCTGCTTTCTTTTAAGGTTTGCTGAACTATTTGAATCCATTTATCTCTCTAGCACCCAGAATATTAAACAGTTTGCAACTAGCTTTTAGATTTCAAAATCCATTCAGTGGTGGAAAGGCTGCATACTATAAAATATAGAGAAGTCATTCATGATCTATTTTTCTCCTGCTGGCCATCACATCTGCAGCAGCAGCACTCTACTTTTCTTTCTCTCCATCTTTACATGACACTGTGTAATTTTGTTATGTCACAAATTGTAGTCAGGTGACTAGTTGCTAGTGATTTGTGGGAAATACTCTGTCCTAGGATAGAAAGTGATGTGGGATTTGCTGAGAATGGAAAGAGATTTTTTTTGTTCCTTCAATTTCACTTCATACCTTTTATTTCTGAAGGTATGCCAGTGACCGATAGCTGCTGAATACTGTCCCATGTCAGGGAAAAATTCAGGTTGGAAGAAATCTCTGGAGGCTATCTGGTACAAACTTCTGCTCAAAGCAGGGTCAGTGATATTTAAAACTCTCCAAGAACAGAGGATGCAGTCTTTTGGGGCAGAAACTGCTATTCTCACAGAAAAGATCTTTTCCACTGTAGAAAACATCCTAAACTTACTGATAAGACCCTGTTCAGGCAAAATAAAACAGATAATTGAGAACCCCTTTGTGCTTTTCCCATTACCTTCTCCCTATTACTCTTTCTTCTCAGCCTTCCACTTTCATCAAGGGCAACCTGAGGGAAGTGTTCTAGGGAAACAAATATCAGTCAGTACCAAGCCACATATGGCTCAGTGGACAGGTTTCTGCAGGCAAAAGGCCTAATTGCTTATGCATTTTTAAACTGAAATTAATAAGCTTAAGAAAAGTGAACTCCTCATCCCTCTCTATGCTCCAGCTTCAGACTGACAGTTCGGGTTCACTGATTTATCTACTTTATTTTTTCCAAAATAACGAATAGCTTCTTTGTAACAAGGCAAAATGTGAAAATACAAACATTAAGTGAAAATGTAGAATCACAGAATCGGTTTGGGTTGGAAGGTACCTTTAAAGATCATCTAGTTCCAACCCCCCTGCCATGGGCAGGGACAACTTCCACTAGAAGCAATCTTCCAGGTTGCTCAAAGCCCCATCCAACCTGGCCTTGAACACTGCCAGGGATGGGGCATTCACAGCTTCTCTGGGCAACCTCTTCCAGCGCCTCACCACCCTCATCATATAATATTTCTTCCTTATGTCCAATCTAAATCTACCCTCTATCAGTTTAAAACTGTTGTCCCTTGTCCTGTCACTACAAGCCTTGGTAAAAATCATAGAATCATTTAGGTTGGAAAAGACCTTCAAGTTCCTTGAGTCCAACCATCAACCGTGCCCACTAAACCATGTTCTGAAGTGCCTTGTCGACGTGCTTTTTGAATATCTCCAGGGATGCTGATTCAACCACTTCCCTGGGCAGCCTGTTCCAATACCTGACAACCCTTTCAGTAAAGAAATTTTTCCTAATATCCAAGCTAAACCTCCCTTGCCGCAGCTTGAGGCCATTTCCTCTAGTCCTATCTCCAGCCACCCGACAGAAGAGACCAGGACTTGCCTCACTACAACCCCCCTTCAGGTAGTTGTAGAGAGTTATGAGGTCTCCCCTCAGCCTCCCTTTCTCTAGACTAAAGAGCCCCAGTTCCCTCAGCCGCTCCTCATCAGACTTATGCTCCAGGCCCCTCACCAACTTGGTTGCCCTTCTCTGGACATGCTCCAGCACCTCAATGTCTTTCCTGTGGTGAGGGGCCCAAAACTGAACACAGCACTCGAGGTGCGGCCTCACCAGT
>JANXJC010000032.1:22150335-22170976 GCA_027564655.1 Leptodon cayanensis
AAGCCTTGCTGAAGTCCAGGTAGACAACATCCACAGCCTCTCCCTCATCCACTAGGCAGGTCACCTGGTCATAGAAGGAGACCAGGTTGGTCAAGCAGGACCTGCCTTTCATAAACCCGTGCTGACTGGGCCTGATTCCTTGTTTGTCCTGCACATGCTATGTGAGCACTCCCAAGAAGAACTGTTCCATAATCTTCCCCGGTACCGAGGTCAAGCTGACAGGCCTGTAATTCCCCGGATCCTCCCTCCGACCCTTCTTGTAAATGGGCATCACATTGGCAAGCCTCCAGCCGTCTGGGACCTCCCCCATTGACCAGAATTGCTGATAGATGATGGAGAGTGGCTTGGCAAACACCTCTGCCAGCTCCCTCAGTACTCTTGGATGGATCCCGTCTGGTCCCATAGATTTGTGAGTGTCCAGACAGCGTAGTAGGTCACAAACTATTTCCTCCTGGATTAAGGGGGCTATATTCTGCTCTTCATCCTTGCCTTCCAGCTCAGGGGGCAGAGTACCCTGAGGATAACTGGTCTCTCTATTAAAGACTGAGGCAAAGGCAGCATTAAGTACCTCCGCCTTTTCCTCATCTCTGGTGGCTACATTCCCTTCTGTATCTGTTAAAGAATAGATGTTCTCCTTGGCTTTCTTTTTATTGTTAACATATTTGTAAAAACATTTTTTGTTGCCTCTTACAATAGTGGCCAGATTGAGTTCTAGCTGAGCTTTTGCCTTTCTAATTTCCTCTCTGTATGATCTAACAAGATCCCTGTACTCCTCCTGAGTTGCCCGCCCTTTCTTCCAGAGATGATAAACTCTCCTTTTTTTCCTGACTCCTAGCAAAAGCTCCCTGTTCAGGCCAGGCCGGTCGTCTTCCTCGGCGGTTTGACTTGCAGCACATGGGGATAGCCTGGTCCTGAGACATTAAGATTTCCTTCTTAAAGAACGTCCATCCCTCCTGGACCCCTTTGCCCCTCAGGACCGTCTCCCAAGGGACTCTCTCAACCAGTGCCCTGAAGAGGCCAAAGTTTGCCCTCCGGAAGTCCGTAGTGGTGGTTTTGCTGACCACCTTCTTTGAGTCCCCAAGAATTGAGAATTCTATCATTTTATGGTCACTAAGCCCCAGACAGCCTCCGACCATCACACCTCCCACCAGTCCTTCCCTGTTCGTAAACAGTAGATCTAGCAAGGCTCCTCCCCTGGTAGGCTCACCTACCAGCTGTGTCAGGCAGTTCTCTTCCACACACTCCAGGAACCTCCTAGACTGCTTACTCTCTCTCTGCTGTGTTGTACTTCCAGCAGATGTCTGGAAAGTTGAAGTCCCCCACGAGAACAAGGGCACACGATTCTGAGACTACTGCCAGCCACTTGTAGAATGATTCATCCATCTCTTCAACCTGGTTGGGTGGTCTATAACAGACTCCCAGCATGCTATCTGCCTTGTCTCTGTCTTTCTTATAAGCCCCCTTTATATATTGAAAGGCTGCAATAAAGTCTCCTTGGAGCCTTCTCCTCTCCAGACTGAACACAATTATTTAGCACAATTTTTAGAGACAACTGTAAGCAGTAGGATCTAAATGGAATAGGAAATTCAAGCTAAATTTCAAGAACACAGATTTGAAATGACCTATGTAATGCTACACCAAAACTTTGCAGGGAAGTTCTGTTCATGGATACACTTAAGACTGGATAAAATTACTTTCTAAAGACATTAAAGAGAATGTAAACACTCTAGCAAGAAGATAGGTTAGTCTTACGTATTGCTTTTCTCCCCTGTCCTCTCAGTACCCTTCAACACTGTTCAAATTGTGTAAATTAACAAAGAACGCATTGTTTAAGGAAAAGGAAACTGTTCTAAACCAGCCACTCAATAAATGGACTAGAATAAAAAAAAGCTTGTATATTATTCAAAAAGCACGTGAAAACCCAACTTTTAAAATAAATCCTTAAACAAAGCAATGATCCAAAACACAGTAAGAACATTATTTCATACTATAGAGGGTGGAAAAAGCAGTCTAGAATCTAAAATACAGCTCTGAATTCAACTTAGAACTGCCACGCTCAGTATTGTCCCTGCTTCTTTAACTGAATTCTAATAAGTCACAGGCACTCCTTGCCTCTGTTTTCCACACCCATCAGCAAACTCTGTACATCCAAGCAAGTGACTTAAGGCAGAGACTGTCATAGCATATGGGTTCTATACCGCTGCTATGTTATCACTCTCTTTCATTGAAATTGGTTTCAGCAGCAGACAAACAGCTTAGAGATCAGTTTCATTTCAAAAATGTTAGTGCCAGGAAATAAATCTTGTGAAAAAAGGGGAAGCTCTGAAAGTTTTAACTTGGAATGATTAGTCTTTTAATTTCAGCAACAAGCCTGCATAGAGAAGCTGGCTGCTGCTAGTTCATTATGCTTTCATATGATAGGAGAGGAGAAGAAAATAATCTACAGTGTAACAGCATCCACATGAACACTCTAGTAGATAGAGATAAGGAGCTCCCAAACTCCCAGCTTATTTGGAGAATTGGCTCTAGAGAAAAGCATTGTTTCTACTGGACTGGGCAATCAGGGACTGATACACCAGACAGAAGAATGCTGAAAGTTAATGAAGACTCAACTGAGTAAATGGGAGTCCCTACACCTTCATCATGATTTTTTAAAAATCAGTACTGAAAATCAGCCTGCCTAATCTTCATACACCTAAGTAACTAGAAGGTATTTCAAAAGTACTGAGAAACCAGAGATTTCCCACTGGGGAAAAAATACTGTTCAGTTTGATGCTTAAATACAAAGCCTAAGTTTCCCTACACATTTTTAAAAAATATCTGTGGGTGACTGAGGAATACAGAAAGTTAGTTTGCTAATTAAAGAGCAGCAATGGTACATTCAGTGAAATTGAAATGCATCAAGTACCAAATAAAATGAACTTAATAAAATATTTTAGTTTTTATCACACTGCATATTTAAGATATAGAACTCACTGCCACAAGAAATCACTGATGCCAAAAGCTTAGGACTCTAAGCAGGACTTCGCATTTATATGAAACATTAAGACATTCACAGTCATATCAGGTAGTAAGAGCAAAAAACCCAAAACTTAAAAGCTTTCTAAGCCTTCATGCATCAGGAAACAAGCAAATCTTTAACTGTTGAGAATTGAGAAAGGAAGAAGCCTTCCATGTGGGCAGGTTATTCCATCATTGCCCACCTTGGGGTTTCTTGCACTTGTCTCTGAAGCATCTGGTACTGACTATTAGCCAAAGTAGATGGATGACAGGCCTGATTCATAATGGTAATTCTTACTCTAAAATGTAATGTAATCCTTTTTACTTTGTTGAGAACACTATAAACAGAGGATAGGGAAACTTTTATCACAGATGTTTCATCTGTAAAGATGAAGTGCTACTGGTTAATCTGAGCCCTCCAAGGCAGTATTAGTAATGTATATATTAGCTGTCCCTTTGGTCAGGGTTAATTATCTTACCAGTATTGCCCAATAATATCAATCTCAGCAATCTAATGTTACTTTGTAGCCCTGCATTATGATATCACCATTGCTAATAACAGGCTTTGGAAGACCACAGGCTTTGTAAGTTTGCAAGGCCTCAGGGCTGCAGCTTGTTAGGCTTGCTTTGGCTGAACTCTGTCTAACCTGCCTGCAGCTTTGCTTTACTCCATTTAGCTGTAACAGCAACAGGCTTGGCACTGGAGACCACACAGCTACAAACAACTCACCAATGCTTAAAGAAGTTAAAGAAATGCAGACCTGGAAATGGACAAAACTGCTGTTGTGGCTAACAAAGAGAAGAAATAGTATCTAAACCACATAAAGTGGGGCATATATAGTAAATTCAGATACACTGTGGAGCTGCAGAGCAATGAACAGTGAGCAAAAGTGTAAAAGTGTGTTAACAAACAAAAATGACCCCTAGCAGATCCTGGGCAGAGGAAGAGGAAAACGTAAATGTGAACATCATCTGTCTCTCAGTAAAGAACTCCATGTACTGGTGACTCACCACAGCATTATCCGTTACACACCAGAATGAAACCACTGATGTTAGGACGCGAAGGAGCAGAGGAAAGGTGAGCATAACAGCAGGAAAAAGGGGTAGAAAATGAGAAGTGTGCACATAATTTTAACTGTATTATTCTGCTAGTCTTCTCTTTTTTTTGTAATAATGAACTAACAATGATTCTTTGATTAGACGGTCAAGATTTCATTCAACAAGTTTGTACGTTTATATATACATCAATAATTTATCGTGCAACATATACACACACCATACAATTTTGTGTATACAAAACACACATGTATACACACATTTTTATTTAAATAAAATGTCATGGCCCAAGTGGGTCTCCTCTTTGCTCATGAAAGAATATTTTGACCATGACACAGGGTCTTTATACCCTTTGTATATCAGTCCTGAAGAGTATTTTTTAAAGCCATCATAAGGGAGGGAGGGCGAAGGAGAAAGAAAAAAGGAGAGGGAAGGGAGGAAGACAGGAAGCAAGAACACAGGTACTAGCCTATCACATAATTTTCCCAGCCTTGTTAAGCTGTCATTTTCTTTCTCATAATTTCCAAATACTAATGTTACATGGGAAGAGAGCTAACATACCTTTATCTGAGGATGTAACATGAAACATTTACACATTTTTACTCTTGCTGTTCTCTGGAGGCATAAAAATAAAACTCCCTTATGGCATTTCCCCAGTGTTAATGAGAGTTGAACTGACAAGCCATTGACATAATTGACAACTCTTATTTTAGGTGTGTCTCTCACCTAATGGTGTTTCCTTTTACTTCAGAATTTAAAAACTGGCATTATGAGCAACGCTTTCCACTTACTTATATTTCTAATCTCTTGCAGCTTTTCCAAGACTATTAGTACCATATTTCTGTTTTATCTTAAAAATTTCAGTCTCCTACACTACCACTGACATCAACAAATCTTAGTAATAGTTCACTTTATTTACTCAAAGTCTCAAATACAGTGAAAGTCACACTTTGCTAAATGTGATTAGTTCCGAAAAGAAGGGCCCTTGCTGAAAAGAAGGAATGCTTAATGGAGAAGAGAAAAGGAACATAGGAAGGAAAAAACATAGATTAGAAAAATTTCAATAAAAAAGATGGGATTGCAGAAGGAGAAAGAGCAGTTACAAGTTTAGGCCAACAGAATACTTTCCTAGAAAACCAGGACCTTCCCCTGTCTCTGATACAAAATCCTTGGGCACTATCAGGCAAGTCACTCAAACTGAGCCTTTCACAGCTGAGCACTTACTACATGTTCTTTCCCTCATTTTTTGAGTGCCTGCCTTGTGATTCCATTTCTGCTCAGTGCAATAGCTGAGCATTTCCAGTTGGAATTGAATTGTGCTTTGAACATGTACTAAGCTATATAATGCAGAGAGCTCTTAAAAACTAGATCACAGATGCATCATAGTGGACATCTACAAGTATGTGGCACTCTTAACCTTAATCTCTGTGAATAGGCTCTCCATCAGTCAACTGGAGGTAATAATGGGAACTCTTCACGTGATGATACTAAATGCATTACCATTTACAGTGCATTTAGATAATGTTTGTAATGATTACAAAGGGAAGGAAAAAAAAAATCTGTAACTGTCTTCACAGCAGGGGGTTGAATAGCATGCAGTATGTAAGACCTGTAGGACACACCGAATAACAGAATACAATACAAATATTGAGTATTTGTTCGCTAAGTGAGCACAATTCACACAGTAGACTAACAGATATGGAGATCTTATGGCAAGGAAGCCAGGTAACCAAGTCAAAGCAGTAACACAGTATATGCTTCGTAAGGGGAAAATTAAGTTTTAATTGTAAACTACAAAAAAACCCTTTTTAAATTCTGGAGTACCTTTAATATCTTGGATTTTTCAAGTACATTGAAAAATAGAAAGTGCTGCCTGTAACATCAGCTGACATCTCTGGGTTTGGATTTGTCACAGCTACCACACAGACCTCAAGCACTTGAGCTTGTGGAATAAGTAACAGCAGCAGCTTCCTATCCTCTTTGCAGCTCTGCAAATTCCTTCTTATCAGGGGCTTCACACTATTTCACAGGATTCCCCCATTTTTTTTTGTTTGTTTGGTTTTTTTTAATGAAAAAACCAAACCAAAACAACAACAACAAAAAAAACCCACAAAAAACCTCCTCCCAAAACCCAAACAAACAAACAAACAAACCCCAAAACCAAAACAACAAACTGCCAAACAACTCTTTATGCTCATGGTCGTGTCCTACCCCAGTCAGACTATGTTTTCTGCTCACAGCTCTTTGTCTCCTATCGGGTGGTTTCTTACCAAGTGCAAACTCTTACTTTGTCTCCTCATCATATCAGTTTGTCCATATTACTCCATTCAGGTTCCTCTCCCCACTTTCTTTGCCCAGTCAGTACTGATTAACTGAAGAAACCTTCAACTTCTTCCCTATTGTAGTGGGGTTGTAGAACTATTTTTCCCAGCTAGACATGTTTTCCCTTTCACGTTTCTCTCGAGGATGCTAAGTCACAGCTTCCCCCCTCCCAACCAGACACAGCTTGCCTCCTGTACACACCTATTTCATCTGCCAACTTCCAGTATCTTCACTCTCCTTCCTTTAGTTTTACAGGTTCTTTTCCCCACAAAAAACCTTAGCAGATTTCTTCCTCATTTTCAGTGCTTTCCTCTACTTCAGTCTAAGCAGAAGGTGACAGCATGGCTCTACATGCACACTCCAGTCCTGTAACAGAGATGTCAGGGAATGAGCCATAGACTTTCCTTCTGTTTAGCAATAAACATGTGGTTTGGACACCAGTACGAGCTATAAAAGGATTAAGCAAGCTGAAGTTCATAGCTGTAAAATTCTTAGAAGTTTATATTCTGTAATTTGGCCAAATTTGGGTTCTTCTTAATATGAATTTCACAGCAGATATACCCCATTATAAAGGCTACCCTTCTTCCAAATCTTACATCTTTATCCAAAGCATGAATGCAGTAGAGCCTCTGAAAGAAAGGTGCTTTTAAATTATTGAACATTGCACAATAACTTACTTTTGCCAAACTTACTTCCAGAAATTGACAAAGCATTCTAATGATAAATGCAACTTCTGAGTCTAGAGTTGTGTGATGAACACTGCATCTCATCACAATGCTTAATACTTTAACTATGGTTATCAGAAAAATAATAAAATTAACAGAAACTACATTACCAGAAATCTTAGCCTTAAATCCCTATTCTGCAATCTCTACTCATTTTAGGAGTATTTCTGCACACAAGGAAAGCAATTGCACATGCATTATATGATATGACTATATGAATATATGACTTGCAGGTAAAGGGTTAAAAACCCCAGTATGCACACACTCATCCTTAATGGCATGAAAGAGCTTTTCAGTTGACATTTACATAATTTTGCTGCCAGAGTTACCAGGATATATTTACGTATATAGTTTTCATTTAATATATATCATATACCTATGCCATTGTAGAGACACATGATAAGCTAGAGTTATCTAAATTGATGTGAAGCAAAACTGACACTATGCCAACCAAATTCCCAGAATGACAATTCAGTCTGTCATTGAATCACCCCTCAGGCAAAGGCCTGAGTAAGGAAGATATTACTGTGTCCCTTGAAGGTCAATAAGAACAGGTTCAGCTAGACATCGTGAAGAGAAGATAATACAGGGAGGATTTTTCAGTAACTGTTGAGCTCTGGGGCTGTGCATGGAAATTTTGACTTGAACTTGAGACTCAGTCCTTGATCTCATGGGTAACTGTTCAAGTCTTAAAGCTTTGTTTGAAAGCACATCTGAAAGACCTATTCTTTTTCAGTCATATTAATGAGTGCTATAGATAATTATTGAAATATCCTTTCATAAATTTCCAAGCACCTAACCTTAGAATGGGAACAAAGTGTGGAATATAATTCAGAAGTGTGTTTAACCTACTCATTATCACCTTTTGTCTGTTCTGTTTACTAACAGGTCATCCCCACTAGCTGAAGAGCCATTCTTATGGAGGGCAGTCTTACAAAAGAATCAAGTTACCTGGTGTTTGAGACTAATATTGCTGGATATCAAGGTGGTGGGTTTAGATGTCCACCATGTTGTCATATCACATGAAGAGCTAGGACATAGCTGGCAAGAGTAGCGTCAGAACATCTCATTGCTACTGTAAGCTGAACATCCAACATGCACTAAAGTGTATCTGCATTCTTTTATGTGATGTATCTCAGGTTTTGGTTACCCCTGAAGTTACTCAGTACCTGTGTAGGCATAGTACTTGGTATATTGGAGCATGGAGTAGCACAAACCTGTCAAATTAGTATGAAGGGAGACACCTGTGGTACTAACCTACTGAAAGACAAGCAGAAACAGAAGGAAAATATTGGCCTGCTGTTAAACGGGAGAGGTGAGTTAGTGACCAACAGCTCTGAAAAAACAGAGCTTCTCAACCCTTTCTTCACTTCTGTCTTTACTAGCACTGTTGGGCGCCAGGCCTTTGGAACAAAAATCCAGGTTGATGCAAACACAGACCCACCATCAGTGAAGGAAGAGTCGGTATGTGAACTATTACAGGAGCATGACCCCTGAAAATAAATGGGCCCTGATGTTATCCACCTGAGGGTGTTAAGGAGCTCTCTGATGTCACTGCGAGGCTGCTCTCCATAATCTTTGAGAAGTTGTGGAGATTGGAGGATGTTCCAGAAGACTGGAAGAAGGCTCTTGTCACCCCCATCTGCAAGAAGGTCTTAAAAGAAGATCCAGGAAATTATAGGCCCATCAGTCTTACTTCAGTCCCTGGGAAAGTTATGGAATGAATCCTCCTGGGGGCTATCACAAGTCAAATGAAGCATGCAACTGGGAAAAGCCAGCATGGATTCACCAAGGGCAAATTGTGCTTGACAAACCTGATCGCCTTTTGTGAAAAAGTAACCTGCTCACTTGATGTGGAGTAAGTGGTGGACATTGTCTACTTGGATTTCTCCAAGGCTTTAGATACAATTTCCCACAGCCTCCTCCTAGAGAAACTTGATGTATTATGGCTTAGACTGGTGGTCCCTGCGGTGTGTGGGGAACTGGCTGACAGGTCACACCCAGAGTGTGGTGGTAAATAGCTCCTTTTCAAACTGGCAACCCATCACAAGTGCGGTCTCCCAGGGATTGATATTGGGCCCAACACTGTTTAATATCTTCATAAGTGATCTGGATGATGGGATCAGGTGTACCCTGATGAATTTTGCCGACGATAGCAAACTGAGCAGGGAAGTGGACACTTTGGAAGGGAGGGCCAACCTGCAGGAAGACCTGGATAGGCTGGAAGAGTGGACTGACAAGAACCTTATGAAGTTCAACAAAGACAAATGTAAGGTCTTGCACCCAGGAAAACATAATCCAGGAATGCAACACAGGCTGAGATCTACCCAGCTGGGGGACAAGCAGCTCACTATGAGTAAACAGTGTGCTGCTGTGGCAGAGAAATGCAACAGGATGCTGGGTTGCATCAACAAGGGCATCACCGGCAGAGATAAAGAAGTCATTATCCCACTCTCCACAGCGCTTGTCAGGCCACACCTGGAATACTGTGTTAAGTTTTGGTCCCCACTACACAAAAAAAATATGTGGACAGGCTGCAGAGGGTCCAGAGAAGGGCCACAAAGATGATCAAAGGACTGGGGAGCCTGCCGTATGAGGAAAGGCTGAGAGAACTGGATTTGTTCAGCCTTGGGAAAAGAATGCTTGGGGGAGACCTTATCACCATGTTCCAGTATTGAAAGGATGGCTACAGAGAAGGCGGAGATTCTGTTTTTACAAGGAGTCACATGGAAATAAGGGGTAATGGGTACAGGTTTTACTCCTGGGGAGATTTCAACCGGACACAAGAGGGAAATTTTTCACAATGAAAACCATCAGCCATTGGTATAATGTCCCCAGGGAAGTGGTAGATTCCCCAACATTGGACTTTACTTTTAAGATTCAGCTGGACAGGGTGCTGGGCCATCTGGTCTAGACTGTGTTTTTGTCAAAAGTTGGACCAGATGATCCTTGAGGTCCCTTCCAACTTTGTATTCTGTGATTCTATGATTCCTTGGCTGCAGCACAGTTACTATTTCACATTTACCTCAGGTTCCTGGCCCTCAACAAAGCTGACTAATTCACAACAGAGACTGCAACTCTAAGCTGTAATTACATGAGAATAATACTACACCTGAGGTACAAGGTAGTGACCAAAAGAGCAGGTTGCACTCACTCTGAAGGTGGAGGTATGCTTGAATTCCCTGCATGTTCTACATTCCCTATACCTCACACGGATACATAAATACTGGTTGTTGCAAATATCTATTTTTTTATTTTCCAACTGTGAGAAAAATTATTTGGGATTTCAGTGTCTTTGAGACAATTTGCAAGACTTAAGAGGGAGAGAGATGAAGGGTGATACTATGCTTGGAGTTGCTTATGGCTACACTCAACCAGCACTTCAGTCTGCTGACAGATATAGAACTGCTAAACAGTCATGGCTCTATTAACTGGAAATCTGATGCACTCTATCCCTTCCTTTCCACATCTCTGATATTCACCAGAAAGAGTTGGCTAAAAATGCTACGATAAAGTTTATCATGTTACGTCTTCACAGAGAGACTAGAAAAGCTATCACTCAGGCCATCATGAGATACCATGGACTACCAGTAGCTGAAACTTGAAGTACCTATTCAGACTAATAGATTGGAGGAAGATACATGCTGGCTGTCAGAAAAAAAAATTGTTTCAACTTTGCTGCTGGAAGCCTGGTTCAAATCCAGTCTTGGATCACATGAGTGTAATGATGTGCAAATAGCTGAAAGCTTTTTTTTTTTTTTTTTAGTCTTTTCTCAAAAAGGATATGAACACAGCCACAGAAGGGAGCAATAAGTGATAAAAGCTAAAATGGTCTGGGTGAGTAGTCACTAATTACTTGGAGATGGTGGCTTCCAGCACTAAGTATGACAAATAAAATGAGTGATACAGAGCAATAGAGTAGACGAGTCAGCCAGTTACAAGATAAGGGACTTCCAGTGGGAGACGAAAACCATAGACCACTGCAGTAGTGCTCCCCTTTTGTCTAACACCTCAGAGCTCTGTGGCAATGGGCAGTCAAAATAGATGAAAATTTCTTCCAAGAGAAAGCTGTCTGTTTGAAGGGATAGTGTACTAATTTAACATAAATACTCTTGAAGTAGATTCATTACGCTGTGCAGAAATGGAAGAGAAAGAAAAAGACAGAAAACATGTTTTTACAAATTGGTAATAAGACATACAGTATTATCAAACAATAATACATTGCAATAGAGCTCTAAATGGGACAGTTACTTTAAAAGCTTTCACACAGTTAAAAAGAAATAGAAACATAATTGAATTTAAATTACAGAAATCAGTGAGATAAAAACATCAGCAAACCATATAAAGATATCTGTTCATGAAGCTCATTAACACCAAAGAGAAAGAAATAAAACTTTGTTTTGAGATTAAAATTTAAAATAAGGGAAAGAGCCAAAGTGGAGAGCTGTAAAAAAGTGAAATGGAATACCAGGTGCTGCTCAGCTGAATAACAGCTGGATTACACAAGTATGAATCATCAGAGAAAAGGCAGGCACTAGAAGGGGACAAGGAAAGAAAGGAGTGCTGTGAAATCATCTACAGCAATTCTATGAAGACCTGTGCTCAATTAAATCTTGACATAAGTGATGAGCTAGTCAAAGTATTTAGGGAAGTGGTATTGTGGTTGAGTCTTCTGGTAACTATAAAAAGACTAATTCTGTATATCCTGAAGTTAAAAGTGCTAGAAACTGGCAAAATCTGGGAGTTCACTGAATGATGTGATTGACAATAGACAGAATTGAAGAAGGACTTCTGTAAAGAGGAAATCTAACAGGGTACACTTTTCTTGAGCAGGATGTCTGATGGATTTATACCTTCAAAGACAGCTGGCATCTGCTATTTAAGGCAGCATTGGTAACAAGAAAAAGATCAGACAATTAATTTGAAATCCAAGTCAGAAAGCAAAATAATAGTGGGTTTTACTTGCACAGGGGGCTGCCTTTTCCTTCAGAAAGACATTTCAGTCTGAGACTTCTAAGTGATAAAGAATGACAGAAAGCCATGTGAGAGAGTGGACAGCTAAGAACATGAAAGCCTATCAAAAAGTACGTTCATCTGAGTGCCAGAATTGTGAAAATTAAAATGAGATTATGAGTTTCAATCTGGTCAACTCAGTGTTGTAGTATGGCAGTTGAACATGCCATGTATAGTGCACTGCATACATCATTTGTGTGACTTGTTGCCGCATCACTTTTTTTTTTTTGTGTGTGTGAATATGTTCAGTCTAATCACATGAACTTAATTTAAACACAGAATTGCATTGCATTAGACTGACATTGTCATTGTGGAAAAGGAATCAAATATGCTCCATACTTTTGAAAACACACCAAGTTTTACCAGCAGGTCCCAGGGTCTGCCATCCTATATACAAGAGAATAGGCAGCCAGCCTGGAGTTACCTAACAGTGTTTTCCCTAAATTTTTAAGCCTCCACGAACAAGAGCACAATCTCTTCATAGCTATTCGATACACCCCTGATTCTGGGGAATATAAACACAGAGAAGCAGTATGTGAGGCTAATACCAAATCAGCACAGTTTGCTACTTTTGCTAGGAAAAGCATGAATTGATACTCTCTATGTTGGCAATTTGTCTCCTGGGATAAGGATTTTCCTGTTAAACCTTCTTGATGCTGAATCAACATTTACAGGGTTGTGTTTTTTTTGTTTTGGTTTGGTTTTTGGGTTTTTTTGTGGTTTTGTGGTTGGGGGGTGTTGTGGGGTTTTTTTTGTTGGAGGGTGTGTATGTATTTTTTCCCATCCTCTGACTTTTCAAAGGCTTGAAGCTTGACGTCTGGTTGGCTGAGTAGTTTAATTTCATTTCGTTATAGCCATACACAACATCCCTAGAGCAAGCAGTGAGTTTTGGTAACTGCTCACTGGATGCATACTACCAAACCTCTATATACTTTTATATGTATGACAGTAGAGAGGATAAAAAAAAGTAGGAAAAGCTGTAGAAAAGTAGAAACTCTGCCATGTTTCAAAAAAAGCTGCTGCTCAATAGTGAAAATGGGAGCAATAAAGAAACTTTGAGAAGCACAGCTTGCCTTTTAGGTGAATAATTGTTACAGAATTTCTTTTAACAGTTTCTGAATCACTTCAAACTGGCCACAGTCAAATATTAGGACACCAGACCGTGGACTGCTGATATGTCACTTGCAGTGTAAATACCCCTAACATAAATGACCCACACACTCAGCAGCACAGAACAGTTAAATTTCTGCCTGGCACATCTGATGAGACAGTTTTGTGCTATTTTAAAAGGTCCAAGAACTTTTCACTGCCTTAGCACTCAGACACCAAGGACCTTCTCTTAACACCATCAGCCATAGACAGAAGAGCAGAGTTATTAACTGCACAAATCATGCATCTGCTGTTTTTTCTAATATATTGACTGGTATTCTAGAGCTGCAGGTGGAGGACAAACAATACAACAGATTTTGATAAATCTTGAATTTGCTATACGAAAAACATTGGCCAAGTAATTGTCCTCCTACAGTCTAATCACCAACGTCTGGTCTTTTAGCAAGTTTTTGTCTGTTGTATGCAGCCTAAGAAAGGAGTTCCGCATCTGCAAGGGAAGGGGCTTTTCTCTTCAGTCCCAGTTCCTCAGCAAGAAGTCCTTCAATTTAACCTGATGAGGTTACTACAATCAAGAAGCCAGACAGGGAAATTGCATTTATACCCCATGCTGGAACAGGAAATTGTCTTTTTTTGCCCTCACTTTCTTTTTTTTTTTTTTAAAAAAACAGAATTGTTCTCCAACTGTTCCATGATTACTGAAAACACAATAAGGGCAGTGGGATACTTGGAATAATAGAAAAAAATTTCCTCTCTTCTTCGTACACTGAAAACATGGTCCAAGTTCCTAATAAAAGTTTATCCTCCTTGCATTTAAAAAGAAAGGAAGTGACTTGACTGTTATATCTAATTAAAAAAAAAATATTCTGAGTACCTGGGTTCTTAGAAACTCTTATGCTCCTGGGATGGACTTCAAAGACTCTATTCCCTCTCCTCTTTCTTGGATGAATACATGTATTACAAGGCAGAATAATATTACTCATCCTTTTTCCTACACCCAGAAGATAAACCAAGAGAGGTAGTAGATCTGCAGTCTTTCAGAGAGGACACATGAAAGAACTGTGTTTCTCAGACAGTCATAGCTGGTAAGGAAATATAAGGGGGTAGACTGGCACCATATAGGAGACTGCTTACTCTAAGTACACAGTCTGCTTACCACTGGTAAGCACTAACCAACCTGTTCTAGAGTAGGGTCTATCTGACCCTTTTAAAGAGGGTCAGATAGACTTCATTATCATGTCCCACGTTCTTAAAACAAAAGAAGTCTATTTAGGCCCATCCGTAATTGAGTTCCCCAGCAGTCATGGGACAAAGGTTCCTTAAAACATAAACCACACAGAAAAAATATGAATGACAAAAGTAACTTTAATATGATATGTAGTATATGACAGCAGTGGGGACACCATTATCAGCAACACCGAGGGGAATAACTAGCAGGAAGGACAAAGGTTTCTGTTACCTAATAATAAAATAATGAACATTTTGTCATATTAAAAGGCTACATGTTCAAGTGCTGAGGGTTGACACAGGGGTAGAACAGCCAGGGTAAGGAGGTTAGATAGGAGCTCTCCAAATGACCTCCAAATGAGGAGGATCAGCCCAAAGGAAGCTGTTTCCTGCTGAGGCTAGACTTAAATTCAGTAGGAAGCCAAAGAACTTAGCTTCTCTTCAAAGGATTGTATGGGGATGGAGTATAGTCTTTACTACTACACTTAACACAGTGACTACTGCATTTAATGGACCAAGCTAACAACCACAAGTACTTAGACCTATCAGCTCAAGTACCTAGACCTATCAGCTCTGGCCCTATTGATCAACAGAATACTGCTTTTGGGAGTAACGTGTATTTTGAGTCATCATCTGAATTTCTGGTGTTAACTGCCAGACACATGGTCACCATACACGTGGAAAAGCAAATCTGTTTTGTACGTGAAGTCAAACCAACACACTGTCTATGCATAAGATTCACAGTGAGCATTATACAGTATTGAGCTGTAAGCTTAAGGACTTGCTGGGGATATGCAGATCGATTGTAGCAGGTCTGATGCAGGTTACATTGAATTGATGGCTTTCGGATTTGCCTCTATTGGCAGATCTAAACACAGTTCCTCAGCATCAGAAACCCTGTTAAAGAGGAATAAGATAGACTTCTAGCATAGCCAAACCCATGGAATTTGAGTCCATTACAGAAGAAAATTCAAATTAATATTTTAGTGTAGTTTGGTATCAGGGGTGTGACTGTATGCACTTAGTGCATCAGTTCCCTACATAGTTCAGGAATTCCCCAGTTAGTCTTTGCATAGATGAGATACCAGTCTGACATGAGACAACGGATGGACAACTCCCAGCCCTGGTGACACCAAAGCCTTTGTTTCATTATTACTGGAGCTCTCCAGGTCTAGGCAGCCCCTGCTATGCATAGCCTGGCTCTATTTGTGTGCTTATACCTGTGGACTAACATATGAGGTGGAAATTCTAGTAGCATGGTAACTCCCCTAGACCAGCCCTGCTGCAGAACTGACCAAACTGTACATGAAGATACTTGTAAATATCAGTAAAAACTGCTCCTACAGATGCAAAACTGTCTTTTGTATGTAACTAAGATGATAGGAAAAATTCTGTACATAATTTAAAACAATAATAGCGATGAATCATGTATGCATTGGAATGACCACACAGGACCATGTGCCAGCTGGATATAAGAATACACTAAAACAGCAGTTCAGAGACACTCATCCAACCTAGATGAAGATGCTGTTGCAAGAGACCCTTCCAATGGAAACTCCCTTTGCCCTTCGGACAATGACTGACTAACCCGTTCACAAGTTTCAATTCCCCACAAGAGCTTTACCCTATGGAAAAGAATCCAGTAGGGCCTTTTTGATTGTTTTTAAACAAACACTCTGACTGTAAGTACCTGTGCAACATGACCAACTGGTTTCTAAAAAAGAAAATTCCATTAATCTGCAATACTTGCTTAAAGGTAAACCCAGAAGGAAATTATCTAACCAGTCTCTTTTTCCAGTTTTTTTTTTTCAGTAACAGTACACAGCACATTTGCCATCTAGAAGGCTGGCAAAGCAAAGGAGTAGAACACAAAGCACATCTCATATGCAGTACCACTTTAACTTGCAAGGCTGACAATCTTTTGAAGAATATCAGCTTTTATTTTTGGCTTGAATCCTGGATAGAAAACTGACATAGCGTTCTAGGATGATTGGATTAGGCAGAGGTGTCCCCAGACACCTGCACCTCCAGAGTTACTGCACACAAACCACAAATCTCTCGTTAAAAAGTTTATCCAGTAAAATATTACTTCCAAAAATGCAGGAAAAAAATCAGATTCAAGAGGCATTTTGCTACCAAGAAGTCTCTTGTTTATAAGAGCAGATTAACAGATCATCAACTACAAGGTATAGGATAATGTTACCTTGGATTTTGCTTTTCCATTCAGATGCTCCCTCCCGACATTCAAATTCATTCCTGCAATACAGGGATGTGGAACACTGCCAACACGTTAACTGCTTTTTTTTCAGCGAACAATAGGATAGCAGAGGAGAGGGAGTGGGAGCTGCAACATTAAAATACATCTGTGTTTCAAGCGAATCTTAAGCAGATTCAAATATGCTCCTTCGCACAAACATTCCAGGGGAAAGCGGCACTTGAGCCTTTCAGCACCCATGAAATGAGAACAGCAACACCGCCTGTCCTGTACCTTGTCCTGAAGGGCAATGAAACGGTTGTGTGGGTAGAGTATATTATGTATTTTTATATTAAATATCAACATCCAGTTTAAAATGATTTCTACTGTGACCTAGATATAAAGGACTTCTATTACTTATTAAAGCGTGTCTGTTGGTTCCACTGCTCGCTTTTCTGATTTCTTGGATAATAATATGAGGAGATGAACACCTCCTTCCAGGGTTTGAATTTAGGAATACTAACACTTGGTATGTACACAGTACCTCTCCCAGTAGCACTAACTTATTTCTCTGTGCTTCCCCTCCCCGTTTTGCTGATGGATGGTAAAGTCACACGTTACAAACTTACTACAGTAACTCCAAAGCTTAAACTATGCTAAGATATTTTAAGTAAACTTTATTTATTGGTCATAACAGTTCATATAATTCCAAAACGTTCAGTGGTTTTTCTTATTTAAAAACAAGATTTTAAAAGTTGCACTGCTTAGAACATGAGTTGGAAAAATTGAAATTATGTGTGGAAAGCGAGGAGGAGCTATGCTTTCATTTAATCCCTCTGGTTAATAAATATTGAGCCTCAGTTCAGTGGTAGATTTTAACCTTAGCCCGAGACCTACAGTATTTTTATTAATACATTAGAAGACAAAATTTTCCCTTTCATTTTCTATCTTGAGCCAGCCAATTTCCACACCTAATTTTTTTTGCCTTTAAAAATGGAACAGCAAGGACGACCTTCTAGAAAAACTGTAAAGACCAGTGCACCATAGTAAGGCAGTATCATCACTGGAACTGCATTCAATTTATTATTCCAAAGACTGTCAGATAAATGGATTATTCATCGAAAAAGCATAACATCTAATGTCTTAGTCTGTCATTAATTCCACCTGAGTTTAAATCTGCCTACCCCTGCTAGTCTTGCTGCAGTCAGTGGGACCACTGCCTATACACAAATGCTTAGCTTTATATATCTCGTAAAATACTAGTGTCCAGAATTCAATTTTGCTGGGACAGAAGGTACGATCTCCTGGTTTATCTCTTGACTGCAAGAGAATGCAACAATTCTAGGTCACACCCACACTGCTCTCTTAGCTTGTTTCTAAGTGGGACCACACTGAGATCACACCACAGAAGCATGTGCTGGCCACGTCCTCCGGTCTGCTGAGCCGGAGGGTGATTAGTAAATACAGCCTTTATGAACACTGTGCGACTGGACCAGGGCAGGAAGGCGTGGTGTTAGAGCACAGTATGCTATCACAGAATAATTACAGACCTGCAGCCATTTAAACACAAACAAGTTCCAAGCTAAGTTCCTCAAATCTGTCTTGCTTTTACAGACAATCTGTCCCATTATCTTGTGATGAACCTGCTCAAGTTAGGGCAAATGGTAGAAAGGATTTTGAATAAATGAATAAACAATGTAATTACCACGCGTATATTCTGCCCGTAAGCAGACTTCCAGGCTAATGTAAAGAATAGCATTTAAAAAGAGCTTCAGTGGAACCATGGAATAATCAGTATTAGCAGATGACTTCAGCCTACCACTGAAAGCTGGGTATACTAGAGCAGGCTGCTCAGGACCTTGCCCAGCTGGGTTTTGAGTATCTCCAATGATGGAAATACAGAAATTTATACTAGAAATAATAAGAATCATTCACGCTGGTAATTAAAATGAGAAATTAGTAAACTGATTTAACTAGAAATAGTTCTCCCTAATATTCACCCAAAGAATAAAATAAAATACTGGATTCTTCAGAATGATGGGAAGCTTTGAAGATGAATTCTCAATGGTGTACTCTTTCTAGGCAGCCTCAAAGGCCAAAAATTTCTAAAGAATATAAGAATATCTGACCTCCCAATGTTACTTGCCAACTAAGAGTTCAAACTTGTCCTGTAATTCTCACACTGAATAGTTATACTGTGGTCAGAACCCATTTAAAAATTAAAAAAAGAAATGCTGGAAAAATAGCCTTTCACATGCAGTTTCTACACAGATTTATGACTGGGTTATAAAGTGCTGAACTCTGAAAAGCATGTCAAATTTTAAAGGGGTATTCAGCCCTCCTCTCCCCTGTCTCCTCTTGCCTCCTCATCAGCATATGTATTTGAAACTGTAAATCCTAGCAGGGAAAAATGCACAAGATCACTGTGTCTTACATAAGAACTGTTCTTTCAGTTTCAGTTCTTTGCTACCAGATCTACTTGGTACCTGAAGGTATAGAAGCAGCTGCAAAAAAATAATGAAAGTGGAGTTAATTAAAAAATACTCAAAGAACATTTGGGGCCTAATTTTGCTCTTTGGTAATTTGATTTTAACTTGATTGCCTGGATTAAAATGAGGACGCATTGTAGTCCTTAATTCAAATTAATTCCATAGTGTATTTCCTGTTCTGTGGGTTGGTTAGGGGATTTTTTTTTTTTTTCCAGAGATGAGAGAAGGAGAGAGAGCAAGGCTAGGTCTTCTTAAATGCACACTACCTCTCTCTGTCTCTATCTGTTGATAACTAGACTATAGAAATTTAATAGCTTTGCTTGTGAAAAATTTTGGGTTGTAGTTTGTAAAAACATGGAATTAATGCACATAAAGCCTTTTACGGGTAACCACTGACAGTGTTTGTTAGCCATACTCTTTGGCTAACATGAACTCTACATATTACTGCTATAGGATTCCACTGTGACGTGGTAATTGCTCACTTGTTAAAGGAAGGATTAAGGCAGTGACTGAAAGGGAACATAATTATAATTTCCTAAACTCTATTCAGTTAGGATTTAGACAGAAAGAGCACAAACTTCAGGGGATTTCTTTAGTTCTACAACCAATTATGAAAAGTAACATTTCTCCATTACATAACACTCACATATATATAAGTAACAAAATCCCCTATAGAAATAAGCCTGTATACTTCATCAGCTCAGCAACTTCTATACATGGACTATATATGTATAGGATGCGATGGTTCCACCGAGACACTGCAAGCCCAGATTTCAATGCTCTGTTCCTGGCTGTGCCACTCACTCTTTAGATGTTCTCACATATGTTATTTTAAAAGTTATCCACAGAGTATTGGGGATCAAAATACTTGTTTTTACTGAGAACGTTAAGGCCAATGTGGTAACCACTGACTAGAAGCGACTGTTCAGTAAGCTTCACTGCTTTCTTGAGTAGTACTTCTGTAGTACAACAGATGCTTGTCATCAGAGTTCCAGGTGAGTATTATGGACAATCAAAATATGTCAGTCATAAGGCTTCGTAATCCAACTCTGCCCAACTATCAAAGCACAAATTTTCTCTCTCACTAAAACATGACTGTTTTGATCAGCTTAACTTTAATGCTTCCTACAATGGCATTCCCATTATTTTCCTGAAGGGATCTTTTTATTATATGATGGGGAAGCCTTTAGTCTTCTTATCCCACTTGCCCTGATTATTGCAGGGAGAAAAGTTGAATTTCCAGATGCTTTTCCTGGCAAAGGTCAAGTTCCTGGAGTTGCAGAACTTATTGATGATTACTGAAATAGAAACAAGCCTGGGTTGAGGATTATATGTCTTGTGACTTCTTTCCTTTTTGAGGAATGGGAGGGTACGTAAGGGAAGAAGGGAAGGGGAGGACAGCTGCTTTGATCTGCACATGATAAAATGTGTTCCTATTTGGTTACATTTTTCTGGTTCTTTAATACGTGTTTGTTGCATCAGAAGGCTTATTTTCATTTAAAAAAACA
>JANXJC010000032.1:22171076-22184028 GCA_027564655.1 Leptodon cayanensis
TTTTGATCAGCTTAACTTTAATGCTTCCTACAATGGCATTCCCATTATTTTCCTGAAGGGATCTTTTTATTATATGACGGGGAAGCCTTTAGTCTTCTTATCCCACTTGCCCTGATTATTGCAGGGAGAAAAGATGAATTTCCAGATGCTTTTCCTGGCAAAGGTCAAGTTCCTGGAGTTGCAGAACTTATTGATGATTACTGAAATAGAGACAAGCCTGGGTTGAGGATTATATGTCTTGTGACTTCTTTCCTTTTTGAGGAATGGGAGGGTGCGTAAGGGAAGAAGGGAAGGGGAGGACAGCTGCTTTGATCTGCACATGATAAAATGTGCTCCTATTTGGTTACATTTTTCTGGTTCTTTAATACGTGTTTGTTGCATCAGAAGGCTTATTTTCATTTAAAAAAACACCAAACCAAGTCTTGAGCATTTACAAGTAGATTATGAAAAGCTCTACAAAACAAAGTAAATATCGCTATCCTCTCTTTATAGAAACTAAAGCAGAGTGATTTGGATCTTATCAGTCAGCTAGTGACCTATCGGAACAGCACGCAAACATTTTACTCCCAGTTCTGTGCCCTCTTTTATGCATCTCCTGCTACTACACCTTTGTTTCTGTATTTTTTCCTCTGTATGTTGTGCATATCTTTATTGCTTGTAGCTTTTTCCTAGAACAGCTGTTCCTTGTTTATAAACAAATAACACCCGTGGCTGATATCTCACCATTATGAATTTTCTTCCTGATGATACTTAGGGAAACAAAATGAAATGATTGGTTCAGGAAAGCACTAATAAAACTGTAGGAAGTCTCTGAAGCAAGACAGAATTTTAAGGATCTTCTTTTAATCAGAGCTGGAGAGCTGACATCTGCTGCCCATTTGTGGAATTTATTATAACAGATTTGTCCAGGAGAGGCTCCATGAGGAACCTCAGTTCATGTGTTACAGCCCCACCTTGTGTAGATGTTTTGTAATATAACAGGTAATTAGATTACATTGCTAACAGAAAGTTTTAAGAAAATGCTATTGAAATTAAGAATGAGAACAGAAGTTGAGACAGAGGAAAAACAGTCATATTAAAGCACATGTTCCTTTCATTTTCAAGGTTGTGGCACATAACTGAGATAATCACTCTTCATTGGATGTCTCCCCTTGAGCCAGATCCCCCTAATGAAACCAAATGGCAAGTGTCCTTCCATCAATGGAACGCTATTTGCAATTTTTACTTTAGGAGTATGGAGAGAAATGCATCTATCTGAAGTCAAAACCAGAGATGGTTAAGTAAGTTTAAGAGGCATCTTATCCTAAGTTGCAGCACCTTAATATGAAAGTTCCTGAACAGCAAGATTTAAATGGAGAAAGACAGACCAAGACAAGCAAGTACCATAACTACATGCAGATGAAATGCAGGCAGTAGAAATTCTGCTTTAGTGCGTAGCCCTGACATCAGAGGTCCCTGCGATGTCTGCATACTGTAATATGCAACCATTTAGCCTACTGAAGTGTTCGTCAGAGTGCACGTTGTTTCTTTGCATTTAGCATTTTAGAATCAGTAGATTAAAGTAACATTCTTCTTGTCCCCATTTGTAAGCTACAAATAGAGTGCCCAGTCATTTCCCTGCTGTTGGAATGGAGCTAATTATTTAGCCACATCTTTTTGCTTAGCTTTTAGAAAGCTGTGAAACCCATTACATGCTTAAATTTTAAGACTTAGCTTACAGATTTCAGGTACTTATGTTCAAAAATCCCCTAGTGAAAAGTTCTGATTAGTCATCAATACTAGAGACGCCTAAAGTCCCTGATGCCTGTGGCTTCTCAGACATGTGTGGCTGGTTGCTCTTTAACCTAGTTCTGGGAAAGCAAAAGGGGGGCCATGGTAAACCTTTACTATTACAAGTGTATAAATTAATCAGGGACATTTTCACAGAACCAGGTTGAGAAGCAAATAGGTCGTTGGCAACTAGGTTGAGTAAATAGTTGCCATGAGCTAGAGGAGTGGGTAGTGATGAGCACAGATAATGGCAACTTTTTTGTCTGGCTCAGCTTTAGCCTTGCTGGTATTTTGAATACAGAACTGATCAGCTTGCTGTCTAGCACACAACTATGGCCAATTAAGAAAAGGGAAACTAGGTGTTTCTCTGCCTAATTACAGTAAATGTTCCCAGTACAGCTGTTGGACATTGGTAAGATCAGACTCATGGCAACTACATTTTGTAACCGTGGCCTGCTATCTTCTAAAATCTATCAAATGAAGAAGGAGATGGCAGCTGCACTTCATGTAACAGCCCAGCACTCAGCAGGAGCTGGCAGGTGCAGATTTTTTTCTATTGCAGAGGTTAAAATCCATATGTACTATCTCCTAATGGAACAATTGATCAGCAGACTCCTAGCTACTACTTGTGGTAGCGCCTGCCACCCTCCTTTGGCAAGCTGTCACAAAGCATAACAGAATTCAAGATTACTATATCAGGAATTCATAATGTTGGAGACCAGTAGCTGGGATACATTCCAGGGAGGTTCAGGTTCACTGCCCAGACACTATTTACATATTTATGCACTGACTGGCTAATAATAAAATATAGAAACAAGCTTGGCAGTAAGAACCCGACACTCCTACCCACCTAGGTGAGTAGACAAGCTAGTGACTAGGCTGAGCACACACTCTCTTGGGCTCTCCTTCCGCTCCCCGTAATCTTAAAATGAAGCTTTGCACCAAGGCATGACTTTAGGAGGAAGAGTGCAGCCTGCCTTCGGCCCCATGAATAGTCTTTAGTACATCAGGTAGGGCACTTTCTGAAGTCATGGGGTTTAGACTCCCTGAGGGTGAGGGAGCAGATCACACCCGTTGCATTGAGTCCACTGCAGATACATTCCTTCTCCCTTTCATTTTTCGGATCTCAGCAAGACTTAAAAAAAAAAAAAAAGTGCTCAGACTGGACAATCTTAACATGCACAGAAGCACAGCTGCAAGTCCCCAGAGAGCTTTTAGCCTTAATGGGAAGGCTCCTAAAGAACTGTAGGTTTCACAGGATTAGGCAACAACTAACCAAAAATTTTTGGATTAAAAAAATTAGATCTAGGAGCAGATCTAAAAATGACTGAAATGAGCTTCAAGTATCTAAGATTTAGTCTTTAACTTTTTCTCTGTATATTGATTTACCTATCAAATACTTTAAAGCTGACAAATTTGTAGGCTGGACTATAATTAGGACCTTCCATCTGAAACAGGCTGAGAAACACTGGTGAATCCTTTAAAGGTGCTGTTACATGTGCAATTTCCCCACTCTAATAGGGGACAGTGTTATTAAATTATTTTTAATTGACCTTGCCAAATGGAGTAATTACTTTGGCAGTGGTAATTAAAGCAAATACTGATCTCTTTCCCAGACTACATGAGAGGAAATGTGGCAAGATCTGCTTTATTTTTTTTTAATCTATTTATTCTTAGACTAACTTTTTACATTTTCTCTCTTGGGAAAGACCAAAGTAAAATTTAAAAGCTCCCTAATTCTATTAAAACAAACTAGCAATGCCTTGCATTCCTATTTTAAAGAATCTCCTCTTGGCTTTCAGTGGTTTGAATACTGCCTTTACGTTTTTTCATACGAACCAACAGTAGAAAATGTTTACATGGATTATGATTCCACAATAAGTCTATTATTAACTCAACTCTGGTTTCAGGAAAAATGGAATTTTGCTGGCTTTACAATGCAGGTATGTTTCTAGTATAGAAAAATAATATTCTGCTAGAAAGAAAGACTGATTCTTACTAGAACCAGAACAGGACATTTTGCCTCTGGAGGTTTGAAGAGACCACTTTTGGAACAATTCCACTGGGGTTCAGATATAGTAGGCTGTTATCCTCTATGAACCAACCATGAAAAATGGACAGCAAAATAGTGCATGAATAGGCAGTCCTGGAGAAAGCACAGAAAGCCAGGAAGATTTGTGCAAATCTTTCTGAAAACCATTCCAACAAGCAAACTGGCTCTTCCCAACAAGTCTTGCTTCTAAAAATCAATTGCAACATTCCCTACTCAAACTTTATAAAACACACATCAGTCTGAGATGGCCACTAAAATGAAAGCTTTCAGTCTGAACTACAGTGATTGTTAATTAAAATTAAGTGTTATTGTGGAAAGTGTTCAGCAATACTAATCCTGGTGGTACAACCATCTCATCAGGTAACAAATATCGGTATTTTGTCCTCGAGATATACATATATTCATCCCAACAGCAAATGGCACTATCAAAATACAGCACAGGAACACACACAAGAGAAGGACAGCTTCAGGATGACTAAGTGCATGCACACAGTAACACACCTGGAATGAGCACTGACCTCTTCATGTTCTTGTAATACATACTTTGTGTGAGAATCCAGTGCCCCTATTTCTAACTTTGGCCTTCGACGTCCAAGCTACTGTTGTAGATTTTTTTAAATCGGATAGTCCAATTTCTCTTTGGTTTCCCAGGTACTATAATACCCAACCGCCTATACTTTGCAGAGTATAGAATTAAGAATTGTGTACTATTCACTGTTTATATATCACTTTAAAGATTTGTAAGAAGTGTGATAAGTATATAACAATGGGCCTACTTCTCATGCCCAGATGTAATTTCACTCCATAGCAATCTCACTGAAATCATTGGGACAGGCAGCTTTACTCACTTTATACAATAGTTTACTCTTCACATCGTCCCAATAGAGGTATGTATCAGAGCCAGAAGTCCAGAATCTCAGATTTGGCCAAGCCTCTAATTACAGGGCAGTCTGAATAATCCAACTTCAGAAGTGCCCCACACAACACAGTCCCAGTTGAGTTAATCTGTTCCACTGGACTTTCACCAACATAGCTGCACAACATGCCCAGCAATTCCCCCCCACACATGTCACTGTCAAGCCACAAATAGTAAGTCAACCAGATCAGCGTGTCAGCAGAGCTATAGCACCCATGCTCTTCCTGTAGCACACTGGTTTGCATCTGATGTGATTTTTTTCCTTAGGCAACCCCCGACTGCACTGTCTGCACATTTGGCTCCCCTCTTCCACCAGCTGAGCTGGGAAAGGTTACCAGCCAGCTGCTTGTTTTTGAACAGTCATCAGAAGATCTGCACACACACACAGGCACAAAGATAGAAAAAAATACAAACAGGAGCCAGTCTTTGGCTAGGAATCGTTTCTTTTGACACATGGCTGTTCCTCCATAGTGCTCAATCCCATCCATTCTCTGCCCATCTGCTCCACCCTCTGTGCTCTCACCCCATGACATTTGCAAGGTTGACACTTTGCTGAGTGACAAGATGGACCATGGACTCATATAGAGGAAATTTTACATTCAGGCCAGAGTCTGGTACATGCACAAATACAAATCAGAACAGACCAAATCACCCAAGGATGGCGCAGTAATATTTCAGAAGCAAAACCTGGCCTAGCTTCTGACTGTGATTCAATTAGTCAGCTAGGCCAGTCTTTCATAGCGAAGGAGGGCTTTTTGGACCAGGACTCGAAGTACATCTAGAAAGCTGGATGAGCCAGAAATAGGCTGTCTTGGAATATCTCAGGAACACACCTCTGTCCATACCCTACCCTCACTGAGATGCTTGCACTGATAGCATTCACATCTTGATTTCCAGGTCAGTCCATAAGGATGCAGAATTACTTCTCTTTTTTGATCAGGTTGGATATAGTTTTACAACCAAATGCTATTGGCATGTTTGCATGTTTAAACCAGGGGTTTCTCTGGAGGACTGTGACTGGAGAGGCCCCTCTGGATGTTGTACTATTTCTTCCCTTGTGCAGAGCCCTGCTAGTGAATGACTGGGTCCTCTCTGAACGTGTTGTTTCAGAGTATTTCATGATGGACAAAAACACAGAATGAATTCCCCTGCCTTGTGCCCTGTGTGGCCAAGGAAGTATTCTGGAAACTGTAAGGATCTGTTCACTGCCTACAGACTACGTGAATCTGAGACTGAGGAAACGTGTTTTTACAACAGCAGCAAATTTGAGCTCTTTCCATGATCAGGCTTTATAATACACTTTGTCTCCTGATGAAATTCTATACCACCTACACGCACACAAAATCCTAACTCTGGCCTGTGCCATATCTTTCAATGATTATGATCTCTCAAAGGAAATAGCATCTGGACGTTCAGTCAGCTGTGGGGAAGTGATGGCAAAAAGCATGTCAGTGCACTCAGGCCTCAGCATTTGCAAAGTAGAAGAGCCATCCTGCACCATGAAGGCATTCAAGCAGGCCAAAATCTGTCAGGATGGATACTGGCAACTCATCTTTGTGGGATACGGGCCCAGACAGAGCCCTGAGGGAGCAGCACAGAAGGCTGCCACTAGTGCAGTCTTTGGTAACAATCCGATAGAGCAGAACAGAGGCAGTAATTGAGATAATACAGCTGGTAATAGAACAAAGTAGCACCTGCTGATTGCTTTGCAAACGGGACCCATCCTAGAGAAAAAGAAAGTCAGGCAGTATTACAGACACAACGTGAGTTGGGGTGAAATCACTGGAAATAATGTGGGAAGGCATCATGGAAAAATATTGAACAGGGACTTGAAGAACAGTTTGTGTAGCAACAGAGCTTACATAAAGTTGTCCCCAGTCTAATAGATGCTATGGAAAAAAAAAATACAAAGTGGATGCACAATGAGAAAAAAAGATGTATGCTATCACGGGAGAAAGAGAACGTGTAGGTGGCAATGTTATCAGCATTGTACACAGGGGTGGAGAAATGTTTAAATAAAACACATCTGGCTGGTTTATTCTGCTACTGTTCTTATTAAGTAAAGTGAAACCACTGAGACAGAAGCCTTGTTCTGTGTATTTAATCATTTCACAGGGGTGGGATATTTGAAACTTTGGGAAAATACATCAGAAAGATGCAAAAAAAAAAAAAGATTCAAGGAAAGAGCATGGGATTGAAACAGATTTTAAACATTTTGCAGGGCAATAGGAGGCTGAGTATTTGGAGTGTGCAGTTGTCTTTGGAGATGGATGTCTCTTTAGTATGCTGTTACTCGACTGCATCTTTCAAGCTTGATTAATACTTAATGTGATTGTCTTTAAAATCTGACAGCATTTGGCATAGATCAGATAAGTGGCTGTGACAGAAGTGCAAATATTTGTACTGGAATTTTGTAGTCTGCTGTGGTTGTGATTAATGAGTTTTGCTTATGTACCTCGGAGATTGTTTTGTAAATTATCCTGCTTAGTTTATATTAAATCAAAACGCTCAAAAATACTTTCCTATGGGTTTACTATTTTAAATAAACAGGTAGCAACATTGCTTAGAGGATCTAGCTGGCATTTTAAGATACTTAAAAATCATGCCAAAGAAGTTGAACATGTATTAAATTGATCAGAATGGAAATGAGTAAAACATTAGAACAAGAATTTTCAAGAAAAGAGAAGAGGAAAAAGCCTTTTCGATCAAGATAATAAGTTCCAGGTGCTGTAGAATGTAAAATTCACAGAAATCAAGCTGTAAAAATAGGTTAATTAGCTGGAGGTAGAGCACAAAGGAAGAAAAAAATGTTAACTAACATGGTAAGGTTGCATCAGAGATGTTTCATGCCATCACTTCGTTATCTGAAGGATACAAGACAATAGGGTCTTCTCAAAGTGGGTACACTCTTAAAGTTCAAAGGGGGGAAAAAAAGCAAAGCTTTTGTTTTGCCTGTGTTCCTCTGAACACAGGCAATCTCCTGTTACCGTAGGTGTTTAATGGATCTTGGTAACATAAATAAAGACATAGTCACCAACCATACTAAGTAGAAACAGAAGCCAGGACTTGCTCCAAAATCATAACTAAAATTAAAGCTAAAGCAATGGAGGAGAGTAGCAAGGGAAGATGGCTGGTAAAAGATGAAAATACATGTTGATATTGGAATCTATAATCTGATAAATATCAAGAATAAGATGCTAGAGTATTAAGGCAGATGAAGGGTCAGAGAAAGGAAAAATTCCCACTGCCTTCTAGTAGTATGACACTCTGGTTTTAGGGGATTCAGTCTCCAGAGGGAGATAATGACATTTTGAACAGAAATGCCGTTTGATCCAACAGAGTTCTGAAACTACTCAGGCAAAGGAGACAGGGTGGGTAATGTTGATGTCCTTGCTTGGTTTTCAGTCCAACTGTTACAATTCGGACTCTGATAGTGAGCTGCTTCCTTTCCTCTGTTGCACAGGGTTTCACAATTTTTACCCCTCTGCACTTTGATCCTACGAAGGACTCATTTCCCATAATGACTTCTATCTATGAACCTATATCCTTCACACTCTTTGGAACTTACTTTCCTACGCCTGTTTTCCTTCCATAAACTCTCCTAATCACTTTTTCCAATGTGCAATTCAGATTGAGTAAAAGTCGCAGGCATGGTGTGAAATTGTTTGTTAGGATGAAAATGACAAAATGAGATGAGACATTTGGCAATGATAAGGAAGGCTGAAATAAACCATACTCTACATCTGAAAATAAGACCCTTATTAAAATAAAGAATATTAAATTATTCCTAAGTTACTGTCTAGCTCTGCTTAGCAGTGTAACTTCAGCCTAGAAACTTCGCAGCTCCCACATCTGGCCTGACATCAACTGTAGACAGACAAACAGCTTTATATAAGTATTTTTTAACGCAATTCCTGTCCACATCTGATTTCCTCCTGTAAGTCTGGAGAATTTTCCAAGGAAGACATTCAGAGGATGATACCCTCGAAACAAATGTAATTGCTAGTTCAGAACTCCTCCAAGGGTAACCTTCCTTTATCAAACAAGTAGCACAACCATTTTGATAGATATGATTACGTGGCAGTTCAGATTTTTCTGGACCCTGTAAAGAGGTTCTATTGTATCTTTGAACTGAGAACCATGAATGTTTGCACACAAATACAACGTTGGGATGTTGCTACATTCTTCTGTATGTGCTAGTTGCAAACAATGAGATGCTTGAAACTTATCTCAAAAGTTCTGAATTCATAAATTGCAAACTACGGCATGTCACTAGTGATTATTTCTCCCCAAACAACAGAATGACAGAAAAGTTATTGTCGACATTTTAGTGATCTGAACACTAACGGATTCACTGAGAAGCAAAATATCTATAGAAGCCAGCTAGCCACATTCTGTCGTTCTGTGGGCAACAGATTGTGGGCTGTGAATAATCAAATCTTTGTCTTGTTTTTATGACTGAATCCTTACAAGTGCAGTGTTCAGCTTCTGATTCTGCTGCTGTATGTGTAGGTTTCATCACACATTCTACTAAGAATTGTCAAAGGAATGCACTTAAAACCCTGTGAGGCATTCCCTCCCCTCAAAAGGAAGCTCATCAGGACAACATGTTCTCAACTGCAGATTGAAAATAGGATCCCTGAGCCACCATGTCTGATTTTTAAAATTAAACCATTTTAAAAAGCAACTTTACTGGTTAAAACTGAGAAATCAACAAACTCTCAGGCACTTAAGCTGTTACACAGGGTCTGTGGATTCAGGCCCTTTGACTTAGATGCCTAAATCCTATCTAAATTCTATTTGGAGTTCAGCACATTGATATAATATGTTCCATGTAAGAAGTGACTTAAAGTATATCTTCTCTGCTGATCTTATTTTCAATTCTTCCTGGATTTCAGCCCAAGCCATCCCAATACTCAAGCTTGAAAGCACTTTAATCTCTAGATGGCTTGTCAGATATGCACAAAGATTAGAGTGGGTCTTTGTTGTTTATTTTTAACTTTAGCTGTTATCTACCTGCTCTGGAGTAAAGGAGCATGCAAAATACCCTTGAAATTCTGATATACTTTCACTGCCTTTCCAAATATTTTCCCTTCTGACAGGCAAGTTCACAAGAGCTGGGAGGAAAAAAAAAAAAAGAGTCCCCCAAAATCTCAGAGAACTATGGGATATGCACTCAGGCAAACAAGGACAGAAAGAATAACTTGAATGGTACCTTGTCCTCAAATGCTGGTCAATCAAGTGTATTTTGGCTGCTCAGCCAGAGGTAATAAGCAGTCCCAATGAAGAGCTAGCCTTAAAATCTAAAGCTTACTTTCTTTCACAATGCATTAGGTGTCTTAGCTTTTATAATGGTAAGGGTCATCTATTTGCAGTTCTGCAGCTTACCTTTCACTCGCAGCTCTGAAGCCTTTCACCTTGTTGTTATGGCAGTGTTTTTCCAGAGCCTCCGTAGCAGCGTTCCCTCTGTTGTTCTCATACTGCTGTTCTTTTGCTGTTGTTCTCAGCACCTCACACCTGCAAGCCCTGATACCACTATGACGGTGAGTTTTCATTTGAAATCTCACTGATGTGAGACTTCACCCCTTCTCATCCCACCTCCTTCCTACCTCTTAGTTGTAGCGTTTGGTTTATATTAGAGGTCCAAAATAATATGCAGGCACAAAGCTTTAACAAGCAGCCAGCACCTACCCCTGATCAAAGCATGCTCCAAGCAGTACTAATAGTTTAAGTAGGAAAAAAAAAGAAGAGTTGGTTCCTAAATCCTTTTTTAAATCTGGCCCTAATTTTTTTGTTAGCTTTCCCCAAAAACATAAGACTAGCTGGATCACCTTCATAAATTGAAAGACAATCAGCGATTTTATCATTGTTAGTTAACACTACTAATTACTTTTAATTGATTAAATGGAGGCACATGGAAGACAGGGAGGTAATTCAAGACAGCCAACGGCAAGTCCCACCTGACCAACCTAGTGGTCTTCTATGATGGACTGACTACATCAGTGGACAAGGGAAGAGCTATGGATATCATCTATCTGGAATTCTGTAAGGCCTTTGACACAGGCCCCCACAACATATTTTTCTCTAAATTGGAGAGAGATGGGTTTGTTGGGTGGACTGTTCAGTGCATGAGGAATTGGCTGGATGGTCACACCCAGAGGGTAGTGGTCAATGGCTCAATGTCTGGATGGAGATCAGTGATGAGTGGTGTCTCTCAGGGGTCTGTATTGGGACCAGTACTGTTCAGTATCTCCATCAATGACATGGTGTGATTGGGTGCACCCTCAGCAAGTCTGAAGAGGACACCAAGCTGAGTGGTCCAGTTGACGCACCTGAGGGACAGGATGCCATCCAGAGGGACCTGGACAAGCTCAAGAAGTGGGCCCATGTGAACCTCATGAGGTTCCACAAGGCCAAGTGCAAGGTGCTGCACCTGGGTCAGAGCAACCCCTGGTACCAATACAGGCTGGGGGATGAAGGGATTGAGAGCAGCCCTGTGGAGAAGGACTTGGGGGTACTCGTGGATGAAAAGGCGAACATTAGCCTGCAATGTGTGTTCACACCCCAAAAAGCCAACCATATTCTGGGCTGCATCAAAAGCAGCATGGCCAGCAGGTTGAGGAAGGGGATTCTACCACTCTGGTGAGACCCCCCCTGCAGTACTGCATCCAGCTCTGGGGTCCTCAGCACAGGAGAGACACGGACCTGCTGGAGTGGGTCCAGAGGAGGGCCACAAAAGTGGTCAGAAGGATGGAACACCTCTCCTGTGAGGAAAGGCTGAGAGAGTTGGGGCTGTTCAGCCTGGAGAAGAGAAGGCTCTGAGGAGAGCTTATTGGGGCCTTTCAGTACTTCAAGGGGGCTTGTAAGAAAGATGGGAACAGACTTTTTAGTAGGGCCTGTAGTGAATAGGACAAGGGGTAATGGTTTTAAACTAAAAGATTCAGACTAGATATAAGGAAGAAATCTTTTCCAATGAGGGTGGTGAAACACTGGAACAGGTTGCCCAGAGAGGTGATAGATATCCCATCCCTGGAAGCATTCAAGGTCAGGTTGGATGGGGTTCTGAGCAACCTGGTCTAATTGAAGATGTCCCTGCTTGTTGCAGGGGGGTTGGACTAGATGGCCTTTAAATGTTCCTTCCAACCCAAACTATTCTATGATTCTATGAAATTATATCATGCAGATCCAGCTCAAGAATTCTTAGCAGCATGGGAAAATATGGAGTTCGTCACCCTGAAATGAGCACATGAAAAAGGCCAAGGGAAGAGGCAAAAACTGGCCCTTGGCAAGAGGATACTCACTGCTCTTTTTGCCAACAGAAAATAGGATGTTTAGGGTGAAGGATTTTTGTCGTTTTTTTTGTTTTGTTTTTGAGGAAGATGCTTCCCTTCCAGTCCCCCAGCAGTTAATGCCTCCCCATCCATCCTGACTCTTATTCCTAATGTCATCCACAGGAACCATGGCATTACTTGACAGAGACCTCCACAAAGTAGACAGCTGGGCCATGGCTGCTTTTCTGCCCTTTTGCGGTTTGGTCTTCTACCCAGCAATTTACTTATCCTTAGTACCAGGTGTTTTGCACAGTCTACCTCTGAAAGTCAACAACAATCACTAATAATCCCTGGCAATGGTACAACACCACTCACTGGCAATCAGTCAGTGTATGGCAACAACCACCTATCACTGAAACACACTCCCAGGATGTTCCCACAAACGGATCATTTGTGAATCAGTTTCAAGCAATTACTGACCACAGTCCAGCAATAAGTCATGGATGAATTATCATTGATTGACACCAGAAATTAATTGCTGTTTGTTATTCAGTATTAATTACTGACCCCAGTTGTTCATAAGCTGCTACTAGTCACCAGCAATCACCAGAATATAACACTAAAGATTGTTTTTTTTGCCACTGTATTTAATTGCAAAAGCTGTGATGTTTTGTATAGGTTAGTTCAACCAGTTTAGCATAGCACACCTGTTACTTATCCCCAACACATAGGGACAGCACACTGCTATAGCCAAAGGAGGTCCAAAGGCACTCTACACTTTTCCAATCAATCTAGAATCCCCAATCCTTAGGTTTCTTCAGAATGGCATTTGCAACGTGCAAGTTCCATGTCCATTTCCAAGTTCTCCTGGTTTTGGCTGGGACAGAGTTAATTTTCTTTCTAGTAGCTGGTATAGTGTTATGTTTTGGATTTAGTATGAGA
>JANXJC010000032.1:22184302-22198306 GCA_027564655.1 Leptodon cayanensis
GAGCAATTGCATTGTGCATCACTTGTTTTGTATATTCCAATTCTTTTATTATTATTATTGTCATTTTATTATTGTTATTATCAGTATTATTTTCCTCCTTTCTGTCCTACTAAATGTCTTTATCTCAATCCACGAGTTTTACTTTTTTTTTTTCTGATTCTTTCCCCCATCCCACTGGGTGGGGGGGAAGCAAGCAAGCAGCTGTGTGTTGCTTAGTTGCTGGCTGGGATTAAACTATGACACAAGTATAAATTGAAAACAAACAGAAAAAGCATCAAATATCAAAAAAGAGAGTTCTAGCAAACGTCTGAGTTTCAGAACAATATTCACTAGTTGCTCTTTAGGCCTTCATTTGTTTATAATCTTGTAAATCATTGGTGTGGAAGATAGCAACCAAAGACTTTGGAAATAGTCAACATACCTAAGACCATTCTAAACATTAATGAGAGTGCTGTGTAAACACTGGAGAAATTTATCAGGACAAATCAAAAAAGCATTGGTATGGGAAAATGAATGATGGTTAGAAATATTGCACAAGACCATTGAGGTACAGCAGAATGCCACCTTCTAATTCACAGTAAATCAGATTCTTTAAAGCACGAGAGGAATATCTAAACCGTTGGATGAGTGGGCATAAGGATTTCTCACATAAATATTCTTACAATATCATTCACCCTCCTGAATAAAGAAAACCTGTCAGAAAATTAATACCTTACCATGTTATATCTGACATTTTTGGATCTAATCGGATAACATTCTCTTTATAGGGTCACCATTGCCTCCAATTAGACAGAAAAAATTATTCTTCTTTTTGAAATGTAGATCCCATTCCTATTATGTCCTGCTTGACATAATCTCTTCTGATGATTGACACACATTATGTACATATGTATTAAGACATCACTCCTTCCTAATTACATATATTTGTTCTTACAGATTTAATGCAAAAATAGCTATGCAAGATACGGGCAACAATCAAATTCTTATCCCCATGGAGGCATCACCCTGCAGCTTAACAAAATGAAAAATTAAACAAAAAGGCCATGAGATGTAACAGAGACTCCCTCCTCCCTACCCTTCTCTTCAACTCATTGATCAACTTCCTCTGTTGTGGTTTAACCCCAGCCGGCAACTAAGCACCACACGGCTGCTTGCTCACTCCCACCTCATCGGGGTGGGCGAGAGAATTGGAAGAGTAAAAGTGAGAAAACTCATGAGCTGAGGTAAAGACAGTTTAGTAAGTAAAGCAAAAGCCGCACACACAAGCAAAGCAAACCAAGGAATTCATTCACTACTTCCCATGGGCAGGCAGGTGTTCAGCCACCTCCAGGACAGCAGGGCTCCATCAGGCCTAATGGTGACTTTGGAAGACAAATGCCATCACTCCAAACGTCCCCCCCTTCCTCCTTCTTCCCCCAGCTTTTTATTGCTGAGCATGACGTCGTATGGTCTGGAATGTCCCTTTGGTCACTTGGGGTCAGCTGTCCCGGCTGTGTCCCCTCTCAACTTCTTGTGCACCCGCAGTCTCCTCGCTGGTGAGGTGGGGTGAGAAGCAGAAAAGCCCTTGGCTCTGGGTAAGCACTGCTCAGCAGTAACTAAAACATCCCTGTGTTATCAATACTGTTTCCAGCACAAGTCCAAAACACAGCCCCATACCAGCTACTGTGAAGAAAATTAACTCTATCCCAGCCAAAACCAGCATACTTCTCATCTCTATTCAACACGTGGATGTAGAAAGTGATCTGGAAGTGTATTTCCAATAAGAAGGGGGAAGCATATTCATGCCAAATAGCCCTCAGAGGGGACGCATCCCCCAGGAGAGGGCATCTGGTAACTCCAAATCGACTCAAAATTTTGTCCCCAGAGATCACCAAAAAGTGTTTTCACATGGTAAGGGGCGAAGATCCAAAATCACAGATGCATGTCCTGCAGTACTGCATGATTTAAGGCTTATTCAGGTCAGTAACTAAAAATTAAATTCATGTGGTTTTAATCCTATACTGCAGTACATCTTAGGCTTACACAATATTCAGTTTAGGTTTCTCAAAACGTCAGAAATGTTGGCAGCACCATAAAGACAATGCAAGGAGATCAGGGTTCCTGAGTACTGATTCATTCTGACCACATAATCTGCAATGTCCAAATCACAGTAGGCCAGATTTTTTGACTTCACAAACTTCTATCTAGTTCTAGCTTTGTCACACACTAGACTATAACCAGAACTGGAGCATATGGCTGCAGGAAACTTGAGAAGTACTGATCAGAAATTTTCTTTTAAATAAATAATTAGAAAGTAGCAAACATCACCTTCATTTTTGGTTTAAATCACATCACCAAAATTGGTTTTGCGGCACGCAACATGTTACATTCTGTGGTTTGGGAAAATAAATAGTAAAATATCACAGCAGTGTTTTCAACTGTCTGCAGCAGAATCACTCATACTTCATTGTACAGGGCAGCTCTGTGTACATGGCACAGAGTTAACTTCCTCTGCTTCAAGTTAAAAATGTGCATTTTTTTAATGTCGGATTCCTAGTTGGTACATGAGGCATTTTGAGATCTCTGCAAACATTTATGTGAGGCACTGCCTGAACTATGTTCTTTATACCAAATGCTAAAAAATGTTGTTTCATTCATCTCAACAATGACTGAAACAGAACGTCAGCAGCTGGGCAGAGTGTGATAGAGCTGCAGAGACAAAATAAAGTATACCAAATAACAGCAGTGAAGCTAACAGCTTCCAATTTCTTCTTTTTCTTTTTCTTCCAACAGAGCACAGTTAGATCCTTTGTAAGCTTTACCTTGAATATCTTTGACTAATTAAGCCATTTCATCCATGTGCTACTTCTGTACTGCAAATAGAACTTTGGAAGGCAAATACAATTTGTAGCACAATGACTCAGTTGTACATGCTAAGGGGAAAATATGATAAACTGTTGATTCATTCTCAGTAAAATTTATGTACTTTCCACAATTTATTATTGAGTACTGAATTACATCTGCACAAGTAAAGACACAAATGGTAGATAAAAATGGAAAACAAACAAGTAGTCTCCTTAAAGGTTAGTCCAATTAGCAAATGAGATGGAATCAAGCTACTAGTTTGAGTTGCTTTTCTCCGATTAAAATTGTTTGCAAAAACTTCTTCTTTAAGGTAGAGAAAAACTGAGATTAAATATTAAAAGAATACTTCCTGACAGTGAAAGTTTCTGGATGGGAAGTAATCTCCCCAGAGAAAATATGTCAGCTAAACACTAGGATTATTTAAGAAAGTACTAGATGATACATTGAACAATATGAGAATTTTTAAAAATAATTTTCCCATTTTTATTCCTGTGATATTCTGGTTACTAGACAGCATATGCAAGATTAATGTAACAGAATAGCCATAAGAAAACAATAAGCAAGAGGGATTTGCTTTTACAATGCTACTAATGATTTCCCCATTTTTTTTTCATCTAAACTATGCTACAACAGTTTATTGCTAATTTGGTGGTTTATTAAGCTGAGTACTTAGGAGAACCTGGAGTTAATGATTTATAGAATCACTGTCATTCCCAGTTGTGGGATTATTTAACCGAAGCTTTCTCAAACTTTGTTTTGCACTTCATATTTCTGCACCTCACACTCAATACGTGTCCCAAGTCCTTAGAAGCCCTTAGAAGCAAAGAGTTTCACAACGAGAGCAGAGGGTCTCAAATTACTGTGCTACTCTAACCTCTGACCATAAGTCACACGTACAAATTCATACAACAGGCCTTTCCAGGTCATAGCATCGGCTCTTGGCTGAATAAAATTGTTAAGAACATTTCATGTATCCTAAGAGGTTCTCTAAAATCAATTAACAGCAAATCCCTTACTACTTGCTTCCAATCATCTCTTGTCCAATAAATACTCCCTTATTAATAATTCAACATCCCCTTGCTGTTATTTGTACTCACATGTGTTTTGGCCTTTTAGACAAAACACAATATTAATCAGAGAGCTGGTCATTTTTCCATTTTATACTCCAAAGAATGTGTTTCCTAACAGGTATGATGTATTTTGTCTGAATATGAAATATATCTGGCTTAGGATATGCGAATATATTTGCATGGCCAAGATACAATAAAAGAGATTTCAGTCTAAAAAAGACATGGCTAATAATTAAGGGTACCATCATGAATATAAATTAATCAATCTTAAACCACATCCTTTAAGAGGTTAGAGAATCTTCCTTCATATAGCTAGGTAGCAGAAGTACCTGATTAGGAGGTTATATCAAAAGATTAAAAGAGGAAGAACAAGCCGTGACAAAAATCATAGTTTCCAATCGACCTTAGCAATCAGTACATTTAAATTTATGTCTACTATCGAAGTGTGGTATAGGATAGCAACATGCACTCAACCCTGTCAAGAAGCTTTTGCTGTACCTCCAGCTGACAGATATTCATGCAACTCCTTCATTGTGTGCAGAGCAGCAAAAGTAGAATGAGCACAAACAGCCTAACAGGGAAGCAAAGGGAAGAAACAGAAACAAAAAGGTATGAATCTAAAAGCCACATCCTGAAGTCTGGTAGCAGAGTAATGTAGATGAACAAGGCTAGCACACTATGATTTGGTTATGAGACATCATGAGACCAATATGGCAGTGCAATGCCAATCTGTCGCACTGTGATAAATCTGCATAGCTCCATACATCGACCAAGTGTCATTCAGCTTTTCAAGGTTCAGCCTTCATAGCTTATACTAAACAGGCTATACAAGGCCAGAATCAGTAATCGTAACATGCTACCTTGTTTTGTGAGTCTATGCAGTGAAAAACAGTGGCACTGTATTCTGCATTGTAATAAAAATATTTCAAGTACGTTCTGAAATAAAGTTTTTTTAAAACTTTGAGAATTGTTCTTTCAGGGAAAAAAAAAGGTATTAAGTCTTTAGCAAAGGCTTTCTTGGTTCAAAATATTTGCTACTAATGTTAAAATAACATCCTTCAAAAAAAACCCCGAAAACAAAACCAAAACCAAAATTCCCAATCAAATAATGATAAACAAATCTTCTGTTCAAACTTTTGTTTTTATGATGACAAGCATTAAAAAGGTGGGGTGGTTGGACAGTAGATTTGTTGTGAATACTACCACATTTACAAAGATATTAAGCAGTATGTATGCACTAATGATGTTATACACACATGATTTAATCCACATTTACTGTTACTTAGACAACATAGGATATCATAGTTTCAGCCTACTCATAGTAGTGAAATTTCTCTGCACCCAAATTATGGCACTCCAGCCTCCTAACCAGCTCTCTCTAACCTCAAGCATAAACTCCTGCATGATTATCTTATTATCTGCCTACATGGGACAAACAACCAAAGTGAAAACTCAACAAATAACATACTTCAAAATATCAAGGGGAGCTAGTTCTTCCCATTAGAGCAAGTAGAGGATCAGTCAATGTAAACATAAGTTTCAGACATAACCCGGTTCCCCAAAACTATTTCACCTCACTTTGTAGCAACTACTGAAATGCCTTCATAGAAGGGCTGAACTTGGGAGCTTTTACTACCCGATTGCTCCTGCTCTGTCAGCATAAGAACACAGACCCAGCTCCTCTGTTATTGCCATTGTATTTCCTGAACCTTCCTCAGTCCCACCTTATAATGTCCTGTCCATTACTACCAGCCATGAGAGGTAGGAAGTGGAATAGAAAGGGGCAGGAAACTAGAAATCAGGATCATGCAAGATTTGCTAGTTCTCAGACAGGGAGTAAGTAGTGTCTTCAGGGTTAATTTAAGTTGATACAAACTATATTGACTGAATAACAAAGTTAATGGAAAAATTCAAAGTAAATGGTTCAACTTTCTAGCTTGGGTAGGACTTTAACTGCATTTTCATCTTTCTAATTTTACTCTTAGCAGGAAAGCTGTAATAATTGAAGGACAATCAGCCTTGGGGCTTTTTCCTTTCTGCTGCTTCTTATTAGTTTGTTCAGGTTAATGATGTGTGCCTCTCCTAACCTTGATTGTAACAAGGGGCAGGGAACTAACCTGAGATCTACACACCAAGAACTCCTTAGCACAGTCTGGCGATGCTGTAGGAATACCCTAATAAATTCTTTTTGCCCTTGATCAACAGCTTTTTTTAACACTAAAATGTGTCTTCTGTTAAGATAGCTTTCTACTGCACGTGAATGTACTACTGTACAGAAGTTTGTCGGTCCTGGAGAACTCTTCAACTTCATCTGGGCACAGCAGTTTTTTTGCTACCTGCCCTAAACAGCTCTCATTTCCCACTCCAGAGAAGGTTGCCTTTTAGTTTGTTGAAGTAGTTAATGAATGTAAAATACTTTTTGACCCCTAGGGAAGAAAACAACTTGCAAAGTTCAATACATTTTATGATGCACGACATTAAAGAAGGGTATATGAATAAACATGCCATGCAATAGCACTATAGTGTTCCTGTTACAACTGATTGCAGTCTTCCTCCTGCCTGGCTCTGCTCTTTCAGGTTGCAGAGAAAATCAGCACATTTTGAATGTCTAGCCAATCTGTCACTTCATCTTTGGTTTCTGCACATGAAAGAGAACAAAAACTGACATATATTTGTGAAGACACTACTTACCCTGAAGTGCATGTTTGCTCACTGGCTTCATCTGAGCCACTGGAAAACTGTGCATGTTGGAGAAGGCATTCCTCTCACTTCACTGAGCCACAGCCACAAAACAAGAAAAGCCTCAAAGCAGAGAGAGAAAGGCATCTGCCAATGCAATTGCAATCAACCATTCCTCTACTGCCCTGAGGAAACTAAAACGCAGTGTCTGTCTAAAGTAGCACAGAGGCTGCTATTTCTTGCAGGATTTGTATTCAGTACTAATAGCATCGAAGCAAATGATAGTAAGGAGCTGGAAGTACCTCTGCAGACTTCAAGAATCCGAGCATTGGGGTAGTGCACAAGGATGAAATTGGGATTAAGAAGCTGGAATTTAGGTTGGAGATCAGCAAGTCATTTGGAGTGGTGGAGTTAATAGGACAGAACTACCTTTCAAAGATTAGCTCATGCAAACCAGTAAAAATTGAACCTGGCACACAATAACCCTGTCAGACGGGAATTCACTTGTCCCTGCAGAGACAGACTGTATGAATTAAGAGGCTTCTAAGTCTATACTTTCTATGATTAACAGCCTTACTATTTGTCAGCATGCAGGGACACTTTTGTTATATGAAGACACAGAGTGGAGAAAAACATCACTTTAATTTCATGTTACGTTTGTTAGTGCTACAGGGATCTGCACAGTGTTTGGGATTGCTTGGTTTTAAATGTTCATTGTGAGCTTCTGCACAACATGTTTGCCACTCACTAAGCTTGGCTCTTTCACAAGTGTCTTGCTTGGGTCATCTGTCCAAATCTTACTTGCAGTTGATCATAATATTGACAATATTAACATTAATTAAGATTGAATTCTCAATCTATAAAAAAGCCTAGTAACTAACAAAGTTCAGGCAGTACTTTGGATATTGCATCCTATATGAATCTGCAGATTTCTAAGTGGCGGCTACAGTCAGACAATAGCAAAGCAATCCGTATTAGCAGAGACATGTCCTGCAGTTCAGCCGTCTTGACCTGGCAATCCTTTGTGCGTATACTTAATATTTTGACACTATCTTCCATCACATCATTGGACTGGAGATAATACAGATTAGCAGTAATACATTTATACATACATCTAGTTGCAGAATGCTTAACTTCACTGCCAAATAAATTATCACCCAATTGTAAAACATTATTGCTTGAGGTATATCATCTCTAGAGAAACTGGATATGCATAAACACCTGTTTAACTGTAACACACTCTGCAAAGGCTACCTCACAGAAATTAAAATATCCTTTAGATCCTGTTCTGCTTCAAGGACCATATTTTTCTTATGCTATCAATATGAAAATTTTGCTGGATTCCACTTGTGTTTTTGCAGGTGCCAATGCTTCAAAGCTTCCTAAGTGTTGCTGTTCTTCCATCCACTTTTTGGTCCTCTGATGCTCTTTGTGTAACTTTTTCAATGTTTTTTGTGTAACATTTTAATGATCACATCCTAGTCCTGAAAATGCCCCCCTAAACAAGTAAAGAAGGCCCAGAATGTTTTCCAAATCTCACACTGGTAATAATTTCAGTTACATCTAGCAGGCTTTCCGTTCTCAGCATTAGTATTGGCAATGTCATTTCACATTTTGTCTCAGTCAGAATAGTGTTCTTTGAAAGGAAGTTTGATACTCCTACAATCTAGGTTGGAACTTTGCTCTTCTCATCTTCTGTACTTAGCTACAAGGTATGTCCCATGTTTCTATTCTATTTAGAAAACATACATGTGTTTAAAACTAATCTCTGTTGTTGTCAAGCCTCTCTTTGTCAATGACAATAAGTGGTTTACAGACAGCTTCAGCTAACATGGACCTCTGTGAATAGACACAGACGTTCTCATACTCATAGATGAAATATGAGATACTCAACAGTATAATACTAGTCTCCAGTTCTGACCATACCACCACCTGTGTTCCTAACTAGCTTAGTCTTATACTTCCTAAGGACATCAAATTTAGAGTTTCTTTAAAATATTAATTTAATTCAGCTCTATTCACATTTGCATCCTGTAAACATACTTCCACCAGAGTACTCAAAGGCCTCTGTTTGAGCATCTACAACAGGCACTAATTTCCCTCTATTGTTCATGACCATGTCTAGGAATCATAAAAAAAATCATAGGGATCATATCTTATCTACAAGGACAAGAATGCTGGTAGAAGCCTTATCCTTATCTGACCTGCTTGAGCACCTTGCTTCTAGGAATGTTATTTCTAATACATAAAATCTACATTTTTATTTATGTTTTGCCAGCTTTTCAAAGCTACAGGGAGCCTGCGGTCATGCTCTTATGTACAGCATTTCCACAGACCAACACATCATCTGTGAAGACTTGCCCTCTATGCTATCAAAGATATGTTTTATTTTCCAGGGAAAAAAGCCAGGTGCCAAACAAAGCCCAGAAGCCAGTCCGCAGAAACAGCATTTCCTAACGAGAAAGTGTGCTCTGTTTCTTAAGGTTACTGGCCAAAATCTGCTGATAGCAAATATTTTTCCATTGTTGATGCATCCACCATAAAAGACATTTAAGAATGTCCTTGTTTAACAGGTTGAAAACATTCACATCTATATATATTTAGTTTGTTATTTCGAGTGAACAGATAGGGAGGAAGTACTAATTCTTTTGTCTTCAGTGACTGATATGTAATGTCATCTCTCTTGGTTCCCTTGCTTGCTCTGTGATTCTGAGGGAAGTGGCCTCGCTCTATTTTTGGTTTTGCCTTTGTTTTTGAGAGATTAGATTTTCCAAGGATCTTGGAAATAGACTTTTCTCCTTCTATTCTGTTCTCTTTAGAAAGCTTCCCGATGTCTTGGAACACTTTTCTGACATTTGCTTCTGCTATTTGAGTTTCCTGCTTTCCAAAAAGTTACACTTTTTAATGAATTATACATTTTTTTCTATGTCATCTTAGGAACTGCAACTTCAAACATTTGTTATTTACCTATGCATTTATTTTGTATGCTTCCTCAGTGAGGCTAACTATAGTAAGCCTGAATGTAAACAAAATCTTCAGTTTTGCCTACTTATCTGACACTATCAGTGTTTCTCCTACAGTGCTAATATTTTCTGGGATCATGTTGACTTGAGCACTGATCTCTAACTTTGTCCAAAACAGTCCATTACTCCTCTGAGTTTCCTTATCTGCAGTGATACTGTTGTCATTCTTTGTTCATGCTGTGGGCATAAATTATCACAACTTACTATGAGCTGTTATTGCATTTACCTCACTTTTCCAAGTATGAGGCAGCTCTTCAGCTTGTGGCATTTGTCACAAGAAGCACAATTTACTGTGCTGATTTCTATCTTCAGCTTTTCTTTGCCTGTTAGCTTAGGGTCTTGCAATTCCTTATCTGATCTGTGCCTCAGTTACCTCCCTAAAATGACCAGAATGTCTCTTCAGCTTTAATAATTTTAATATTCATGTATGTTTTCAACTTCTTTTTGTATTCCTTCATACATGTCACTCATACATCTTTATATAGCACGCAGTATTCTGTGCAGTTCAATAACACATTCTCACAAAGGCATATTTTACCAGAACTAATGGAAAAATAATAGAAAAATCAGGCACTTCCAAAACAACTGTTATCAAAACTATTTTCAGACTGCCCATTAATTATTATTTTTTTCAAGAATAACATACTCAATTCTTTTCCAATTATCCTCCATGTGTTTGGACATTTTGGGTGTGATGGTGATTATAGCTACTCCCTTCTTTTGTGCAGAGGCTTTTCTTAATCAGCGATCGCCAAAGAGCTAAGAGTTTGATAACATCCACTTCATTCATTGTCTATGTTGTATCAATGTGTTTGCATTCCTTAAGATGAACCTCTACACATCAACCCATTCAAGGGACTCATGTAAGGACCTCTTTTCATTCAAATACAACTCTCATGACTCCTGCACTGTTTTCTACTGAAAAAAAAAAAAAGCAAAACCAAAACCAAAAACCAGCAAATAATTATGTCATTAACCTCCCTGCACATTTACTTTGAATATGAGTTTGACCAGAGGAAGACAAAATTTGTATTTCTACCTTTCACATTTATAATTGCAACTTCCTAGATGGACATTTTTATGGGGATGAGTGTGATTATACTTCCTGTGCTAGCAGGAAACAGGTCTTGACAGGAACCTCTTTCAGTCCAACAGCTGAAGTCTTGGTCATTCCTTACATTGCAGTAGTATATGATAGGCATCTCCCATCTTCAGCTTGCTCTCAGTTGTCTTGTTCTCAATTCCAGTTCAGTAGAAAGAAATTGTGGTCCCAAAGAATAAGAATTTTCTGACTCTGTGACAAGGGTAAATTTTGAATTTTGCCAACTGTGGTGGTTTATTGTAACAAAGACTGTTTTTGCTGTGCAAAACAGTTAGTTTTCTTGAAAATGCATTTCCTCAACTTTCTGACAAAAGTCACAGCAAAGTCGTAAACACATAACTTTAAAAATGAAAATAGTTTTCTTTCTATATAAAAGGACAGCAAGGCTATTACAGAGTACTGTGTTACCACAAAAAACAAATCAGGAGATCAACCATTACTTCACTCTACTATCATAATCTCTGGCACATTAATTTCTTTGAACAAAAAGAACTTGGAAAATTTCATTGATGCCTGCCCCCATCACAACAGTGACACCATTTGACTCACAGATTTGTTCCCCTTTTAGCTAGTAGCAAACCAGACCAGTCACCTTCCATGAAATAAGCTGAGCTTGCTCGAAGCACCAGAAAACCTTCCTCCCTCATACAGTTGTTCTGTTAGCAGCATTAATTCAGTTTAGCCTAACCCTTCAAAACAGGCTGTACCTATTTACTTGTGCTCAGAATTGTAGACCAAAAATCCACACGTGACCAGATGTATTTCATTTGCAGGTATTACCTTGAGGTTAAATCCTGGTCCCCAAGAAGTGGCAGAGGTCCGAGGGACTTAGGCAGAGCCAAAGTCTCACACGCAGGTATGCCATAACAATACAGTTTTTTCTGAAACCTCCTCATCCTAGGCCTTGCACAGGCAATGTTCCATGTTAAAGAGATTTTAATTGGTCTGCAAACACTTGTGCATCTTGTATTATCTTCCTGAAGCTCAGGTATGTCAGAAGAGTGATGGGAATTCACAATGATGCTTGAAGTACAAAATTTGGTAAAAGCTTATAAATACAACAGGTTGCCACGGGCAATCATTATATCATATGCAGGCACACTCTCATTTGGTGAACGTTGAGAAAATTTCTTAGGTTTGTTAAAGAAGTTTCTAACCTCATTTCCTTAACACTAACAATGAAGAGCATCCCAAATGTACAGGAAGACAGATTCTTGTCAATGCATAAATGCTGCATTCTCATTAGTTTTCATTCACAAAGGTAATGAAGTAGGAAGTACCATGCAGTTGAGGATTTACAACCCTAAGATGTTTGGTAAATAAAAGCAACAGATTAGCCCAATATTATTGAATCTTGCCATTTAAAGTCTTTTCTGGTGGACCTAATAGGCAATATAAATCAGTTTTAGAAGAGGTGTTGAAATGAGTAACATCTAAATCAGGAGCACACATAGTCAAGTAGGCTGACAGAAATCTATCTTTTAACTTGATGGGAGTAATGCCTGCAGAATTTGGAGAGATTTATGCCAGGACTCAAAGAATATAATATTCCTCTTGAATTAACTAATTTTTGCAATCAATGTACTGTGAGTGATACACTGCTGCCAGGAAAGATTTGTGGCCTGCCTGAAGTACCAATTACCTTCCCTTTTCTACACTAAAAATGTCTGGTAATGTGAGTGATAACAGCAAATTTTACACATCACTAATGATGGAAAGGAATGTACTTTCCATCATGTCTAGAAACAAATATTGTAAATAACAAAATAAAATACAGAAAGGGAATCATTGGGATTTGTGCAAGAAAACTTCATTCAGTATCTTTACTTTTTTTTTTTTCTTCCAGTGATGCTTCCCATTACAACTCATTTTTCAACCTTTGGTCACACTAGAAAAGAGTGGGAGAGGCTAATTCTGTTCAAATAAAGGGTGAGCCAAGATAGCATAATCTAAAACCCGCCCATTGTGAACTAAAAATTCTATCTAAACCAATGCTTCAAAGCTAATCAGATCTCACTCTTGGCATATACCCCGGAAAGTCTTTTGACTTTCCTAGGATCAGTCTTGTGTTCCAGACGCTTTTCAAGTTCCCATTGTTGATCGTGGGACTCTCCCATGTGATCCTGTCTCATACACTCCAATCACAGTGCTGGAAAATCATGGTTTCCCAGAACAATCGAATGGCTTCCCCTGCCAGGTTCAACTGATCAAACTGTTTGAATAACTCTGTCTAAAGCACTGATTTCACAGGTACTTTAAAGAAATTTTTTTTCAAACTAAGCAGAAATTGCAGGTATTTGAGTGAAAAGAGAGTAAATAAACCCACATTTTTTCCCATTAAAAAAAAAAAAGTTCTGTGCCTAAAAAAAGGAGGCTGCACCCAAAATGTAGGTCAGACTTGCAAAATGGCATAGAAATAATCATCACCAAGGCACAGAGAATGAGCTGAGATTACTCTGAGTATTTGAGAAGCTGTGAGCATTTGAGAATTGTCTCTGGAGCGTACCCAAAAGAGAAGTTTAGTAAGGTTTTTAAATATGCTCCTGAGAATCAATGGGCCATAGAAGAATGCATCAGAAGTGCCCATCACTCCCAAGAAGAAATTTTCAAGGGCTAACACACATAAACACACAGCCATTTGGAAGCTAATTTTAGAAAGTGGATGATTCCACAAGTCAATATTGTGTTTGCTTGTTTATTAGCAGTGAGATGGTTCTAGCTTTGACTGTGACAATTAGAATTTTTATGTACATGGGGGATTTTTTTTTTCCAAAACTGCAAATATAGAGTCTATGTTGGAGTTTTAGCCAGATTAGTGTCATCAAATACTAAAGATGTTAATGTACATGCTGGAATAATATAGTCCACTACACAGCTCACTGCGCTACATGAATCTTGTAATTTTTCAATATTTCTGTCTTTTGTAGCACATCTCTTGGCTCAACTGCTTATAAATTGCTACAAGGTGTCCTAAGCCAGACATGAAGCTGTAGGTGAGCATCTGGGGTGAGAAGAGAGTAGAACCACAGCTGTGATATCTCATTCATAGGCAATATTCCCATGTACACTATTGAGGTACACTAGCTAGCTTATAGTTGCACAAATAACATTTTTTTCTCAATTTTAAATATAAATACAATTTTGTCCTGGTTTCAGCTGGGATAGAGTTAATTTTCTTTCTTGTAGATGGTATAGCATTATGTTTTGGATCCAGTATGAGAAGAATGTTGATAACACACTGATGTTTTCAGTTGTTGCTAAGTAGTGTTTAGACTAAGTCAAGGAT
>JANXJC010000032.1:22198328-22236323 GCA_027564655.1 Leptodon cayanensis
CAGCTTCTCATGCCCAGCCAGCAAGAAGGCTGGAGGGGCACAAGAAGTTGGGAGGGAACACAGCCAGGACAGCTGACTCCAACTGGCCAAAGGGATATTCCATACCATGTGACATCATGCCCAGTATATAAACTGGGGGGAGTTGGCCTGGATGGGGGTATCGCTCCTCAGGAACTTACTGGGCATCGGTTGGCAAGTGGTGAGCAATTGTATTGTGCATCACTTGTTTTGTATATTCCAATTATTTTATTATTATTATTATTATTATTAATATTTTCTTTTCTGTTCTAGTAAACTGTTCTCATCTCAACCCACGAGTTTTACTTTTTTTTTTTTCTGATTCTCAGGGGGAAGTGAGAGAGCGGCTGCATGATGCTTAGTTGCTGGCTAGGGTTAAGCCATGACAAATGTTTACCACTCTGCAGCAATACAACTTCTATCTTGACATTTGCCCTGTGCCCTCCTTCTAGGCTCATGCAAGCAGGTTCCCTGCTTTAGCAGTCAGAGGAGTCCTCTACTTGGAGGAAAATTTGGAATAGGCAGAGGTACATAGTGGGCATCATAAGGGGATCCAGTCTCACATCTCACTTCCACACCACTTCATTTGTCCTTGGAGGTTACTGAGACACAGGAGCAGGTTAAGCAGCTTAGAGGGAGAAGCTGGTATCTGACCGTTCTGAGTAAGATAAAACCTCCTTTCCCTGGACTACGTTGCTGGACATAGTTTCATAAGTCAGTTGGACAAAAATACAAATGATCAAAAAATCCACATATTAGGTCTAGGATCCAGTTACTGTAAGATGAGGTGAAAATAAAAGGAAGCCTACAGCTGGTTTTTACTGGATATGCTGTCCAACTGGCATAAGCCGGGGATGATGGAATAGAATTGATAGCATTTTCAAAAGGGAAAGATTTGAAGAGCCAGGGCTTAATTTAATGAGACCATAACCTCAGTCTCAGCTAAACCTTCCTTAGAGAAGAAAGGTTATAAACACCTCAGAAAAGATTTTAGATGCCTTTGCGGTCCTAATGGCACTACTTACAGGCCAAAAATCACAGAACCAAATGATAAGCATATTAAAATATCTTTCTCAGCTGCTCAGCGGGTGGCTGTGCATATTGAGATCAATTAAAAGGACAGTGTGGAGCCAACTGACATGCTGCAACCACACTAGAAAACAGTTAATGGTCTGTCAAGTAGTTCTCTTATTGTAGCTGTTACCCGATTTAACCTCCTTGAATGTTAAAAAAAAAAAAAAAAAAAGGCAAAAACCACCACTTCCGCAAGGTGTTACAAAAGCTTTATTCGTTGTGACAACCTGACACTATTGAGACTGCGAGGAGTGAAAATGTGGCAGAAAGTGTGGCCTAACAGGCCATCACATGCTTTAAGCAGTGCAGGAGGAAAACCCTGTAACTGACAACATCAAACATTTACAGAAAATCATGAAGAATTAAAGTTGATGGAATGCCCTGTTCCACCCAGGAGAGAAGGTCAGTAGAAACGCTCATGAAAATCAAGAGTCTGGAAGAGATTTAACATGTTGGGCAGGGAGACATGGTTGCTACCATCAGGTTCTTTGTACTGATATTGGTGGAAGACAAAAGATTAGAACTCCCACTCCTCTGAATGTTCTGGAGTCACTTACGGTCAAGCTGATTCTGTAGCAATTTATAGCTACAGTTCAAAGTATTGAACTAATATGAGTTACAGACAGTGAAGAACCACAAACAGAAACTATACACACACTGCACTACTAGAGACTATGGTGAACTCTGTTCTGACTCACCTTCAAAATCTCATTATTTTCTGCACCCAGATAGGTACAGATCACAGCCAGCTCAGGGAGATAAAATAACATCACAAAGGGGCTGTAACACCTCTCTCTCTTTTCTGGTATCCCTGAACGTGCCAACTCAGATGTTGGACCTTGTGGTTTTACATGGCTCAAGGCAGAACTTCACAATTCTCCACTCCTGGATCAAGATCTGTTTTTACCCATTCAGTATGACTGAGTTCAGGCACCTCTTGAGCTGCCTGCCCTGTGTATAATCTGTTATTTAAGAATGGTCATAGTGGATCAGACCAAAGTTCCACCTGGCCTCGTACCCTCTCTCCTGCAAAGGCCAGTGGCAGGGATCACAGGAACAGTAAAAAAACCAAGGAAAGCATGCAGCGACCCTTTGCTGTAGCACTGCTTTGCCTTCAGTGACAACACAGCTGTTTTCTGTGCCAAAGGTGGTGTGCGTCTACCACGTTTCCCTCCCAGGCCCCCTGAGCCCAAACACTTCACAGCTATACCAGCACCCTATGAGGCAGGGCGGGCAAGGCTGCCAGCAAGGAAGGAAAGGAGGACGACGTCCTTCTAGCTTCAGCCCTTCCATCTTCTCCGTCTGGAGTAGACGGGCTACGTGCTTGAAGGGAGACTGAGACACAGCTAAACCAAGCAATACCATGCAAAGCCACGAATGGCCTGCACAAGTCTTCACAGAGAAGGCGCAAGACTAATATAATTCATACTGCAATAGCGCTGGTGCCTAATAATGTGGATCATACTTGATATCACACACTTCTCCAGTTGTTACACTGTGTATTGCTAGTTTCCACTCGTTACTTCAGAAGTGGCAGAAAATTTCTTAGAATACAAAATATGTAACCAACGGTTTTGCATATGTAGGTCTCATCAGTATGCACCGATTTAAGTGATTTTGATTTAAGGAAATTATTTTGAGTGCTCTGCCTGTTGCATAGGCAGGCTGTGAGCTTTTTTTTCCACAGTACTGCCAAGATATTCTACTGCTGGCTTTTTATTGATCCAAGCCTGCCTTTTGAAAGGATTTTATTCACCTTGGGCCTGAGTTATGGGTGTAAAAATCACGTTGCTGGAAGTACACAACTGCTACCAGAAATGCAGTGAACATGTAAGAGTTTTATGGCACAGTACTGAGTCCCCAAGCACACACGGTTCTGTAGACAAGTTGAGCCAGGGATAGAGTCAAGGTTTCAAACAAGAGAGAAATCACAGATAAAGAGAATAAAGAAGTTGTAGGAGCCTACAAAACACTTTGGGACAAGATAGCAAAGTGAGAAAACATGGACACCGTGTAGTCCACAAGGCCTTGTATGTCAACTTTTTCTCTTTTTTCCCTTTGTTATCTTGTATTAACCTCAACACCTTTTAAAGGCTTTGAGTTTGAAGATGATGACACAGGTTCTGTGGAACAAGGAAGTCTGGACGCAGTTACATACTGTAAAGCTGTGGTGATTTAATGACAAGTCTCCCAGGGACTAGGTCTTTCTCACTCCTGTAATAATCAACAAACCAGTATAAGTGTGTCTATGTGTGTTTAATTCAGTCCTCATTTCACAACCTTGCGCTCTTCTGTAGTCATATTAGCTAAAGTAATCTGGAGATGGAGGTTACCTTGAATACTGATTTCCAGTTGATGGTACAGGTAGCTAACATGTTCTTGATCTAAAATTTCTTTCTGCCTTTCTCATTTCATATAGCATTTGTAAATAAAGCTACAGGATGCTCCTGAGAAGAAAAACATTGTTTACAAGAGTTGATTCCATGCTTCAGAACATTGGTGTTATTCCAAATTGCATTGCAAGACAATGGCCCAGTGACTCATAGATCGAGTATGTGATAATCTTGTATAAGTGCCATGTCATTGTTTCACATCTTTAGCCACACCAGGAACCAAAGGGTCTTTTCCAAGAAACTACTTGATTTTTACTTCTCTGCAACTATAAATGGCACTCAGACACTTTGAGAACTCCACAGCCTACTCTTATGTGGAGGAATTAATGGATTGAATGAGCTTTTGGTGCAAAACAACTAAATTATCTTGAAAGGCTGGGTTCTCTGAAGAAAGTCGGTGAAATTAAAGTTCTTACTGCCTCCTATTTGCCCTCTTCATGAAGAAAGAGAATAAAAGCATTATCATACAATGTCAGTCACTAGCCAATATCGAATGCATTTGAAATTCAGACATTCCAAGCAAAAAGAAAATTATCACACACAGAAAACAAGAGAAGAAAGCTGCAAGTAATTTCAAATATAATTTACTGGAACTTTTCACTATTGTTTTTTAAGCATTTTCCTATCAGAAATCAGGGAATTATCAATGTGAAATATTGAGGGCATAGTTGTTTAAGACCTGTTTGCTGGGGAAGGAGAATTACATTTGGTGATCAGGAGATGTGAATTTAGGTACTTGAGGTAGTGAACTACTGTGGTTGTTTTCAGATGATGATAATCCATGAACACAGTTTGCTGGGGAAGTGTTAGCTTTGTTCCTGCCCTCACTATCCAGACAACATAATATGGGTAAAGTATTTTACTTGTCCTGACAATAGTTGGTAATGAACAGGTCTCGATTTGTTTCACCTTCACACTTTGAAAAATACACCATCCATACCCAGACTACATGGATGAAAACACAGATCATGGATTCTGCTACGTCATCTGGATTTCCTATTCATGTGTAAATACAGTACTTCAGATAGGAACACTGTTCACATATGCAAACTAAGCAGACTGAGCTGTGCACAGTAACTGCTGCTGGAAGAACAAAATTCATACAAGAATTTGCAATGTGGTTTTTAGTTCCCCTAAGTTCTGTTACAGTTACATTTTCAGTACAGTAAATCATCTATGTTGAATTACTGCAGCACTATTTAAAGCCAGAGGTGTTCCTAACTTTCCTGGGGTCTGGATGAAGGCAGAGGGCATTTGAATGGAGAGATATTCTGTCTGTCCATCGTTGTCCGTTGTATAATCAGAAAAGTTAGAGATCAAATAGACTTTATCTTTTGTTCCATTTCTTCCATTCACTTGAAAATAATTTGCTATCATACTTATTTTTCACTTTTCTGGTTAGGGACTGGGATACAAAATATTTTCTAGGTTCTGTATGTTAATTTTCTAACTATTGACTTTAAATGAACGTAATCATTTTCCCACCTACAAAGGAGGGCTGCCAGACTCACAAGGGCAGAGTTTTAACAAGACCACTAATGGTCTATAACTAACTGCAGGTAAACAAGTGTTCATATGCCATCCATTTCTCTCATAGGTGTAATGTGATGTGCTATTTTCAAGTCACTCTTAACCTGCTTATTGACCGAGATCCTAGTAATTCAACATATAAGCCTTAAGGAAGAGAACTTTCTTTGCTACCACAGCACCACTTCCACTTTGATTTTCCTCGATATTTTTACCAAAGTATTGGTAAAGACTTACCCACTGTTTGTGAGAAAAAAACCAACTTGCTTGTGGCAGAGAAGTACGCAAATGAGACATGAACTCTAGATTTTCTTCTTTGATTCTGTTTCTTTTTAAAGCATGCTCCTATCAGCACCATTCTTGCATATTTCTTCAGGTCTAATCTTGTTTTGCCTATTTTCTTGACAAAGGGAGAAAGGGGCAAAAAGGTGGAAATAACACTGTTTCTGAAATATCGCTGTCCCGATTTTGAGGAAAGCATATAAAAGCTGCTACTTCTGCCAAAGAGAGAGATCAATTGCATGATTTAGCTCCTTTGCAGTTATCTTTGGTTATGAAAAGATAACTGTTTGGTTATGTGGCTGTTTTTCTTTTCTTTTTGAAATAGGGATTCAGTAACTGTGAAGGTAAGAATTATGTTATTGCAAAAAAAAAAGTTAGCAGAATTTCCCTTTTCTGACCTCTGGTCTCTCTCAAGTGATGTGCAGATAATAACCAAACCTTTGTTTACACAGTATCCAAAACGGATCATCATTGTACAAAGATCTGAAAACTGAATCAAATCTGCATCAAAATGAGGTCACGGTAGTCTGCAGAAAATTTGATCTCAGATGGATTATCACTTTCCCTTCAACTTAATTTACAGCCACACATTAAATGCTACAATGCATAAAAACTTTTTGGTATGGATTATAATAACCAAGTGAACTGTTTTATTTCTGATTGTCAGTACCGACAAATGAGATCTGCTCTAGTACCCACAGTGCACAGCAGTCATGTAGGCTGTATTTCTTCTGGGCATTTATGACCTTGGGTGGTTGAAGGCACCTTGCAGCCTCATGTCTGACTATAATTAAAGACTTCAGATCAAGTGAAATGCCAGAACCTTTGCTATTTGCCATCATTGGAAACCTACTTGGAAAGGAGCAACAAACTTCAGCTTTTCAAGGAGAGCAGAGGATGCCCATTCTCTGCATTAAAAAAAAGTAGACACCCCCAAATTTCAAATGTTTCAATTATTTTCTGCTGGCTCTAGTACAAAACTAGGACAACAGACTTCAACAGGCTACCCAAAGGTAGATTATGCTCCTTCATGCAGAACTGTGAAATTTCCTTTTAATTCTAATGTTTAACTGCGAAAGTTCATTTTATTTCTAATGTCTTAAGTGCCTTATTACAGCATTCAGGATCATACTGAAAATGAGATGACCTTTAGGACCAGTAACAACAGTTCTATGCTTTCCCCTTCCCCTCTTACCTTCTCCCTGACTGTTACTACTTTTTACCCTTTTCATTTTCCTCCCTGCAGCAATTTCCTGTCTGGGTTTCACACACAATATTTTTCCCCATTCATCTCTTTAACAATTAGCCATTAAATATTCATGGTTTAATTTTAATTAGCATTACTTCCAAAAGAGACAAATAGGGAACCAGTGCATTCATATTTCATAACTGTTGTTTCAGATTGGATGCTCGTTGCATATACCACCATAATATCAAAAGTCTGCCGTCAGTTCCTTTTAGGAAAGCTATCTTTCAAACTAAATGAACTAAAAACACTTGAAGGTGGAGAAGAGGGAAGAGCAGAAGCAAAACCTTTGATACAGCAAGATCCAGACCCCTATCAGGGCACCTGACACAGCTGGTTTAGACTTCATTAGGCACCTTTCATGTGAACAGGGCCACTGACGCTACTGAAGTGTTCTATCTTCTGACTTTTAGATTTCTTAGATTTTTTTCCTTAGAATTCTTGTATTTATACTAATTCTAAAAGAAGCACCAATGTCACCATCTGGAGGTCCCTAATCACCTTTTAAAATACAAAATTAAATAAAAAAAATCCTTCCCAATTTGTTACTGTGCCAAACCTGCTCTTCAGCTCACTTAATCTCTCTCCTTTTCTAATGCTTTCCCACCTAAGTATTTATGAAGGGCAAACAATTCTCCTTACAGTGTCTGGTAGGCTAAGCAAGTCAAGCTCTTTCAGGATCTAAACCACACAATAGGGCTAGCCTGAAGCACAGCAGTGCATTCATCTGGCTCAGCTCACCCATACTCACTTAGTCCTGCATATTTGCATTAGCACAGCAGTGTTCCTGTGCTAATTAGTGCTGCCACTCAGCACAGCTGAGTTAGCTGCAACAAAATGCTGACACCATTGCATTGCTTTCAAATTTAGAACTAGCTTTACCATAGCTACTCAGGTGTCTGTACAGCACTGCACTGCACAGTGTACACATACTCTTAACAACCCCCTGTAGAGCATGTTATCTTCCCCTGACCATCCAACTAGTCCTTCCTTGCACTTCTTCCAGTTTGATTTACCTCTCTTCAACATGAGTGACCACATCTGTACTCTATAGAAGAGTTCTCAGCAGAGCCTTGTACAATGGCATTAGTTCTTTCCTACCTCTGCTGGAAAAAAACATATCTAATACCTACAAAAAATCAAATCTATCTCCTCCCCAGTTGCATAGTAGCCATCTTTCAATAATCTGAGAAATATTCCTCAAGCCTGAGGCTGTCAGTATGGAATAAAGAAAAGAAAAAAGCCATCCATTGTCATTTCTTCCTCTTCTTTTTCCTTCTCCTTCCACCTCTTATGGAAGCTGACTCCTTTCCAGCAGTCAAGTGAAGAGCACAGCCTTCTGACTGAGCCATTAGGGACAAAAGAACGAAAGGCAAGTAGGATTAAAAATGGCAGTCCAGCCGTGGACACAGTGGCAGCAATAATCTGACTGATTAGGTGTGGGGCTTTTTCCCATTCCTGTTTCCCCTCACTTTCTGGGATGACAAGACAAGGTACAAATGGACGATATGGCTATATCAGTACCATAGCAAGACTAGACTCATCATCCTAGGAAATAAGGTACACTTGTTGGTGATGGAAAAGCTGTCACAGGGCCAGGCTGCAGGCAAAGAGGCAACTCCTCGAGGTTATGCTGTTGAGACAGTCAGGTGCAGGAGCTGCTGGTAGTGAGAAAAGAGCCCTGGAAGTGCAAGGAATGCCATGGCGTAGGGGTGGCACAAGTCAGATTCACAGGAAGCCCCAGCTGGGAGCAAGGGTGGAGGATTTGGGGATAGGATTCAGCCTAGTGAGATCATTGTTGGGTTTACTACAGCTCAGGGTGCAAGGAGTTCGGGATACAGAGACCTAGGCTGTACAAATTCTCATAGAGCACGTAGAAAGTATGAAAAGGCTGAACCAATGTCTTTTTCCTCCTCTGTCATTCTCCAAGCTATAGTTAATAACAGTAAATCTTGTCACTGGTCCCTAAACACATACCATTGTACTTTGTTTAAGCGCATTCATTACATTTCTGTTATTCCAGTTGCACACAAATATCTCAGATGGAAAACCTTCCCTATGCTATTCCACTGGGCACAGAATACCTATCTATTACAATCCAAGGTCAGAAACTGGTACTGGAAAACTAGAGGCTAAGCGTTTAGACGAATTTCCTCTTGATGGGAGGAATCGCTACCAGCAGAATGAGCTAGGAAAACAATTTTACTCAGAGGAAGCCAGCAGAAAAACAAGGTTTCAGAAAAACTGGTGGTTATGATGCCTGCATGGAATAAAAGTCGCATCAATTACTACAAAAGATTTGAACCTGTGTCCTTCATCTTCTATGTAATTAACCTAGCCACTGATTTCTAGCAGCAGGCTATTAAATTACCCTGAGCTAAAGAATGGTTAACTCTATATAAACCACTTGTGTTCTGAGAGAAGGACTTGGTAAAAGGAAATTGACTTTTTTAACAAACTGCATTTTCCAGTGAAAAAAAAATTCACACACACAAAAAATCCCACCTGATAAGCTTTAACTGCAATTTGAATTCCAGACAAATAAAGGAATCCTAAGACCAAGCTCTGGGAATTTTTTAGAGCACAATTACTCACTGCTGATCTCTTCCAAACTAAATATGATCAGTAACAACAGTTCCATTTAGCATTAACAAGAGTTATTATGCATATGTGGAATAAGCATTCCTAGCATACCATGGCATTTGGCTGAAAGCCTGATGATATTTTTCATATTTATAGTGCAGTATGTGAACATTATTTTTTTTTTCTATCTTTCACACTGTAAATTATTCAAGCTTTATTTCTTGGCCCTGGAAAACAGTACTATCCTGGGCTGCCATCCAAGAAGGACTTCTTAAAGGACTAACAAGTTTGGATTAACTCTGTATGATATGAAGTCACTTGATTATTCCAGAAAGAGAAATAAAACTGAATTCAAATCACTTTAATTCCTCAATAGACATTCCTGCTGGTGGAAGTTCTTGGTGGTCAGCCCAGGAGAATTGAACTCTCACAGGAAGGGCATCACAGGCAGCTAGAGCTGCATATACCTGCCTTACATTGCATTCTTTCAGGAGGAATAGGAAGTGTAAGAGGCCCAGAGAACCTCTCCTCATTCCAATACACCATTGCTTTTGAACCATTCTCACACTTTGCTACAGCTGCTACTACTGCAGGCTTATGATTTCTGTGCTAAATCCACAACAAATATAGGAATATAAAGGTAAATATAAAAAGCCCAGGTAAGAGGTATGGGCAAGAGAGATGCTATGGGTAAAAATTATTTATTAACATTGGAACCTGTAACAGTTCTTAGAAACTCTGATGAGATAAACTACAAAAATCAAAGAAATAAAACAACCATCATGGTTTTGCAGATTTCAGCTTTTTTAGTACACTTAGAGAAGAATCCCAGATCTAGATGTCACTGTACTACTACTTTGTGTTATTAGGTTCTTTATCTGCTTGTTCTAGAGCAGCTCATTTCAACATTAAGTGAAATTATTTTTGCCTGCGGCAAGTAGGATCATGTGCTGTGATGCTTCTGAGTATAACTGATCTCTAGTGATGGGTACCAGCTGGGGTTCTGGGGCTAGTTCCAACTAAGGACTTAGGTGCCTGAGGCAAGACTTGAAGAGAAGTGAGGCTCCTAAATCCAAAGTTGCAATCCAAAATACCCAGAGAGAGCTGCTGTCGAAGCTTGGAGGCATCTAAACTAACTACCTATCTCCTTGTTTAACCTTAAAGTTTCCTAAGCACTTAGAATTCTGCTTCCACATGTGTCCTGGAGTGCCCCAGCAAGAGCAGCTCAGTGTTTGGTCAAGCCTACGTTATTCCTCCATCCTTGAGTGTCTTACTGTGGTAGCAGTTCCAGAGCATGCCAACATACTGGAACTCTTCCTTTCACAAAGCACAGCACTAACTTCTTTTTAAAATACAGATGAAAGAGGTCATGCCTGCTTTCCATATAACATCCATGTAGTTAAAGTACTCACCCAGGTAGTGGGAGATTTTGATTCATTTCTCAGTGGGTGGGAGAGTTTGCCAGCTGCCATGCTGGGCAAGAGCCCTCTCTGCTACTCCTGTCAAAGCTGTTATACTACGAATAGTAATTCAAGGTTCATACAGTCAAAAAAAGAGTACAAGGTTGAGCATTATGCTTTATCCTAATGATTCAGACATTTTTTTGCAAGAGATATGTCTCTGATAACATGTCTTTCCTTGGATCAAGCCACTGTCTAACATGTACAAACATGAAAAAGGATCCTTTGAAGTGAAAAGTGCTATGAAAATTACCCTTTTATTACTGATGTAATATGAGTTGCACTCTAGAAGAACAGATTAAGCCCCAGATTGGTAACCATCAGAAATCTCTCTCTGGACCTCGGTAAGAATTATTCTGAAAGGCAATGAAACCGCTGAACAAGGATAAAGCCTTTGAATTCAAAACACAGGGTGCAAAACATGGGGCTCCCATGCTGAGAAAAGCAGAAATGGCAGAAAAACCTTTGCACAGAATAAACCAAACCAGATCCACAAGAGTGACAGACTCAGTTTGACAGACTAGACGTAACCAAATACAGCCAGCAGCAGCAAACTGCATCTTTGTCTCCCTCAGTGATGTGTTCAATTACTGAGACAAGAGTTTCATGCAAAATGAACAGCACAGTAAGTAATTAATTGTAGTGCAGATACTTTGAACTGAGAGCTGTGTTATGTTCCAGCTGTCACCACTTGTTCTGCAAAAATCAGAAGATTTCACATGTCAACTTTTGTTGAACACAGAGTTTCTTTATATTTTCCAAATGAAACTCAGACAGAAACAAGATGTGCTACAAATCTCAGAAGGGCTTTACTCAAGACTTTTATACCAGCTTTACAGGTGCACTAGACAACTCTGTATAAACAAAAGGTTATTGGTCAAGCCAGGTTTTGGTGGCAGCTGTATCTGGGCTGTTTGTCAGGGATAGATACAATGAAGGCTTAGCGGATGGACCAGGGATCACACATAGGAGCAGGTTTCCAAAGCAAAGTGGAACAGTAGGGCTTGACAAGAACTTACTGGGAATCGGACTGCAGTCAGACACGCTTTTCTGAATGCAGGTAAGCTGTGTTTAGAGGCTACCACCTTCAACTACTCATCACTACCTTCCTGTCAGACCCTCCTGCTGTTCTTTCAGATCTGTTGAACGCTTGTTGCCCCTAGCCTAGTCTGGTATGTAAAAGTGATCTGGACTAAAATGCAACGTTAAACCTGCCAGACACGCACTGAGTACACTGCACTGATCTGGATCATTTGATGGACTGAATTAGCTTCAGACTAGTAGAACTTCCACATCTGGTAGAAAGAATGAGTTCTAGTGTGAAGAAGGGGACAGCAATAGCTATACTGATCTCCTGGCGGTAAGTGCTCTCTCACACACAGTTCAGACAACGTAGTAGAGCACAGCCTTAACGGTGGGAGCAGCAAGGTATTTTGAATAAAGGTGAAATGGAAACTGCAGCTAAGAGCGAGAGTTGGAAGTCTGCAGTAGGAAGAACTAAGAAGGATGTGTGGGGTACAGTGAAGCAACTATAAGGCTTGGAAGCCAAAAGGGATTTAGCCCACATTAGTTGTCAGAAGGTCCACAAATAATAGTCAAGAGGAACAAGGGTGCTTCATAGAGCCCTGCTGGGATTCAGGCTGTGGTTTTAGGCATACTATCAGAACATTTAAGTATTCAGAATAAAAGCGGGATCATTTCTGGAGGGACTTGGAACACAGGTGCCGTATGCTTTATTTGGACAGTTGCGCTGAACAGTGAGTTGCCCTCCAAGTGAATGGTGAAGCTTCATTACAGCAGTCATGTATGGAAGTGACAAAGGCCTTGGCTCTTGCTGTGCGTATAGCTAAATGCAGATGAAAAGCACAGTCCTAGTTGGAGTTGTATTTAATATTATCTGTAGATTATGGAAATTGACGTGAAAAGGGGGCAAATCCTCTCTGCTGTACTTGACCTTTACCTCTGCCTGCTTTCCCAAACTATTATCTCAGTTGGCAATTAGCTGAGGGTAGCTGTTTGGCTACACATAGTCATAAGTCCAATGTCATTGCACACCTTCCATGTAAGCAAACAAAGAATACAAAGAATGTTAAGAGTAACAAACTGAATTATGATAGTAATCCTATCTGAAAACTCAAAACAGATGACTAACCAGCCAATATAATCCCCAGGTTCTTAATACAGCTAACAGAAATACAGAAATAAACTGATATCAACCTTTCTTTCAAGCCTTCTCTAAATTGACAGCCACTTTTCAGATTGTATGCAATTCTGGGCTTTGCAGCTTTTATTTCCAGTTAGCTATATGCCAAAGTCCTATTTAAATTATTGTATTATTTTTTGTTATCACTTCTGATGTGAGCTGCTTTCTGGAATTTGGACTTTTACATGCAGGTCTAAGAGGAATAGATGATCAAGTCAAGAAGCAACCCTGTATTTATGTAAGAATATGCAAAGTCTTGTACACAGCAGATATTAAAAATCAACAGATAAATACCAACATTCTTGTTGACAACTTCTGAATCCCTTTCAAACTGCACTGAAAAACTCTCTTCTTAGACTTGTCTCTGGAACATAGAAGTCCTGTTCAGGTGTTATGTCAAGCCTCCATGTTTGTCTCTATGGTTGTTCCCTTTTTCACAAATATATTCTTCCTTTTCCAGCAGTACCTATCTAAAAAATTTGTGCCATGGCACTGAAGTTTTAAGCAGGCTTTCGTTTGTCTTTGTTTAGAGCAAAAAGTTGTATGTAACTATCTTCTACCATTATCTACAGTGAAGTAGTAAGATGATTAATCTATAGTTATAGGATAATTCAGGCTGGAAGGGAACTCAGGAGCTGAATGGTGTTTCACTGAGACATCCTGCATAGGATATCTGCAAGAAGAAAATGGCAAAAATTCCACAACTGTATTTTGAAATTGATTTAATCAGTTTCTCTCAAAACTGGCCCAAACAGTAGCCCAATTCCTGGTATGATCCAAATTTAAATTGTAAATTTCAAATCAGCTCCAGTAAGAGAAAAGTCTATCTTTTTACAGGATGAAAAGTTCTATTTCAAAGTAATTCAAAACTTCATTGGTTTTGATAAAGTTGTAGATACTCAGCAGTTTTCTCTTGGAATCCAGAAAAAAAGTGAAGGTCTTAGTGTATGTAACTTGTTGGATAGTTATAGAGCATAGGCATAAATTATTTTTGTTGAACTACCTAAACACCTGAAAGCAGGATTATTAGCTCACCCTTTATGCATACAGGAGAAAGTGGGATTTATCAGCCCTAATTTCTTCCTTCTCCCTCCCCAGTGTTTGAGTTGCCCTGTGCAGCGCAGAAGTCCTAGATCACATGCTCATAGCAACTGTTCATTATGACAAGTTTTTTATCCACATTAAAAGCACTGTATTGTTGTACAGCACTGTTGAAGGATTCCCCCAAAATGTCAAAAAAAGTGTATATTGACATTTCAGCTTCCCCTATTGTTAAAAATAACAAGTTTGCTGGTAAATAGCCGTGGTTAGAGGTAAGTTCTTTGTGGTATCTTAACTACAAAAATCTTTATTTTCATTTCTTTATTGGTAGCTAATGATGTTCCAACACTGTTTCTTCTGTAGTAACAGTTCTACTTACAACTTTATATATCAACTTTAAAAAGATCTTTGTCCAGATAGATAACTGTACTTTTCCATCCATGTAGTGTAAACTTTTATAAATAAAGAGCATGGGCCTGGTCTTTGTCCTGCAGAACAACAAACTCTAATCACAAGTGTTAGGGGTAAGATACTGGTTGTAAAACAATGAAACATCCGGATTATACAATTTTTCACTCTCTGAAAGGACTTTGTTCTTTCTTTGGTGAGGTAGAAAGTGTTATGAAAAGGGTAGCAGGCAGAAGCAATCAAAGAATAGAATAGATATAGGTATTCGTGTTCGCAAATATGACAGATGAAGATTCACACATTTGCTAGATGCTAAAACTGAGGATAGAAGAAAGCAGGACAAACCTAGCCAGTCCAAATCCAACACCCAAATCCAAAAGCTTGTCCAAAATTCCTGGGCTCTGTAACAAAGGAACACAATGTTGCCTGCAAGTACAATAACAGTTGACTGGTTTAATTTTTGCTTTAAGTGCCACCGGGCTTTTACAATGTATCTGGGCCATGGTGGTACTGACCTCCACTAAGTTCCTGAGGCTTCCTCAACTTCCTCTCTCATCCAGGTGCAGATTTACTAAAATACCTATGGATGCTAGCCTCCCAGCTAGTACCAACCAGTGCAGCATAGATGCTCTGATCATGTAGAAGCTGTATCATGTCCTGCTATGCTTCCCTATTCCCCTTAAGCAGAGATGCTCATGAAACCATCTAAGACAGTTCTGCCCTATGACCAATGTTGAGGGGCAGCTTAGGAAACTACATCAGTTTTTATGGTGGAGACAGCAGCCTAGTCCCAGCTGCTGTCTCTTCCATCTGCCTTCTCTGCATCCTCCTGTGTATGAGAATAATTTTGCATGTTAACTCCAACACTCCTTGTAGTTGGACTCACTACTTGTCAGGAACTCTCCATTTTTTTTTATATATATATAAAATGCATTCATGTAATGAATACCACATAAGACTGGTGTTCTATGGCACTCTATGTACTTGCTGCAGGCAAGTAGTCCTTTTCTACACACAAAGTGTATGTTAAAACAGTTAGATATACATGCCCTGAAGTGTCTTATTTTCTTTCTTCCCTGGAAAGGCCTTAATTTTCCCCAAACAAGCAGCCTCTTCTTCTCATAGGCAGGGTTCTGCTGCCCGTGCCCACAGCCAGCTCTGATTGTACAGTTGTAACCTGGGATCAAGTTGCTGTGGAAAAAGCCCTTGGTCCCTGCCTGAGCTACATGGCAGCTACAGCTGAGCCTGATCATGTACGTTGCCGGTCTGGATTCTGATCCGTTGACTTGAGTTCCTGGCTTAACTTCGGTCCTTGCCACATTACTACAGTCTGGTCTGGCAACCACCGGGCTGAGGCTGGCCCTGGTAGTTGTCATTGGATGTGTTCTGTTCCTCTTGCTCACATACAGGAGGACTGTGCCCTTGTCAATGCACCATGTCCTGCTGTTGCTCTCTGCTCCCGCTTCACCTTCCCTTGCAGAGCAACCCTCTCTTGCTGCTCCCTGTCGTTCCCCTCCAATAGGAAACATAAGTTTATGAGGCAGTAATGGTAAAATATATATTCTTTATCATATTTCCACTGCTGCTTTTCACCTTCATTTTACTCTTTCTTATCTTCTGATTTTTTTTTAAGTTTTTTCCTTCTATGCGTACCTCTGTGTCTTTCCTCTCATGTTTTTTCATGAGTTTTTTTAGTTGTTTTTTTTTTTTTTCCCTCTTGAACAGTGATTCCCCATCTTTCTTTCTCTTCTTTCTTCACCTGAGGGTTTTCTGAGTCTTTTTACACAGTACCCACCTTTCTTAAAATATTCTTTCAGCTTTCCAACTTTCTCTTTGTCAGATGCTCTTCATTTTCTTTATTCTATAGAATGTTTTTAGTCTCTCCTTTGTTTTCAGGCCTCATTTTCTGTTCACATTGCCTGCGTGCCCATGTGTACCTGCCCTGTCATGTCTATTTGCCCTCTTAATATTGACAACTGTACTGGGTCTGGCTGTGATGGAGTTAACTTTCTTCACAGCAGCCCACATGGTGCTGTGTTTTGGATCTGGGACTAAAACAGTGTTGGTAACACACCAATGCTTTAGCTATCGCTGAATAGCGCTTGCACTGTGTCAAGGCTTTCTTTTTTTCCCACTTGTTTTGTTTTGTTTTTCTTCCTCTTTCCTTCACTTATTAAACTACCCCCATCTTGATGCATGAGTTTTCTTGCTTTTTCTCTTCTTATTCTCTCTCCTGCCCTATTGTGTGGGGGGAGCAAGCAAGCAGCTGTGTGCACCATAACAACTCCACATATCTGATATTTTATACCTTACTCAGAGTGTCAGCTTCTGAAGGTAAACCATTTTAGAATCTCGACTTTCATATTAAAAGAAGAAACAAGGAAAGAAGAGATAAGCTTGCCCATGATGTTACAGAAAAAATCTTGAAAATTTGTTCTGTTTTTAAGAACTAATGAATGAAGGTCTACTTATGGTATTTTAATGTTTGGAGTTAGCAGTATTACCCAGTTCATCTGAACCTCTGTGCCCATTTGCAGTCTTCTCTGCTCCATACCTGAAACACACCTATTAAGTCCCACACATGCTGACATATGCTTATACTGCAATTAAAGGAAGAAGCTGTTCTGCCAGCAATGTATGAGTCTACTTCTGGAGATCCCCTGGTGACTTTACAAAAGCAGCACTGGAGGTGGCTAGAAGCAGTTTTAATCCTTTTCATTGTGCTGCTGCTGTTGCCAATGGCTTCTGCCTGCTACTGTAAAGAACTGTGCCTCCTTCAGGGGATTCTTCATGGATGGATGAGGAGTGCTCTGGAGTCTTGTGGGAGGGTGGATAGATCAGAAATGGGAAATAGGGCTCTGCCCTTTCTAATTACAGCACACAGATGTTCCTGAGGTAGCCCATACAGCTACTCTGTTCCTTGCCTGTCTGTGACAGATAATAAACACAGGAAAGTTGATCTGCTGGAACTTTCTGTTTAATTTCTGTCACACACTTGAGAAAAGAAAGAAATCTGAAGCCCATTTTAGAGATCAGTCCATGAGGAAATACATTGCTGCCTGGTGTCTGGCAAATGAGTTCAAATCACACTCTTTCAGACATATACAGGGAAACGGCAGAAGATGAGTCTAAGTTGCATTTGCCTAGTTGCATTCCTAATTTATGTGGTCCAGACTGGTGAGGTTTGGGATTCCCAAGAACAAAAATGATTCAAGAAATTACACTTGTCTTTACTGAGCCATTGTCCCACCATGGTCTTCTAGCAGAAGGTCCTCTACTTCTAGCAGAGGAATTCTCTGCTAGAAGTACTGTACGCGACATGTAAAAAGAGTTTCTGACTAGTCATAATAATTAAAAATCAGCAAAGGCATCATGGCAGCTTCTGTACCTTCCTATTCTTTTCCACAAAGCAGGAATGCCTTTCTGTGATTTCAAGTGTTTACACTACTATCTACACTACTTTTTGCTAAGAACTGCAATTTAGGGGTACTGTCTTACCAATCTTTCCCAGTTTAGTACAAATGCAGCTAACTTTAATTATGGGTACAGCACTAGCTGCAATTTCATGTTGTTCCAAAACTCTTTAGATTCCTTTAGGATGAAAATTTATGGGGTGCAAGTGCTGCTTGTTAACAATCACAAATTGCATAGATCCCACAGAAAAAAAAAAGAGATATTTTACAGTATTTTGTAAGCACACACTCTCACAATTTTTTACCTAATTACATAATTGTTCTCTCATTGGTATAAGCTTTGCATGGGGCTGAACAGGGCTGAACATGGCTACAGAAAGGTGATACCAATTCATTACTAACAGTACTTGTAATTTCACAATCGTGTTAAATTTTAATTTGCTTCTGCCAGCTTGTTAAAGTGCCAATTACACATCTCCTTTTTAATATATTAAGAAAAAGAGAAATCATGCATTTACTGCTTTTATAATTCCTAAATTCATTCTGCAGCAACTTGAGGTATGTCTTCAGCACTCTGCAGCCAGGCTGATTTCTTTGAAGAGTCCAGTGAATGGGAAATTAACATACCAGAATGGCTTCATTAGAACCAAATAAAATGCTCACTCGGAACACTTTAATCTCAACCATCTAGAAATATTCAGTGAAAGGAGATAGGGAGTGACACCACAGCTTCAAAGTGCACACCAGTAATCAACATGATGTGATGTTTTTGCTATACATCTTCCCTTTGTGGAAGGAGAGAGGAGAGAGACAGCTTTTTATGGGGAGGCTGTTCTTCCTATTTGGTTATGATGTGAAGGCTCCACTATCACCACTGAGCTGCAGATGACAGTGCCAGCAGAGGGGCTTGCAGACAACTGTATAAGTTTGTATACCATAACTTCATCCTGCAAAACTCCAGGTAGAAGCACTTATCCTGAACACATCACCTGGTACGGGGAACACTATAAGCAAGTAAGTGATGTCAGTCCAAGTTCCCATACTTGGACTACAGCATTATGCATAGTTCTGTTATGGTTGAAGTCCTCAGAAAGTAAGAGTCCTCCTACCATTCCCAGGTAAAGAAGAATCTATTTAAAATTAATTAGAATAAACTTCTAATATTGCAGATCAGGTTTCTATTTATTTCCACTGTTCCTCATTATGGTCGTGGACTGTAGTTATTACATACCAACACATACTAACATGTTTCAAATTTTGGTTGTTGGCTGGATTAACCCTCATGTCTCTCAGCAGTTTCCAGGTCAGAGGGATATGGCTTTTTCTTAAAAAAGGTAAGGTATGAGAAGGAAAAGGAAAAGATAAAGATCTCCTTTCAGTCTTTCTAGACTCCAGCAGACAGGTGGAAACTCTTGACCTCAATACAATATAACAAAAAGTAAAAGTCATTGGCAAAACCCTCTTGAAAAGAATATAAGACAGCAGTTGAGAGTTAGAGAAGGGAGGAGAGAGGCTCAAAGGAAAATTTGGCTGTGGAGAAAACTGAGTAACATTTTATTGCGTGAAAAACACATTGGGAAAAAAACAGTGATGTACTTAGCAATTGTGACATAGCTGCAAGTTTCTCTGAGCTCTTTATCGTATCTCCTTTTTTTTTCAGTACAGTGCAGAAAAAAATGATACTCTAATACAATCTGAAGCTCAGCAAATTATTCCATGTGGTTTCCACCTTATGTTCAATTCCTCTTTTATTTTCTCCCATATTCTGCTGATGTTCTGTAAATTCTATTATTCTTTTTTTTACAAAGTCCTAACTAGCAAGTTCTAACAAAACTAGCCAAAAGAATGACATTTCTGTATATTTCACTCTATCTCTATTTTCCTCCATTTTTTCGCATTTCCATTATCATCCGTTTCCTTTTTTCAAGTATTCGATGCAGGTAAAACCAAAGTAGCGAAGAGATTGTTTAGGGTTAAACAAAGATATGAGGGGAGAACTAGAATTAGTGGAAAAGATTAAGAAGAAAATTTAGGTTGAATATTAAGAAAAATTATTGGCAGTGGAATTTAATGGATTGTGAAATATTGTCCTATGAAAGTGTCAGAACCCTCACTTTAAACCATTCTTACAATACTTGAGGGAACAAGGCAGCATCAGACTCCAGAAGGCAAGTTCACAATGTCCTTGGTCTTCTCTGCTCACAGGACAGACAGAAGCACCATCAGATCTTGCCTTGCTTTAGCATTTTGGTACATTCAGTTCTTCTGTGTTTTGGAATTACAGAACTAATGACAGAAATAAAACTTACGAGAATTCCTCTGAGTTTGTACAAGTTTCAGGGTTTTAGTTCTGGTTTGAGTAGGCAAAAATATTTAAGTCAGTTTGATTTAGTCTAAGAAAATTGACTCATTCTCAATGAAAATTATTTTCCTTATTTGAATGTATTACAGAATTACAGTAATTTCCAAGGTAGTTTTTCATCTTTGTGACTAAAGTTACTGGTGACTACTGACTGATGTCACTGGTGCTGTTTAACAATGCATTGTGGACAGTGTGTTTTACAAAAAATAAAGCAATATTTCATTGAAACATACCAAAAAACAAGGTGAAATTTTTAAGACCTATATCCCAAAGATTACCTTTTTAAGCAGGCCTAAAATTAAAAAAAAAAAATCACAATTAAAATTACTGCTTTCTGTGCACATTTTTAAGCAAACTTCAGTTTCAGGAATCTCCAGGATGTCTATTTAGTATAATCCATTCCATTTGCTTTGGAAAGTTTAGAGACTCAAGGTCTTTTACTTTAAGACTGTATCACTATTAGTGTTATTTGTTGGGTTTAGTACCATAAAGAAGATAATATTCAGATCACTAAGAGGTAAGACTTTATGAAAACCCACCAATTTATTCACTAGGTGCAACAACATTCTACCTGGTTCTTTGGACTCCTCATGAAGAATGCTGATCACAGGTCCTGTCTTGCTTATTTCCATCGCTGCAAGTTTTCTGTCTGTGACAACAAATATAGCCAATTATTTCTCTGTTATTCCTCAACTTTTTGCCTGGGATTTCTACTAAGAATAACTTCCCTGATAGCAAAGTTTCCTGTAGTCTATGAAACCCAGTAACAGTCAGTAAGAATCATCATTACTATGGTGTTCAGAGGCTGCACACAACCTCTGTGAGCAGTGTGTTATTGATGCTTACTGTACAAGGCTCATCACCTATGGGTTACTCTACAGTCATAACCACTAAGATCAAATGCAACAAACTTTCAAGAAGAGCAGCATTAACAATAGCATATTCTCAAGTGAACTTGCAATGGAGAATATGCTTCTGCAGTTAAATGACTGCCATGAGGCCTTTTTTAAAGTAGATATCTGTCTTATCTAAGATCTGGGTATGCTACAGTTCTACTTATATGCTCTCTGATATTTTCAAACGTCAAAGTAATTTGAAAGAGCAGATCATTTATTCACCAAAGTCTATCAGGAGGACACATCATATATCAATACACAACAATTTCCTCAGGCAGAAACCATGCCAAATACCTGCAATTCTCAGTTCTTAATGGTAATTTTCCAAGACTTGTGTGTGCTTAAGTGCAATGGAGCTGTTGAAGACAGTCACTAGGTGGCAGACGTTCATCTACTGAAGAAGGCATTGAATTTACCTCAAAATCTGCTGGCAAGGCCCTTGTTGCAATAGCAGGTGGACTTTTTAATGGTATCTGTCCACTTCAGTAATGCTCAAAGAATATATAATATGAAGAGAGACAAAAACACTTACAAAACTGATTCTTTTTGTCATGTCTTTAACTTGGGAAAAATAATTTTCTAATAGTTTGTCATGTTTGATTGATAATTTACATTCCTGCTTAAATCACTTTCCTTTGTTCAGGTTGCATGACCTAGTCCGTAGCTTTTTTCAATATAACAGGAAATTTTTTAGGTGGTGTGAGTAGGGCCCATGCCATTATAATATTGAGTATAGGATATGAAAACAAGCACACAAGGATAAACAGAACAAGATCTTAGGGAACACTTACCTGCAGTCATTGCTGCAGTAAAGTGAAGATATTTTTCCACTTAATCTTAAGTAAGTTCACTGGAGCACTAGCAACAGTCTAGTTCTGATGTCATACATCTAAGTGGGGACTACAAAAAACACAAAAGATGCTTGGAAAATATTTGAGCAGTTAGAACCACTGAACACTATGTTGTCGTAAGCACTCTGGCATCAGAGCTGCAACTACTAAGACTGCCCACGCTTACATAGCCACTATAGTAGATGTAGCTTTAGAAGAGTGCATATGCAGCATTAAACATATTCAGTGCTCCTAACAGGGTCACCGTTGGTCACTTCAGATATTTTAGATCATGTGGACCACTAAAATTATTTTGAAAAACATATATTTCACTATCACTGAGTGGCAATAAATATATAGTGGATAAAATCTCGCCAAGTTTTCAAGCCAGCCAACTCTTCAATTAATGTACAATAGGCTTGTCCAATGCAAAATTTGAATGAAATAAGCAATTAGGTATGTACTAGAACTATTGGTTATTGTGTCTTGAGACACTCTAATCCAGTTTTACAAAACAAAATGTTTAGGTTTATATTTTATGGTGGCCCCTCTTTGATTAGCATAAATTATAGAAGCTCTGCTTCTCCTGAGCTTCTAGCACCCAGTGTTTTTTTACTATTCCTCTTGTCAAAGGGCAGTTGCTTGGCTTAATCTGTTGGAAGATCTATTATTATTTTCATAAATATTTTATTATTAATTAATTAATTATTTTAATAATAAGCATATTATACTGTGTATTCCCCTTGCCACAGTGATGCAGAAGGTAGATTTTGGTGCTTTATTACAAGTACCACTATTGTTGAGATCAACATGATTTACAATTTTGCAAAGAACATCATATACTATAAAATGCAAAAGTAAAATTGGGACAGCTAATCAGTGTATTTATAAACTCACTTAAAATAAGAATAATGGTGGGCAGAGGGATTCTTTTCTGTCTCCTTGTAGATGGCATAACAGGCCTTCATACCTCTAGGGGCTGGTTACTAAAGCTGATCGGAGGTATTTAGTTAGCTAGTTCTTGATAATGATCTCTTCTGAATTTCTTTCTTTCTCAGAGTAGGGATTTAATCCAGAGAGTAATGTTCGTTCTACCTGATATTAATTAGGGAAGTTGCAATTTGCAGCAGCAAATTTCTATGTTCTTCTAGCTCATTCAGAATCAAGAAGTAAGAATTAAACTAACTTTCCTATACTAATTAAACTTCCCCGTAGTTTTAAAAATATTGTTATTCAGCATTATTCAGTAGAAAAACAAAGTTACCTTTAGGATCAGTTCTATTTTTCTATTTTTTTTTTTCCATCTGCATATTTCTTTCTGTGTTCCCCTTTCAACCATCAGGCCTCAGTCCTGTTACCGGTCTCTCATTTTTTTCTGCTTTTCATTTCCCTTCTTTTCCATTACCTAAATGACACAAGGGCTCTGTGGGGGAAAAAAAAATCACACAATCATGTCACTAAAATCTATGCTTGACAGCATACAGTATGACATCTATATCATAATGTATACGCACTCATGCTAAATCAAGCTTTAATACAGAACTTGAACTGTCAAGTTTCCTAACATTTGAGGACTTGACTTTGAAACTGTAAGGTTATTTTAACATTATTTTTTAAAAATTTATAGTGAAGCATCAGAAAGGTAGAGGTGTGTAAAAATATAGGGAGATATGACCCATTCATCAAAATAAGGAACAAGAGATTTACAGTTTTCAATCATGATTGGAGCAAGTTTGCAGGTTTGGAAAGAACACTGTGCCACTTCACAATGCGTTTACACCCAAAATGTTACCCTTTCAGTTACCAAAGCTAAAAATCTCTCTTTTAGTGAACAGACACATTCTGAATATGCCATGTGGGCTATTTAAACACTTCAAGTACACAATATCCAGACTATGAACCCAAGCATTTGATAGTTCTAATTCAGATCATAAATTTTGGGAGCATGTATGAGTATCTAAAATGGTGTCATTCTGCTCTTAACTGAGGTTTCTTTGAGCTATTGTTCTATAAACAGTTAAAAACAAACAGGAACTTACCGTCCGTGCAGTCTGTCCTACATCCTTCCTTGTATTGTGCTTAGTTCTTTATGAAAATTCTTGCCAGGAATGCTCACCTGCCTACTAAATTTGAAAAACAGCATTTCAGATTCTGTCCCTTGTATATAACTGCCTTCAAAGGCAGAGCCAAGGAACTGCTACTCTGGATGATTCTTTCATTGCTTACACAAAGGCACTTCAGGTTTCTCAGCCAGCATTCTGAATGGTCACTTAGAAAGAAGCCTTTACCTTGCTACAGTCCAAGTCATCATATGCTCAGATGAAAGCAAGCTGTCAAAAGCCAATTCCCCTTCTAACAGTCAATACCTGAAAAAGGTCAGTGACTTAGAAACATAAGACATTTCTTGTTGCATCCAAGAAAGAGAAGTGTGCCTTCCTTGCCAGTCAGTCTCACTTGACAGTTTTAATGCTTAGTCCAACAGTTTCTTACAATCTTGTTACCTGCTTTGCAATCAAAATGCCAGCAGAGGCAGTTTCAGACATTAAGATAGTTACACTGCTTATAGTTTTCTCTAAAGATGCAGTCATAGTCCTGAGTTTCATTGCAAAAGGTTCTGATAACACAGTGATGCCATAGTAATCCCTACATGAAATCTTTTAAGGGCCATTATAATATTTCGTTATTATCTCAAAGTTAGTGTTAGATCCCCAACTAGATTAATAGATATAATACATTACAAAGACACAGCAAGATATCATACTTGGTAAAATAAACCGGTTAAAAGCGTAATATTTCTATAAGTTCTTAGAAGATTTTCTGGATGGTTTCAAATGATGTAAGACAGGAGCGTAATTGCCCAAGGGAGGATTGTTGACAACATTCCTTTTCAGATACTTGGTAATGCAGCAATCATAGTTCAAAGGACTAAAGTTGTATCAGGTACTAGAATCTATAAAACTAGCACCCAACGGATTACCATGTTTCCTACTCAACATACAACTCATATGGAAGGATTAGTAAAACTGGCAGAATAGGATAGGATGTGAGCTCAGTAGTGTAAACAATGTCAGTAGAAGACAAAAGTGGATAAATCCTAACTCTTTCCCTGAAGTGTAGCCAACAGGGAATTAATCAATTTTAAAAGGATTCAAATTTTCTGAACTAATTACTATGCCACAGCATATCCCATTTAGCACTACTAAAGAGCAGCTACCTCTAAGGCAGCTGGTGTTCACACCACTATTTCAAACAGTGAGCAAAGACAGTTCTGGCTACAAACTGCAGCAAATTCCACTGTGATTACCAAGGGACACACAGCATACTTCAAATGAAGTTTTCAAAGAGCTGCAACATTTTTTGCAAAGAAGAGTCCTTGGTTATTAAAATCTTAACACAAAAAATCAGCACAGTACATTGTACAGTATTCTCATTTCTTTTCCAGCAGTCAATTCTCTTTGAATCGTAAGTAAGTTAAGACTAAACAGATAGAAAGGGTCATAAGTAAGTCTGATTTTTTCATTCCACACCGAATGCTTCATCAACAAATAGCTGCTGTATAGTGGATGCTATACATGCACACACATGCTCTTTTTAGAGTACACAGATGGCTTTTGAAAAATCCAGAGAATCTGATAATATATAGGCAACTAGCAACCTATCTCTTTCTCACATCTCAGAACTAAAGTGCGTGCCTACAGAGATCAGCTTTTTTCTCTGTGCTATTTTGTGCTTCTGTGGCAGGCTGTAACCTAGATCAGAGTGAGCTGAATGTGAAAAACACAGAGGTAGAAAAAAAATGTTTAAATATTTCCATCCTTCAAATATTGCATTAATTTCTTAGCTTCCTCATTTGTGAAGTTTGGTGCAGCAAAAACATCCAACAGAAAGTAATGTTTTTTATGGAGATGTCTCAAGAAGAGTGATTATGGCTAAGCTGTTGAAAAGGCATGAATCATGAGAGCCCTTGAGCTTGTGGTTCCTTGATTTTCTGGATTAGGAATTGGGCTGGAACATGCTCCGTTCAGGCCTCCACAGAAACCACGATGCAGATAGGACTGATGCATGGCTTTCTCAGGGCCCTGACCAACCACATCTGAGGCTCTTGTCCATGCAAACTCCATCCATTGGCCTGGGAGCTGAATTTAAGCTCTGGCCTTGGCTGTGGCCCATGTCTGAGCAATGTTGCAGGTTCCTGCCGTGACACCATAGACTGGATGAGCTGACCTGGTCTGCTCTTCTTCCTTTGGCGTGGTGGGCATGTGGTCTGCCTCTCTTGCTGTCACTCTGGGCTTCTGCCTTGCCTTGACTTCTGCCTTGCCTGTTCCTGCTGCTCCCTGACAAGCTGAGACTCACACCAAAATGGATGTATGCTGCAGCTGTGACAGAAAGAAATGATCGCATTTTCCCCTTTTGGTGCTTGGTCTCTGCTGAAAAGATGCCTGTTTCATGCTAATATCTGACTGTAAATGGATGAATTTAACATAGCACAAAGAGTAAGAATGGGCATTTAAGGCTCAGTGATTCTCAAGAGCAGGGAAGGAGGGGAAGTTGCATAGGATAGAACACAACAACGCACTTGGTAGCATTTTCAATCCAGAATGAACTGGAAAAAGAAGCTGTCCTACATCTGTGCCTGTAGAAGACAGGGATTATTCAACAGTGTCTGGGAGTAAGGAGCATTTAATGGTGTCTGGAAGCCACATATGTTCTCCTTTATTTGTCAATATACAGAAAACAAAGTGCATGTCAATAATTTTGCAGTTATACACCTAACAATGTAATCACTCATGTTACAAAAAGCATTTTTGTTGTAAACCACCATGAAACCACGAAAGTGTTATGTAAAAATTTATCTTACCATTCGCCTGATACAGGTTGAAGTCACTAACCTAGAGTTAAAAGTCCCTGAAATTTTTTTTAGTTTTTCTGACCCATTCAGTTGCTTTCAGATTATGATGGTATCTGCTTATGTGAATACCAAAGAAAACAATTTCTTTTTCTTAAACCTATTCACTAGAATCTACCCTTTCAACCTTTGGTAAGTAGCTTGTATCCTATTTCTTATTCCTCCACTGATACTGCAAGCATTTTGCATTTTTCTAACAATGGTTGCATAATTCAAGAGTAGAACGCATCACATATTCATTGAAATGAATATACAAAACTAAATTTCAGGAAGAGTTTTGTTGTTTTTCTGATATGTAACATGAAACCTGACATAAAATTGTCACCCCTAAGAATCCATTTTTAAAACACTGAGTACAATATAGTGCTCCACAAACTTTTGTCCGATGCTATCGAATTCTAGTTCAAAAGCCTTTCTCCATTTGTGTGTCTTCACTGCACGAAGTTAAATAGCAACAAGAAAAGTGATCTTTGTTTCAATTTTACAAGTTTAGTCCTGTTTTTTTCACTTTTGAGACACAAGATTTCTTCTGTTTTACTAAAAAAGCATATGCTCTTTACAAAAGAAAAAATCTAAATCTTCTGCCAAAACTTAAAGAGTGAAGCTACATTAAGAATTATTTTCCTTAGTAAGTTTCTTTTACTAGCATAATGTGATAGATATACCTAACATATTGCTGAAATAAGTAAGAAAAAATAAAATTATTTACTCATTTTCAGATAACATTCTCCAGTGCTAAAATACCTTTTATACTACCTTGCATACCTCCCCGGAGTATCGTGTATTAGAAGCCAGACTGCAACAAAGGCAGGTGTTTTCTTTATTGAAAGTTAAAGCAAGCATTGTGTAAACACCAATTCAATCAGCACATTTAGTTCTGTTTCAGATGATTGTCAATAACTCATCTATCTTATGTGCGTACATCACAGAAAATAAAATCCATATAGCTATGTCATTCAGAATTCTTCACAGAAACATGTATTTTCTGTGGCTCTGTAGTTGAAGTCCCCCAAGAAGTGCTGTAGCTTTTCAGGCCAGAAGACTTTTGCAATAATCTTACCAGACTTTGCCTAGCATGGACCACTGAATTTTATCAACTGATTCCTTTATAAAACCTATATCCTCCAGCAGAGCTGGATGTATAAAGATCTTGTCTTTATTTAAAGACTTCAAGGAGATTAATTTAGCCCATTCATAGAGAAGTAGTTCCAGCAGTGAAACTCTTTAGTAAAAATTTGAGTTTAATTTCTGTCTTCGCTATAGCTTTGTCTGATAGATTGAAGAACCCTTTTATCCTAAGATCGTACATATACAACCCAGGCAAGCCACCTCTAATGCATTCATTTTCTTTTGTCACTTTCTGTGATACTAACAACACCCTACTTAGGTTGGATATTCCACTGTAGATACATTACACAATGGATTTTTGCCTCCTTTGGGTTACACTGCATAAACCTGAATCGTGTCATTCACTGCTTTCCAGAACAACGCTTCTCATTCTAGTAGTCTGTCCTGCATTCTTGGCTCCAAGAGTTATTGTCTCCTGTTCTGCTGTATTAAATTCTGAGCTCAAGAGGACCCTTTTTATCAGGATATTCAGAAACTGTAGAATTCCTCTGTCCCTATAACTTAGCATGTCACAATCTTTCTCTGTCATGTGTAACCTTCTGTAGCAGTGACTTGTATTTCTACTTTTATCCTAGGATCTCCATAGTTAAGATGCAAAGAATCTATCAATTTAAAAAATAAAAGCAGATATAAATTAGTCTAATTAAACAAATCTTCCTCTGCCACAGTGCAACACAAGTTACTGAGGCACTATGATTTAATACAGTGATTTCTCCAGTTCCTATTCTTTCTTACTCTTTTGCCACACTTCCTTTTCTACATGACATCCAACTCGGTCTCAGTTAATAGTAAATACTACACTGTTTTACATATATTGTTGTTTAGATTGCCATCCTTTGAGAACTGCCAGTATTACTGCTTCCCTGACCTACTTCTGTTATAATGATCCAGGCTAGCATAAACATGTTTAACATTGGATCCCTCAAATTGAACTAGGTTAAGGTGCAAATCCACACGTGGCTTTGATTGCAAATCTGAAGGGATAGTTGGGTCCTGTAGCATGGGGAAAGGGAGCTGCAGGAAACAGCAGGCTGCAGCAGCCACAGCAGTTACTACCTCAACTTATAACTCCCACCTGGGTTCACTGCAGCTAGGTTACTCCACCTCATTCCGCAGGTTTAGAGTTGGCCATATTATTTATAGGGAGGACTTTATTCCCATAAGCGTATGCCAGATCAGGTCATGTAGCTCTCTAACAAGATAAAGCCATGATAAGATATAGAGCTGGCACAAGCACTGTTGTGTTCTCTGGCCAAACCGAGGTCAAATGTATACTGCCGGATAGCTCAGCAGTTGGGTATGAATCAAGAATTAATGAACAACTTCAGATTTTATGCTGCCACAGAAATGTTATTTCCACACTTTTGTAATTCAGTGGCAAAAAAGATGTTAACATCCCTTCTGTGCCAAAGCTTGAGCAACATGTAGACTATCTGTACTTCAGCCCATCATTTATGTGGCAGTAGCAATGTCTCCTGCCCAACTGTGAATATTCCAACTTTACATTTAGTTTCTACAGACCTAATTTATATTGCTGACTGAACTTTTTGTAGCACTACACAAAAATAAGAAACACTCTTCAGTGAAGATGTATTGCATGTATCATCCATATAAATGTGGGGAATACTGAATTTATCTATTACTCAAATTCTTTTGGTACGAGTATACAGTTCTGTCCTTGAATTTACTTGAGCTGTGTCCAGAAACAGGTTAGTCTATAGAAATTAGCAATGAATTTTGCACTTATCAGGTCTTATGTTCTAGAATTGTGTCTAATATTTCCAAGTACTGAGAGGTACTGAGATAAAATTGACTGCAGGAAAATTTAGGTTTAATCTCTGGAGAAACGTCTTCATGTTTTAATTAGTGAAAATGGAATATTCCTTCAGAAATAGAGAGGAATTTTGGAATCATTCAAAATATACGAGACCAAAAAAATGGTAGAAATCATGATAGCGAATAATCCTTCATTAATCAGGGGCAGAAATGGTTAATTAGCTAGCTGTCACTTTTTCCTGGTTTCTATGATAAAGATTGCAATTTGTACTGAACTTTGGAGATATCCTGGGGACAGAATATCTCCACAAAGATCATCTGAGGACATCACCTAGAGACTGGACAGAGATATTTTGCATTCTCCATATTCTGGAGTTTAGAGGTTTTGACTCTTTTCTTCTGGCTATCCCCGTGCTTCCCCTCAATAAGGTCTCTCACGGTACAGAATGGCCTCTTTTACAGTTTTTGTCCTTCTCCTTGAATGTAGGGCTGGGAAGATCAAGATCTTTCCCCAGCTTTTTCTTTGCCTTTTGTGGTGTGTTTTCTCCCTCTCTCTTTCTCTCTCCCTCTCCATCTCAGCCCTTAGAATTACGAGATCTGAAACAATAGTGTAAGAGCAACCGTTTCACTGGTACACTCTGGAGTAGCTGCTCAGCAAAGAACAACATAGTGGACTTCTTTAGTTGTTCCTCCAACAGTTGTTACTGCATCCCACCATGTTCTGTACAAGATCACATAGAAACATGACAAAGCCCAGTAATTAAATGGAGAATCCTCTTGTGGGGAAAGGGGAAAAAAAATCTGTCAGGGAAAAACCTGTATGGGGATGAATTACTTCTAGTCAGAAGTCTTTCTCATTAAATCAGATTGTCCAGCTACTGGGCTATGTGCTGGACATTTTTTAAATGGTATAATATTCACACAAGTTGCTAAAAAGATATCTCTCCTGACAGCCTTGAGTGGGATGGAAATGTGAGATAGCTGTCTGAGCAAGCAATTAAAGTCCTTATTGCTTGTGTCTTCCAGAATAACCTTAACATCATTAAAGGGCAATAACAAACCAGATAAGTGTTATCCTTTAAAGAGATTTAAAATACAGGAATCGGTGAATCTCTGCTACAAGAAAAAGAAAACACTGAGCAGCAGAGTGACTACTTAGGTTTCCTTTGCGCAAAAAAGTGTTTACACTGAATAATTCACATTTAGTGCAGTCACAACCTTTTCTTCTCTCAGAAGACTTGCACAGCCTGCAGACAATCCCATTACATTAAAAATTCTTGACACCTTGAAACTGAAAGGAAATCAATGCACTTGGGTAACACATTACATTACAAGGTACAAGTCATATTCTTTATAAGCTCGTTATTGGCACAAGACCCATTAATACTTCTAGTAAAGTTATCATGAGTACAGACCTTTCAGCTGACACTATTTCAAGTAATGGGCTATTTTTTAGGCAGAGACTAATGTCTCTTGACAAATTTGTCCTGCTGCTACCTAAGAATGAAGGTTTTAGGGAAGTAAGCTTCATCATGAAGTTACTTGTGTACACAAAGTAGCACATTCAGTTTCTCCGTCCCTTAGGGCTTTTAATGGCTTCCAGCTGCATCAGAATGCAGTTCAGAAATGCTTCCCATGGAACACATTCTTCCAGCAAATCCTTGAGTTTGCTTCATGGACCTCTCAAGTAAAAAGAACAAAGCCAACCAGCTTTCCTTCCTATTCTGAGCTTTCACTAAGCTCCCACCTTTTTTAGTACCAAAAGCTTCTTCCTTTTGCTCCTATTCTCTTAAGTTTACTTTAAGTAAACTATCCAAAGCCTAACTGAAATTATGCGGTTTTGAAATTAAATGCTTGTTAATCCTAATTTTGATCAAGATATACTTGCTGCCCTGTATTTTTGACAGGTATTTATTTACTGCAGTGTTCATCATCACAGCACAGTATTAGTCATGACAATCATATGGGAAGTGTTGAGCAAGAACTTCTGTCAAGTATGAGGACTGGAACAAAGTTAGGCATGAAAAGACAAAGAGGAATTCAACTGGAGTGCAACTTCATCTGTGGATGGAGAAAGTTATGGGATTCTTAGTACTCACCTCCCGAGAAAATGACAAAATCCCTAAATGCTGCATATATCATAACCTGCTCCATTGGCAAGTGGCATAAACATGCACACAGCACTGACAGCTTGAGGGCCTCAGTGACAAATTATTGTCCCTTGAGTCTACATTTGCTGAACTGGAAGACTTCAGGGAGATGGGAAGGTAGAGTGGCAAGATTTCAAGGACATAATAGAATTTCATCTTCAGGCTAGCAGCTGCATCCTACTAAGAAGGCTGAAAATCTCTTGGCAGAAAGCTACCAAGCTAGAAAGGGGGTAAAACTGACAGAAATGCCCAGTAAGGCTATCCTCTTGCATTAACAATTCCCTTCCAAAAGTTGAGATTTCTGCTAATGGTCTGCAGAAGGCCGTGTCACTTGGAGACACAGCACTCAGGGAAACAGACAGCTCTTTTGTGATGCCAGTGACAACTGGGTGGTACTTCCCCTGCCAAATTCTACACAACAGTTTCTGGGTAGATTCAGTGGTTAAGCAACATGGGAGTATATATAATACAGGGAATGGCACAGCAGGTTCTAGACTCAGAATGCAAGCTATTAGAAAGTACTCTACAGACCAAGAAACATTCACACTACAACATGCAGGATCAGGCTGGAGGATGGAAGTTGAGGTCTCAGTGTTAACTGAGAAATAGTTATTTGGCAGAGCTTTTGGAATACACGAAGCTGACAGATAATGGAAGCAAGTGGATGCCATTTAAAAGGTTGTGGGAATTATTTTTTTCAGTTGAAGATGTGGGGTGAACAGGTATGTGCAAAAAGAGAACACAGGTCAGAAGAATGTATCTTCTAGGCACAGAGCCATAAAACTTGTTCATCCACCAGAGGTGTTGTTTAAAGAGTTGATTACTCTTTGTTGATTATGCTTGTTTCCACCCTATCAGAAAAATGTTTGTTCAAGTTTCTGGACCTCTGTTGCTTGCCTAAAAGGTCAGTAAGGATTATTTTTCACAGAATCACAGAATAACTGAGGTCAGAAAAGACCTCTTGGCATTGCCTACTCCAATCCCCCTGCTCAGGCAGGGTGAGCTACAGCAAGTTGCCAAAGACTGCATCCAGTTGAGTTTTGAGTATCCCAAGGATGGAGACTGCACAGCCTCTCTGGGCAACCTGTTCCAATGTTCAACAACAGTAAAAAAAGTGTTTTCTTTTCCTGTCTTACAGTTTGTGCTCATTGTTTCTTGTCACTGGGCACCACTAAGAAGAGTCTGGGACCATTCTTTTTACACCATCCCATCAGATATTTGTACATTTTGAGAAGATGTCCCTTGAGCCTTCACTTCTCCAGGCTAAACAATCCCAGCTCCCTTTCTCATATGAGAGATGCTCCAGTCCCTTGATGATTCTTGTGGCCCTGGATGGATAGCCCCAGGATGGCCATTTTCTGGCTGGCTGGATAATTCAGCTCCTTGAAGCAACGTCTTTTTTACCTTTTTCTGAAGCACTGACAATTCTAAACTGATGTTCCTACTAGTAGTAGTTTCTCAGATGTTTGATGTTTGAGGTTAAACTCCTCATCAAACTCAGGTTTGGGAAGAAATTTTCCCACAGCTGAGAGTAACCAGAAGCCATTTAGGGGGATATCATTTGCATCAAGTATTTATATTGAAAATATCTCATAGACAGGCTGGACTCAGAGGATTGTTCTTCCCTTTTTAACAGAAGCTCAGGTTACACAGGTACTGTGAATTTAAACACTTGCTACTCTGTAGAAACCTGACTGCCAAATTATGGCATTTCCATCGAAGTAGGAAGCATTACTGTAATTCCTTTAAACTGCTTTTCTTCTTTCTATTTCTAATGATATTTTTTTCAACTAAAATTTTCCATTGTTGCTAACAGCAGTTAACCTCAAAGAAGAGAGCATTACTGTAAACAGTGCTGCAGGCAGTAACTCACATGTAAAGCAGAGTAGTTGAAGTAGGGCTAAGTGACCCCCCATGTAAAACATCAGCAACTGTCAGCACTCTGTTTATTCTACCACTTTTACCTCTGATGCTTCTGGCTGAGCTACTATACTGGCTTGCCTATACTTAAAATTATTAAAATGGGCATTACTGAATAATCGTTCCACTATGAGCCAAGAGCTATTGCAAGTCTAGATTCCCACCAGGAGTTATTCCAGAATGTCTGCCTGGTAAGCTGAAGCTTGTAGACAAGCTTCTAGTATGGTTAGGAAATTTTAGCAAGTAGTTCTTGATGGAGACACAGTCTCTCTAGTCTTTTCATTTCTTGGAATCTTCTCACTGAGGAAGATTTTGTTAAACAAGAGAGATGAACACTGCCAATTTACCTCTGAAGAAAGCAATAACCTAAAATAACTAAGAACAATTACATATGTATTGACCATATATTTTACATGTACTGCTGTAACAGAGAACTGCAGTAGCATACAAAGGTGTGCCTGGTTTTCAGCAAACAACACATTCCTGTACTGCTGTGGAGGAGGAATTGACTGAAATAATAAGATACAGCTGAAGATTAAACACACAGTTAGGATCTCAGAAGCTTAATAAATAAGAAACCCCAGAAACTGGTAATTAGAGGAAAGAAAGAAGTCTCGGTGGCAGCATGGCTCTGAACCTAGTGTTTAGAGGCTGGACTGTAAGAAATTGAATGTTTTATGATAGGGTTTGTGTTTTTGTTACATATTCACCTTTTCTGTCAAAACCTGTGAAGGTAAAAAAAACCCCAAACCTAAGTAAACTCAGTTTTAGAAATGTGCCTTTTTAATTGCATAACTACTTGTCTTATCCTGTCAACTCTCACATGAAATCAGATTCGATTCCTTGGCACCAACAACTCACCATTTGACAGCTGCAATAAAATACATCAAGTATTTAAGTAAAGGAGATGCTGATAGGAAATGGAGAGTAGTATAAGCCTAGACAACAGTTCCTCAAAGTTTATCTACTGTTTCTTGGAAAGATTTGAAGGACTGAAGGAAGAAAAATTTACTGCACAAAGAGTAAAAAGGCAAAAAAAGATAGAATTAGGAGAACGGCTTATCTAGTGCATTTGGGCAGTGAAAAGGCATAGTAAAATCTTTGCCATCTGGTAAAGAAGACAACACCAAAGGACTGTGGAAAAGAGGAACAGCTTAGTTTTCATTGAGACAGGTGGTCAGGCAGATAAAAACAAATATCAAAGATGCAAAGCTTGGAAGCCAGAAACAGGGATGTGTAGATACTGTCAAAGAAGAACAAAGGATTTACTCATCTTTGCAAGGTTAAAGAAGTCAGATTCAAAGAAAAATAAGAGGTAAAAGAGCAGGGAGGAAACAAGAAGGCAAGAGACTGGGATTTCTGAACATTTTACATTCTTCTTTTATTACTTATGGACAATTTCATTATATGCATGATAATTTCGGTGGCAAGAAGAGCAGCTATTGTAATCAGTACTGCACACTGGGAGCAGTAAAAATCATCTTAGGCCTAGAGTTTGTGATTAACCTCTGGCAGTATTTGGGCGTTCCATATGAGCAAAAATGGACTAATCTCCTTTTCTGGGCCACTGGGTTTCTAACACAGTTACTATTTTGACCCCAAATCTGAACTCAACTGTAAGTGATACATTTTCATATTTTACTTTAGCACTGTTTCCATTTCATTAGATATAATTGAGCCTGAGGTACCAGAAACTGAAAGCAATCTTTGCAGTTTAACATTCTAATATGATATAAACAAGCTGAAGCAAACCTAGAAAGGTTGTCCGAAAAAAAATTTTCTATAGCACTTGCATGAAACAGTATTGGGGCCAGTTTGTCTGAGGGCCATATCACACCCTTGACTAAGATTAATTACTAAGGTTCAATATTAGGCTAAATCTGCTAAGTCTTTAGAATTCAGCCATACTAGACTGACTAAAATTCTGAACATTTTGTCCAGACTTGCACCACATATATTGTAAACCCTGGAATTAATACTTCAAGAGTCTGCCTACTGCAATTGTTCTAAAGCCTTGTGTATCATAGGATGGAGAAACGTGCATGTTCCCAAGACAGCTAAATCCCTGAAAATGAAAGAAAAGGATGAGATGTAGTAGAGAGGAAGTATGTAATTAGCTGTTCTCTGAATTATCCTAAGTGGAATGATCGGAACCAGAAAACCATTGTACACCACTTCACGGTTAGGCCAAGTAGGCGCAGGCCTGTGTTGTGCTACGTTGCACTTATAGCTTGGCCTTCAGGACAGTGTCGTGCTGTGCATGTTCCTGGACGACAGGAAAAACTCAGCCAGCTAATGGTAACTGAGGGGCCACGAGGCAGCTCCTAATCAGTAACAGTGACTATACCACCTGTGTGTCCTTGCCTTTATCTAAAAGTGCAGCAACAAGCTCTCACATGAACTTTTTGTTTGACAGTAGAAATGATGAATAGAGTTGGGTTTTTTTAAGAAAATCCTGAAAGAGCTCAAAAGACCAACATGCAGGATAACCTTTCCATGGATGGGATCTGCACAGTATGTTGCTCCCTATCAGAGGCCTGTTGATGCTGTGCAACTCAGGGTTCCCAGCATCTGAAGGGATGTAAAATTATCTATACTATCCTCTCTTTCTTTACAGTGTTAGCTCAAACAAATGGTGTTTTAAGAGACGCTTTACAGAGTCTGAGTGCCTTTCTTACTGTGATCGTAACGAAAACCAGCACCTCCTAGAGCAAAAGTGTAAGAATACGTCAGTGAGAATGTGATAGGTCAGCAGGGAAACAGACAGGTTTGTTTAACGGTTCAACATAGTATCTATCAGAACACAACATAACATTTTAATTAAAATTATCTGCCTTCAGGATAGTCAGACTCACTTCAGATAGGTGAAAAGATGCCAACATTTTCAGTTCCACACAGAAATATGCGTACTTTCACCAAACCTAAATCTCAAGTTTTGCTTTGTGCAAGACAAACTTTATGTGAAGATCTTCCCTAATATCTCATTCACTAAAAGATCACTATTAGCTCCATTGAGAAAGCTACAATACATACTGTCAGTCTCCAGAAGTGTTTGAGTTAGACCTGCCCTCTCTCCCTGCTTTCATTTCTTTTGATTGATCAGTGGAGAAGGAAGGAGGTGGACAGCCTGTGTCTTTGCTGCTTCTGAATGATCAGGCATAGGCCAATGGACTAGACTCCACTGGGGATGGCATTTTAGGAAGAAAAAAATACCATGTTTCACATCTGGTTGCTTACCTTGTTCCCTACTTCTTTCTCAGTGGCTCTGGAACTTCATGCCTATGCCTTTCCTGCATCGGGCCATATTATCCATTTTTCCTTTTTTGCAAAGTGCTGATACAAGACGCAGTCTTTTAATATTTGGAAACCTTCTGTACATGCCTGCAGCAGTAAACCAGAATATACGTGGCATGAAGCAGAATTTTATCAGTCCCCCAGTTATAAAGTAGCTTCTTCCTGAGGAATCCCCATTACCAGCTCATTTCTGTGTCAGGCTTGGCATTGCAAGACTTGCAGCAGTTTTCCTCTCACCAGATTTCGTTTAAATAACTTTCAGTTTAACTTGGTATTAACCATCACTTTGGCATGCTGAATAATCTTTTTCAAAATTTATTTCTGCTCATGGACATTCATTTTATTTAAATTGTTTCTCAGCCTGTCCACTTTTTCTTACATGCTGACATTTTTTTCTTCAGAAAGTGTGGCATAATATGTGCTTTCCATTAAGTATTTGAGTATCTTAGCAATGCTAATGCAAGTCAAGAAAGATATAGGCAATACAAGGGCTCAGTGCTGTACCAGAGCAGCAGTTCAACTATGTGATTAAGCCAACCTTTCTCTCTTTGGCGTGACAGATAACAGCTTCCAAAATAAAAGTTTGGGTCTACATCAGATTTCTAAGTGTGAACATTACCAAAGTTGGACAGCATTTGGATACAGGTTCTTCTTTGGATCCCACAGCTTCTATCTCAGTAGTGTATCCACTCTGGTAACTCAAACTCATAAACTTTGAGAAGATGTTAAGTGCACATCAGGCGAACAGTACAGCAATTTATTTGTAATCCTGTATTTAGTGAGAAGCCCTTTGTTTTGGGTTTGTGTGGCGGGGTTTTGAGAGCCGGGGAGGGGGCCACAGGGGCGGTTCCTGTGAGAAGCTGCTAGAAGCTTCCCCGGCTCCAAGTCGAACCCGCCACTGGCCCAGGCCGAGTCTGTCAGTGACAGTGGTAACACCTGTGGGAGAACAGATTTAAGAGGGGAAACCCCCAGTGAGTTGGGGGATTGGAATGTGAGAGGGGTCCTTCTGTGGGTGCTGAGGTCAGTGAGGAAGGAGGGGGAGGATGTGTGCCAGAGGAGGCTGTGGTGAGACGGCAGGCTGTCCT
>JANXJC010000032.1:22242154-22254551 GCA_027564655.1 Leptodon cayanensis
GGACATGCCTTCCAGCCCTTTCACCAGCTTTGTTGCCCTCCTCTGGACACATTCAAGGACTTTCACATCCTTCTTAAACTGTGGCGCCCAGAACCGCACACAGTACTCAAGGTGAGGCTGCACCAACACTGAATACAGCGGGATAATCCCCTCTTTTCACTGGGTGGTTATGCTGTGTTTGATGCACCCCAGGACGGGGTTTGCCCTCCTGGCTGCCAGGGCACACTGCTCACTCCTAGCGAGCCTGCTGTCGACCAGCACCCCCAGACCCCTTTCTGCAGGGCTGCTCTCCAGCCCCTCCTCTCCCAATTAACACTTATGCCTGGTGTTACTCTGCCCTACGTGCAGAATCCAACATTTCCACTTGTTAAATTTCCTCCCGTTAATCATTGCCCAATGCTCCTATATATCTAGATCCCTCTGCAAGGCATCTTGTCCCTCAAGAAAGTCAACAGCACCTCCCAGTTTGGTATCACCAGCAGACTTGCTAATGGTGCATTCAACTCCTGCATCCAGATTGTGGATGAATATGTGGAACAGAACTGGCCCTAGAATTGAACCCTGAGGAACACCGCTGGTGACCGGTCACCAGCCGGGTGTAGCCCCATTCACTGCAACACTTTGAGCTCTGCCCTTCAGCCAGTTCTTCACTCAGCACACCGTGAACCTGCTCATCCCACAGTTGGACAGCTTGTCCAGAAGGATGCTGTGAGGGACAGTATCAAAAGCCTTACTAAAATCCAGAAAAGCTACATCCACCACCTTCCCTTCATCCACTAGGTGGGTGACCTTATCGTAGAAGAATATCAACTCAGTTAAACAGGACTTTCCTTTTGTGAACCCATGTTGAGTGTGCCTGATGATTGCATTATTCTTTAAATGCCTTTCACTAGTACCCAGTATAATCTCCATATTTTTTCCAGGAACTGAGGTTGGACTAACAGGTCTGTAGTTCCCTGGGTCTTCCCTCATGCCCTTCCTGTAAATTGGAATAACACTGGCTAGCTTCCAGGTAGCGGGGACCTCCCCAGACTCCCAAGACCTTTGGCAGATGATCGAGAGGGGTCCTGCTATAACATCCACTAGCTCCTTCAATACTCTGGAATGAATACTGTCAGGCACCATAGACTTGTGAACGTTCAGCTGATACAACTGGTCCCTTACAATTTCAGTGTCCACAACTGGAAAGTCACTGTTCCCACACTTGTGGTCTTCCAACTCGGAGGACCAGGCAGCCCAAGGTCTATCAGTATTACTAAAGACTGAGACAAAAAAAGCACTGAGTGCCTCCACTTCTTCTTCATCCCTGTTAGTCAGATAACCATCTTCAACAAGTATCAGTCCAATGTTTTCTTTAGACTTCCACTTGCTCCTAACATACTTAAAAAAGCCCTTCTTGTTATCTACACAACACTGGCCAGTTTCAACTCTTAACTGAGCTTTGGCCTTTCGTGTCTTCTTCCTGCATATACAAACCACAGCTCTGAACCACATGTTCTAGAGATTTATTACTGAAAAGAAAAATAATGAGCCCAATATAAGGCTGAGTATGAGTTTCAGATATGATCCTTCTACATCTCAGTTCTAAGAGCAAAGTAAGTGAAGCAGTGTGAGCATCCTCCTGCTTTTGCAGAGACTAAGAAAATTTTAGCCTTCTTTTCATATGAAAGTACTGGCTGCTTAGGTCACGTTTTTCCTAACCAGAACAACAGCACTGAAGACAAATAGATTTACTTCTGATTCCATCATAGTTCTGACTTACCTTTGGCATCTAACAGATTGATTTGTTTCTCACTTGGAGAGTTCAGTTTCAGGTCAATTTCTGAGGACTCCTGATTTTTTTGACAGGGTTCTCTATCCTGCATTCTGCACCAGATCATTTCACAACAGAGATATTTAAATATTTAGGTTAGATGGAAAAGATTTTTCATTGTGTGAACTGAAGGTAAGATTAAAAGCAATCCTCACCTTCAAATTTGTTTGATTTGGTAACTGTTTTCCTTCTCAAAAAGCCTAATTTCATGAACAGCAGCAACAGCAGCTTGTGACCAACAAACTTTAGTTCTGAAAGTATTTGAGGTTAAAAAACATTAGAAACTAGTGTTGAAACTTTACTTCCAGCTTTCTGTTTTTGTGATACAATCATTAGACACCGCAGCTTTGGACCTGCTGTCAAAAAACTGGAATCATAACAAACCTGAGAATCTTTCCATTTTGCTGGCAGTATGGGCTATAGAGCTCCTAAATGGCTGAAATAAGCCTGAGAATGTAATTGTTAGGCTCTGGAGCCCTCATCCCTAAGAATGCATGATTTCTCCATAAACTGTTGCCTGGAACCAAAGCAAAGCTGTGCCATTTTTTCTTCTACTAGTTGAAAGCAAGCATGTGCTCTAACGTGTGATCTCCACAGGCTGCAGTTCCTTCAGGAATATCTGTCTGCTCTGGCATAGGTCCTCCACACCCTGCAGCGAATATCTGCTCTGGTGTGGGTCCTCCAGGGGCTGAAGCAAATATCCTTCTCTGCCATGGAGCACCTCTTCCTCCTATGACCTTGGTGTCCCTCCCTGTTATTCACTCTTTTTGTTCCCTTCACCCCTCTCTAGTCAATGTTTTATACACTTTCATAACTATGTTTTCACAGAGGTGCCACCGATTTGGCTGATGGGCTCAGCTGTGTCCTGTGGTGGGTCTGTTGTGGAGCTGACTGCAACTGGCTGTGTCTGGCATGGGGCAGCCCCCGACCTCTTCCCACAGAGGCCACCCCTGCAGCCTCCCTCTGCCCCGCTACCAAAACCTTGCCACCTACACCCAATATAAAGTGACAATATAAATGACGTGAAATTAACTTCTGCTCATATACTTTTTGCTCTCAGGCCCTTGAGATGAGGCAAGGTTACGCAGCAGAGGGATGAGTGTATGATGTGGGACACTGTGCAACATTTGATAGGGAAAATGGCAGGCAGACTGTTGGAAATAGGAGGCTGAAGGAAAAGATAGTCTTATGATTTGTGCAGTAAAACTTTACTCTGGAGAAACAGATTTAATCCCAATCTTTGCCGTAAAGTTACTAGGCAGTACTTAGCAGTTATTTAAAACAAGGATGACCAAGGTCTCTAAGCTTGGGAGATATTTTTCTCTAAGATAGTGACTCACGGCTAACAAATTAACTGAATGAATATGCAATCAGATCTTCATTAGCCACAGTAGCACATGCTTAGAACAAGCTAGGTATTCTAGGTATGACAGGGCATACTAAGGAGTGTGGCTTAATTGTGAGAAGATTTACACAGAGTGAGCTCAGACCAATTGGTAGCTGAGCTCTATCTGGGCTTTTTAGCTCAGCCTAAAAGTGCCTGCACTGCTGAGCTGGCCACTCCACAGCTCTGTCTGCAGCACACTGCATCAGAGCTGACAAACTCCATAGCCCTGAGCTGGCTCCTCATGGAGTATGAAGTAATGTCTCTGAATCCATAGCATGGTTAATCTGCAACCCAAATAAATAATCTGTACGTAACTAACAACTGCACTTCCAGTCCAAGGATGCTCAGCTTGTTCCCACACCCATGTCCCTTTTCCCTGAACCTTCGTTTCAATATGTGCCCTCTGCTACACCATGCCCCAACCCCCCTGGCCTTGACTCCTTATTTTCTGCTTCCATATATAAATTGGCAACTAATTGCTCCTTGTTCAACCTCTTGCACACCTTCTCTTAGACAAGATGAGAATTTTAAATTTCAGGGTTAGGTATCTCACACTTACTCTGGAGAATTTGCTTAAGGCTTCTATTATGTTCTTTAAAAACTGTAATGCAATTAAAGCATTGTCCATTTTACAAGTCAGCAGTCAGGAGAACTTCAAAATGTTAAACGGTTTGTTTAAATTGTGCTGGGTTTGGCTGGGGTAGAGTTAATTTTCTTCATAGTAGCTAGTATGGGGTGATGTTTTGGATTTGTGCTGGAAATAATGTTTTAGTTACTGCTGAGCAGTGCTTACCCAGAGCCAAGGCCTTTTCTGCTTCTCACCCCACCCCACCAGTGAGGAGACTGGGGGTGCACAAGAAGCTGGGAGGGGACACAGCTGGGACAGCTGACCCCAACTGACCAAAGGGGTATTCCAGACCATACGATGTCATGCTCAGCAATAAAAAGCTGGGGGAAGAAGAAGGAAGGGGGGGACATTCAGAGTGATGGCGTTTGTCTTCCCAAGTCACCATTAGGCATGATGGAGCCCTGCTGTCCTGGAGGTGGCTGAACACCTGCCTGCCCATGGGAAGTGGTGAATGAATTCCTTGTTTTGCTTTGCTTGTGTGTGCGGCTTTTGCTTTACTTACTAAACTGTCTTTACCTCAGCTCATGAGTTTTCTCACTTTTACTCTTCCAATTCTCTCCCCCATCCCGATGAGGTGGGAGTGAGCGAGTGGCTGTGCAGTACTTACTTGCCAGCTGGGGTTAAACCTCAACAAAATAAAAACACTTGTTCTATGCTTGGCATTAAAGCTTTATACCAAAACCAGTATGAACACCATGCAAGTCAGGTCAGAGAATCCAAGCACCTGGAGAATCTTAGTTCTGTTTTTCAAGACCTCAAACTATTTGGTAATCATTTTTTTCTAAAAAAGCAAGTCATATTTTTACTATCCATATAGTGTGCACTAGCCATCCAAGGCAGAATAGATCACTTTCCAATCTCTGGAACTGGAAAAAAAACCCTATCTATTTTAAGCAGGAGTAGCTTGCTTGAGAATGTTAGGCAGATTTCCCAAATTTTCAGTTACTGAAATAATATCACATTTCGGCTCGTAAAGTACAGTGTTATTTACAACATTAATTTGAAATGCAAATGACAATGTCTTCAGCTGAAAAGTAGTTCCAGCTCTGAAATAATTTACCACTTTCCAGTCAACTAAAACAAGCATGCTTTTCAGTAAATCCAATTGTTGATGCAAGACCTAGGCCTGGATTAATGAGTTTAGGATGGTTTCCAGCAGACGAATACTAACATTCAGACACTTGTACCTGACACAACCCAGAATTTTTCAGCAAAACTCAAGCCAATTCTGTCAGCCACATTCACAGCAAAACCAAAACGAACACATAGCATCTCTTTTTTAATCTGTCACTATTTTTTCCACCAGGATGGGCCTCAGAGCTCCCACCTACAGCCCTGCTCCACTTCGCCATGTGACATAACTTGCTGTAGAGGTAGGACGTCCATTATTTTTTCTACACGCCATGATTACGATACATATGCTGCAGTAAGTCACTAGTAAATAAACTCAAGTTGTATTACTTTTTTGTGTTGCAACCATGGTATCTTAGCAACAGTCGTGCCTGCTTTTCTCTCTGCAGATGCTTTGCTGACTCACCTATTCACTGATACAGCAGCTTTATTTGGCTGATTAGCATTGTGTACAGCACCCGTGCACACCTCTATATAGCGTTTACTTCTCCTTGCATGGAACGCTGAACTATACAACTTCCAGAGGATGAAATGTGGGTGGTTTTGCCCTTTGCTGGACATCTGCTGCTATGGGCCCAGGGGATAGAATTGAGGTACAGCAAACGAATGGGTGCAATCTGTAAAGTCAATAACCTAAAAAGAACTTTTGGAGGTTGTTTTATTGCCAACAGTTGGTGTTCTATACTTTTCTTCCATCAACATGCAAATTCCCATGAATTCTCTAAAGGTCATGCCAAGCATCAATAACTGTATAAGCTGTCATTTAAAAAAGAGGTACTGGCAGTAAAGCACTGTAAAATAACCTACATGGATTTTGGTAAAAATGTTGAGAGTTTAAGCTGCAAGTTGTGGAAACAAGAGCCGTCTTAAACTTTGTAAAATACTGATTTTTGGGGGAGTGGCTTTTTTATATTACATCAGTACTAAAAAAGAATATATAATTCTACCAGATGGACTGGTATTCTACACGCAAAAACACAAGAACAAGGAACGTTATACAATATAGATGCAAAGAGGTAAGTAGTGTGTGTATCTTGTTATTTTAAGTTTCACGTGTCTTTTCTTTCAGGTTTCTCCTTCCACCTCTCACTGTTTGTATTGCTTCTGCTACTTTCAGCTCTTTGCATTGTTTCTTTTAATCTCAGTGATTTTTTTCTTGACTTAATAATCTGTTCAGTCAATGGAAACATGATCAAAACCAAAAAATAAATTGAAAAACCCGAACAACTAAAATACTGCAGGATTTTATCCAGAATACACTGGGCTGAAGAAAGAAATTGCAGAGTTAAGAGGTTAAACATAACTAATTAAATACCTCCTCATGTTTTAGTTGCTTTCTTTTGTAAATTTAATGTATTGGGTAGCTTGTCTTTATTCACCAGATGGTATTTACCAATTCCAACAGTAGAACCACTAATATAACACATACTAATACAGCTGCCAGCTTCTCTCTTTCTGACCTCAGTTTGTCTCTCATATAGAGCGTGATGGAAATGTCTGGAATATCTTCCCTTTCCCTAAAGAAAATCTTCTCATCCCCTAAAGAAATATAAGAATTGCTTTCCCAAATAGCAAACCCAAAGTGCCCAGTGACATCAATATTTGGATGAGATTGCCTCTGGACAAAATGACCTAGGAAACTACTGGAGTTCTCATTTCTGTCTTTGTGGGTTTTGCACATAGAGAAACAAAAAGGCAGAAGTCTGATATGCATAAAAATGAAATGAAATTACAAAAATGAAATCACAAGTGTGTGACAGCAATAACAAAAACACACCCCCCCCTCAAATACTGAAAGCTACTACATTGTGGAATTAATCCTTAAAAGTAGTGAAGTGTCTAGAGCTGTGGAGTGCAAAACCAGATTTGAGCCAGTGCTGGAGAACACTAACCTGGGACCAATGTTGCATAAACTGTGGTGAAAAGAGGTATCCAGTGCTGAATAAGTGAGTTACAGATATAGTGAGCATTATGGATTAATCTCTAGTATCAGGAGAATCAGTTCTTGGATGTCAGCTCTTTGTAGACTATTGCTTTAACTTCCTTATAATACTCCTATAAAGAGCATGAGACTTAGGGATTTCGGCAAACATCTGAGGAGAAGCTGCATGTAAATGATTGTGAGGGTCACAGAATGAATCATACTGAAAATCCTAACCCTCAAAAATGCCAGTAAAAAGTTCTGCCATATCATTCTGTATATACCAAATTAAACTAGCCACCTAAATAAGTTCTTCAGAGGGCTATGGATATCCTCACCAAAAAAATCCTCTCTGTCTACGAGAGCATAATTTGCTGTGGTGGCTTCCATAGTTCCTCTTCTGGATATAGATGGCGGACTTAGGATGAATTTTGTGATTCAGTCAACATGCCAATATTCTGCCCTTTAAAGTTGGCTGCTGTGTAAGAAAATTCTCAGAGGCTAGGCTTTTGGACTAAGAGGAAAGGAAAATGTTTCCTGGAGAAAATGGGTATGTCGGATAGTGCCACTTAAGTTTTGCCCAAGTTGAGTTTGAGATAGCTGCTCTTCCTCCCAGAACTCATCCTTCTCAGACACTGCAGAATCCTTGCAGTAAGACTGGTTCTCTCTCTGGAAAAGGAACAGGTGGATCTCATCAGCAAAAAGCTGGCATATTCCTACAAGTCCAGGAGAAGAATACAAAACTTCTGTACTTACAGAATACATTACAGAGAGAAATTGCTCCCGCTGTCATGGAATAAATAATAAGCCAGCTGGCAGAAGTGAAATCATGCATTTGTGTGGAGAAAAAAAAGCTTGGCAACATGCCCTGCTCTCCTGTAGATATGCGAGATTCATAAACAGCTCTTTCATCAAAATGACATAATCCTCCCAAATGATAAGAAGAGACAGTTAATATGTCAATTGAGAATGTCAGAGGAAGAAGAGATTTTGATCAAGGATGAAAAAAACATTTAGCTACTCTACAACAGTGCTGATAATACTCATGCTTTTACTGCCATAATTTCTAATGCGAAGTAATCAATAACTCCAAATCATATTATACAGGAAGAAAATTCATTTTCAGTTCCTGGACACTCTTCTGTTCCCTGAGATACTTTAGGCCTTCCTCAACTCCCAGACTCTTTCTCCCTTCCAGTTGTGCTTTCACTACACCTTCCATTTAAAGTACAACCACCAGATTCTTTCCCTATTTCAGCATGCTGCTCCCTCCCCTTTACCCACAGAATCACAGAATGGTTGAGGTTGGAAGGGACCTCTGGTGATCATCTGGCCCAATCCCCCTGCTCAAGCAGGGTCACCTACAGCTGGTTGCCCAGGACTATGTCCAGAGAGTTTTTTAATATCTCCGAGGATAGTGACTCCACAACTTCTTCGGGCAACTTGTGCCAGTGCTCAGTCATCCTCACAGAAAACGAGTTACTGAGTAGCCCTGAGTTACTGAGTAACCCCACATTCTTTCCTCAACCTTTCCTAGTGATTCTTTCACTGCTGCCATGAGAACTTCAAGACGTTGCAAATACTGGACTCCCACACTAAAGAGGTGGGTTTCTGTTTCACAGAAACAGATTGAACTAGCAATGCTGGCCAGCAATGAGGAATTCAATCACCTAGGAAGCCACATCTTCAGTGGAAAACCTTCGCTGATGTTCTCTATTTCCCACCTATAAGCACCAAAACCAAATGTGTTTTCAGACACTAGCAATCTGTAGATTTAACTGAAGCTTATTAAGAAACTGTGAAAATTTATTATTGTAGATAATACAGCATCCGCCCATGGTCAATATTTACAGAATCTGCTTTGTGCTCCTGCAGCTACCTTTGTCTTGATTATCTCAAAGCATTTATGAACAACTACTTAAGCCTCACAGCACCTTGTAATGAAGGAAATGCAGAATTTACAGCTAGGGAAAAAAAGACACAGTCACGCTAGAGCTAAATGCCTGAATATCACAGCTTGAATTTGCCTTTATTTTAGTAAGTGTTAAGTATGTATGTAACTGTCACTGACTTTAAAGGAACCAGAAGACAACCTAGAGCTTTAAAAAAGTATTTCTATTCAACCATATAAATACATACATAAATGCCTAATTTTAAGCAATACATTCCTAGGTTAAAGAGAGGTTGACTGTCATCTTTAGAAAGCATATGGAAAAAATCTTACATCTTGGGGTACCTTTCATCAAAGGATCCCAAAGGGCTTCACTGGATAAACAGATTTCACTGGAATGAAGATATCTGCAGTGTACTGTGACAAATCCTTCCCAGCCCATAGGAACTTTTCAAAATAGTCTAGAAGATGAAGTGAAAGGAGAAGGCTGTTCTCAACTGAAACTGCTGAAACTGCAGGGAAAATCTAGGTCAGGAAAATGTAATTACTTGAGCTGAGTAAGCAATGGAAAAACATTCAGTAATATTCATTTGAATTAAAAAAACAAGCCTTACTTTAACTTGCAAAAATAAATTTAAATGTGAAAGCTTAAATAGCCCCAAAATATATGTTTGAATGTGATTATTCACACTTTATATTCTAAATGGGAAATGTGTGGGTAAGCTACACAAGGCACAATTACAATGCAGAAACCATACTACTTAGGCACCGTACAACTTAGGCACTGAATTAATGCTATAATTTGAATCATGAATATCCACAACAAATTGTTCATAAAATATTCAGATAGGGAAAACATTTTCCAAATAAATTTACAAACTCAGGCAATAAAGTTATGTGAAATTTTTCCAGGCATTTTGTGAACAGAAGAAAATAAGGTACTGAATGAATTATCCATCAGAAATAGTCTCTTATTTTGTGATTACTGACTAGATTAGCAAGAATAACAAAAAGTTTCATGGAACTGAGTATCAGTATTTCATTGTACAATTCATTTAAATGGAAACATGTGTGGGTATTAAAAAGGCTGTAACTTGTGTGTCTATCTCATTTTACACAGTTGACTAGGAGCCATTGCTACTACACTGGGATAGCCCCATCCTAAATACTATTCTAGGGAGAGAAGAATTGTATATCCTGCAAGGAAGGGGCTGGTTTTTCTGTTTTGAAAACTGCTTGAACACTATTATCACTATTAAAATAGATTTTCTCACAGGATAGTTGGGATAAGATTCTTTATTGTGTGAAATCTAGGTGTAGGCCACCCTAACAGTAACTAGTCGAAACAGAATCAGGTGCAGACTTCAGACCTAAGCAAACTAAAAACATGTTCAGTTTTGCAAAGCTATTAATTGGTAGTTACATTTTAATATGCAGAGTATAACATAGAAGATTTTGGGGTAATACCAGTGCGTTTAAATAGACTGTTACACCTCTTTCATTTACATTATATTTTATAAACATTTCCCCTCAAACCAAACAATGCTATGTATCCATTTCCCAAGGATATCTAGTGTGTCATGCACATATCCAACACACAGATTCTAGAAAGAAACATTACTAGAAGTTACTGTCTCTGGAACACTTTGAACCGGAGTGTTGCCCATCAGCTGAGATGTGTCTGTTGGTTAGGTATAAAAAACAATGCCAGATTTGTGTTAAAAATTACACATATTTTGGCTAATAATAATAATAATAATAATAATAATAATAATAATAATGTTTTCTTCTGGAATCAAGTCGAAGAGGAGCCTGAATCTTATTGTATCAAACACGCTTAGTGTTACATCTGTCAAAATACCTTGCCAACTACTGTGAAAAGTGGCAGGATTAAAAACAGATCAAATGTAATGGGCTACTTATTTAGTTTTTAAAATATATTGATGATTTTACTGCTGGTGAAAACTAAACCTAGGTTTTGTTCAGAAAGGAATATTTTAAGCTCTCTTGCACATCTGCATTCCTACCAACAGCTATTTTAGTTCCAAGAGCTTAAAAGGATTACATTTGGAAGTTTAAATGTAACCACAGCATTCATTCTTTCTCACTTTGGGGCATTTTACATTGCACTTCCTGTGAATGAGTCGTATTTCAGATTCTAATAATATATCTCAAGCCTAACCTGTAATACCTTACATGATTCAAGTATTGGGGTCTTATACAGCTTTGCGTGTTCATGTAAACAGCTTCTCCTTTTATTCCTCTTATATAAAACAATCCTGAGTTTGCAATCAAAATGCGGTGTTTAAAGTGGGTTTCCACAAGCCAAGTCCATCAGCTACCCCCAACTTAATATTTCTGCTCTACAGGCCTATGTCCTCATCCTGTTTTACTTTAGGTAATAATTTACGAATGTGATAAATTACATCTAAATACGCTAGGAAATCTAATTAGCAACATTCATAGGTACATTTGACAGGTGGATATATACAAGCTAGTGAAGGCAAAGTACAAGGCAATGAAGAACCATTGAGATTTAGAAGCTGGGGGCTTTGAGCCAGTTTTGCACTGTTTTCTGCTAGAAAATGATTTCTGAATTTCCATAATAAGATGACCATGCATCTTCCTAAAATGTGTAAGATTCATAACTTTTTGGCTAAATCCAGTAGAGAAGCTTCTCCAAGATGGTCATATACAAGAAGAACAATTAAGTATATTGCAAATGGAAGCTTCAAAGTCAACAGAAGATAATTATAAACATGAATCTCCCTGTACGCATGTTGTCTCCAATTATATTTCTTTCAATTTAAATAGATTATGCACAGGCAAGTATGACTGGATTCAATCATTACAATCCCATAACACAATGATGTAAAAGGAAATAGCTATAGATTAAAAGCATCAGAAAAGATGCTCTAGAAGACAACCGTATAATAGAAGTAGATTTTGTGCAGATGCATCAAGGCAAAGGACTGGAAAGAAAAGCAAAAGCTTCTTTCATCAAGTGGCTTAACATACAAGAGTCAAAACAAATAAGACTGATAGGTGCACAAAATGCCAGCAGGACAAGGCAGCAGGAAAATCATGGAAGAAAGAGGCATGGCCTGTTGATGTTTACATGTTAACTCTCAATACAAGTATAGCACTTGGCTGTCATAAAAAATAACTCCTGTCATATAGTTACTGCTTAAAAGAAAACCTCACAGCTCTGGCCTGTAATTCAAACTGAGATTTGAGAGAAATGGAAAGCAGCATAATTAATCGAACAGCTACCTAAGCACTCTCCCAAGTTTTAAGAGCTTTCATTTTGCAGATGGTTTTGCAGTTCCATGTTCATGGATCTCTGTGGTACTTGCTGTCTGGTTACCTCGGGACCCAGCTGCAGAACCATCCTAAGCTTGTCCTACACCACCCTGCTACCCAAGGAACAGCAACATCCCCAGTACCATTTATCTCCTGCTCTTGGGTCCCTGAGTCCCAGCGGGACTGCCCGAGGTGGGCATCAGCTGACAGCGCTGCATGTGAAGGGGTGGTCGGTGTGCAGCATCTTGGTGTGCGAGGAAATGGCCGTGGGACTGCTGCACCCAAAACCCATCTGGTTGGCGTTGGTTGGGGGGGGGGCTTGG
>JANXJC010000032.1:22263454-22288315 GCA_027564655.1 Leptodon cayanensis
CACTACTTGGCAACAACTGAAAACATCAGTGTTATCAACATTCTTCTCATACTGAACTCAAAACACAGCACCGTACCGTACCAGCTACTAGGAAGACAACTAACTCTATCCCAGCTGAAACCAGGACACCAACATATGGAGGTTTTTCAAAATCGCAACTCTGCAGTTGCCTTTGCCCATACCTGGCTTAAGGGCGTGAGGAAGAAGTAGAGACTTGTCTGAAATCTCTCTCATGGAAAAGATTTTACCTGGCAACTGGTATGCAGACAAAGCGCAAAATGCTTAACATAGAAAGAAGTAAGTTCAGCCATATTCCAAGACCACTGTCAACCTGCGATTACCTTTCCAGATCGGGTTCGGATGAGCCAGACACAATTAGTGTTATCTGAGTAATTTCTTGGGTGGTTGGCAGATCTTAGTGAGCCAGATGCTGCATCGAGAATAGTGCTGCAGCGACCTGAGAAAGAAACAACGTTTGCTTCAGCACCAGGCTTGCAGAAACTTCCACTCATTTACAATTACAATCTCTTCAGAATGGACTGGTCTCGATTTCCTGACCTGCCAGCATTCATTTCAGAGTACTGGTACATCTTGATTAAAATGAAGAATCCTGTTGTCCTAATTTTCACATAATGCATAAGTATCTGCATCACAATGGAAAGTAAAGTAGTGCTTGAAAAAAAGCATTAGCTTTTATTGATTAGCTCCATAGTTTAGCCAGGGATCTCTTTCTGCACCTCTATAAAAAGTGTGAGAGGTTTCAATTCACTGCAATTGGTGACATTGTTTTCCACTGAGATGCGGAAGTCAAGTGATGTTAGAAGAGTCAAGCCCAAATACAATGTCTCTGCAATGTTTAAATTCTAAGCTTGGGAGGAGGACTTGGGCTTTCCTCTGTGCAAGCAGTAATACCTTATTCATCAAGATTTTTTCCTCTTGACTGAATAAACTTCTCTGATTGTAGGGGAGAATTTCTTCTAGCAGAGGTTAAAATTAAAGAGTTAAAAATACATACAAATTTAGAGTGACAGCTTAAACATTTGAAAACTGGACAAGGCATCAAGAAACTGTTCCAGTTCAGAGAAGCCTACAACTGTTTTGGTTTGGCTCAGTCTTAAATACAAACTGCAATGAGGAACAGAGATGTCTGGCTCTTTGTGGGGTTTATAGTTGTCTCCTGAGCTGTAAGAAACCAAATTACTCCAGTGAAGCATACAACATGGTATGCAGTTAGGCCAGTTGCACAGTAGCCACTTATGCCAACAGTGAATGTGTTAATTTGGAGGCAGAAAACATTTTCTCACTAATCACAATGTGCCTCCAGCTTCACCCTCGCATTCTCTCCCAGAGCAACCCTAATGGGTACCATGAATTTAGGACAATAGCCTCACAGTCTTTGATGAGAAACTGCTGCCTCTGCAGAGTGCCCAAACAACCTTGTGAAGAATCTGAATAGAAGATTGAAAGGGTGGCTTTGAGATACTTACTGCAATTGTAAAGTTTGTTGATTTTGGCCACGTCCAGGTTGCTCAGTCCCTGCCTCTGTCCAATATGTACTGATCCATCAGGAATTGGTACAATAGTTGCTTTCCCAGTGGTATTACTGAAAGTGTATCTGCAAAAAAAATGAAAAATCGTGTTCTTTAGGTACAATCACTTCTTTCAGGATTTAATGGCATGCTTTGGAGGGAGAACAAGAATTGTACACAAGTTATTGTTGTGACTAACAGTGCTCAAATAGGCTTGATTAAGATGTCCTGCAGTAAGCAGAGTCAATATCAAGATGCCCTCCTTTGCTCCCGAGCTTAGCTGTGAATGGCTCCTTAATGGAAAGTTAAAGGATAATGAATTAATCTTAGGGACTCGCTTGTCTGAACTGACTCACAGTGTTTTTCTCAGAAGGGGAAATGGGGAAACTGGTAGTTAGGAGAGATGTATTATAGAAACTAATTCTAACGTAAGATTTGAGTTTCAACAAAAGCAATGCCATGCTGCTACTTACGGGCCATAGTGCATTACTGAGGAATAATCATATGGAAGACCGAGGTTATTGGAGTTTTCAAATTTCTTGAAGTCTGGTCTGTCAGCTGTAATATATGATACTGTATTTAGAGTACGCTTCCTAGCTACTCCCTTCAGGGAAGAAGCAAGAGCTGGGAAGAGTAGGGTGTATCTACATCACTTTCTGCATTGAGGATTCAAAGGTACTTACCTGGGCTGATGTACTCCCACATGATCTTTACATGTTTATCCCTGTCACTTCGAGAATGTTCGTGCAAAAAGCCCAGAGCATGGTCCAGTTCATGTTGAATTATTCCTTTCCACATGCAGCCTCCTTTCATCACAGAGACAGTCTGTCCACCTCCTACTTTCCCATAGTTCGACCAGCAGCTGAGAGAGGCATTGAACACCAACAGAAGACTTATGGGATTTTTGTTGTCACGCAGGCAAAGGGACAGTATAGAGAACCTTGCCTCATGCATGTCTTGTGGGAGTGGAAGGATTGATTTCTTCCTGTCCACTGTGATAGTCAGAGTCTACAGAAGGGCAAAACTGACCATGGCGTAGAAAACAACAAACAGTGTGATCATTGCTAAAGGTTCCTGGAAGACCTTCATTAGCATGGAGGCTCCTGCATTCCGACTTGCTGTACCCAGTGACTTTACTTCCCTAGAAATAACTAAATAACTTTTTTTTCCCCAAAAAATGCTGAACACTGTATCAGAGCTGGAGCTCAGATGAATAGCACTTTCAAGCTAATGGGTGTTGAACAATTCTCTCACAGGCTTTAATTCTGACCTTGACAGCCAACTTGTGTGAGTCAGAGAACTGTTTATTTCATAAATTGAAATTAGTTTTGCCTGTGCAAATAAGAACTACAGTAATCTGTAATATGTTGTGCTCAAGTGTGCATTATACCACACAGAAAACATGAGCTTTGACATTCTTTGCACCTTAATGGTACTTTCCCATGATCTGCATCACTTCTGTGTCTTCTGTGAGTCCCTGATCTAACTGCTGAGTCCTTGCACTAGCAAGGTATCCAAGGAGGATACCTTGGCACTGTGATAAAACATAAAGTTTCTTCGCTAAATCCGTTTCCCTTTCCTCTCTAAAGTCATACAGAATGAATGTAGTAAAGAATTGAAAAACAATGTAGAAATAACTTGTTAATTTATCATTCAACTCACCCATCGGCAGATTTAATGATGAGGTAGTCACGTTCTGTCTTGCGCTTCACAAAATTAATACAAGTCAGTGTTTCAAATTCTGCCATGGCATCATGAATCCCCTTTATGTGGCTCTCCTCTGGAGAAGAAAGGGTTAATTTTGAGGGTCACACAAGAACAATGGCAGGTGCCATTAAAATCTCACATGTGCTCAAAAACGGGGTACATGAGGGACAGAAACATTAGCCTAGGGTCTTTCTTACGTTTTGCTCAGTGTCATGGTTTAACCCCAGCCAGCAACTAAGCACCACGCAGCCACTCACTCACTTCTCCCCCCACCCAGTAGGATGGAGAAGAAAATCAGGAAAAGAAGTAAAACTCGTGGGTTGAGATAAGAATGGTTTAATAGAACAGAAAAGAAGAAACTAATACTGATAATGATAAGACTAATAAAATGACAACAGTAATAATAAAAGGATTGGAATATACAAATGATTCACAATGCAATTGCTCACCAGCTGCCGATCGACACCCAGTTAGTCCCTGAGCGGCAATGCTCCCCGCCCCCACTCCCCCCAGTTTATATACTAGGTGTGATGTCCCATGGTATGGAATACCCTGTTGGCCAGTTTGGGTCAGCTGCCCTGGCTGTGTCCCCTCCCAACTTCTTGTGCCCCTCCAGCCTTCTTGCTGGCTGAGCATGAGAAGCTGAAAAATCCTTGACTTTAGACTAAACACTACTTAGCAATAGCTGAAAACATCAGTGGTATCAACATTCTTCTCATACATAACTCAAAAACATAGCACTGTACCAGCTACTAGGAAGAAAATTAACTCTATCCCAGCTGAAACCAGGACACTCAGTAATGAATTTCATTTAAGATACTAATAGCCTGGCACAAGATCCTCTTTATCCAGATATTTGTCAAAATGGATTCAGGTGGGAGCCTTTTTTCTCAACTACTTGTTTAAAATTATAGTGGTGATTGTTGATGTATCTTCTGATAGGACACTTGGAGAGAGCTATGGGAAGCTATTTTGCTAATAAAAAGTAGGCCATTGAAACCACACTGCAATAGGTATGAACCTTATAAAGGCACGTATTCTGGCAGGTACCATTAGAGAGGATGATCGTTCTTCTGTCCAAGAGACCAGACCCAAAACATTATGGATGCAAACTTCTCAAGGAAATTTGATCTCTTTTCTCTTTCCTGTTCAGGTCTTTGTAATTTACACTTCATCTGTGCTTGCACAGCACAAGTAAACCCTTAGAATTGATTCAATCAACGTGTGGCCACTATAAGTAGGTTCCTACCTGAACCTTGTTGGATAAAATCCATTTACAAAAAAAAAAAAAAAAAAAAGCCATTACCAAAATTTATACTCACCATAAGTAGGATCCAAGACATAGGGAACATGAACAATCCCATCACTGGACTGGGGCCAATTGCAATGGCGACAGCTGATGGCACTGCGACTTCTTTGTGGAACTATGTCACCTTCTTGCAAGTACTGAGAGCTGTCTGTGGTGAGAGAGAAAGGGTGGAAATATCTGAGCCATAGATTGCTAAGCACACTTGGAAAAGTGTCACTCTACTCATCCTCCTTTTCTATTTTTCCCTAAGTGTCTGCTCCTGGCTAGCATGAGAAATGGACTACTGGGCTAGATGGACATTATCTGCTTCCCTGCCTTTGCTGCTGTGTCCTTAGCTAAGAGGAGAGGTGGGAATCTCCAACTCTGTTGGATGGGGTTGAGGCAAGACAGGGAATGACGGAAAGCAGTTGCAGTAGTCAGAGGGATGCTGTACTTTGAAACTATTTCATCATCCATCATGTGACACTGAATGAGTGGCATCAAATATCTGCCCAGGAAGGGTGCTGGGCAAAGGCAGGAGGTGCCAATAAGGAAACCCTAGAAGGCAAGCAAACCAAAAAGAGAAGTGCGTTGTCTAGAGAAAACTAAGAATGTTTAGTGTCCATTTCTACAGACAGTAGTAAAGCTTCTTGAATGACTACTGAAGGGCAAAATGTGAGAAAGACAAGCCGATAGAATGGGGAATGTTTGGAAGAATCAAGAACAGGAAGCCTGGAGCAGGGAGCACAGCAATGACCGTAGCTTATCTGGGAGTCTGTAGTACCAAGCCGTATGATGACTGAATCCAAGCATCGCTTGTGTTCAAGAAAAAGGCAGTTAAATACTGATGCATTAAAAAATCCAAGTTCTCTTTTTATGTCCAAAGAATGACAAAGGTGTCAAGAGCTGAAACTGAAGAAGCTGCCTGGATAGTTCAGTTGCCTCAACACCTGGTATTATCTTCAGTATAGACATTATAGTTTTGAGATGCCATAGGGCTTCAGCAGACCACACAGTAGTCCCAGTGGCCAGCCTCTGGGCATCTCTTACATGATGGTGTGTAAGATGGGAAAAATACCTGTACGGATTGTGGTAAGACATTGTACCGTCCACATCACCCCCAAAAGCAACAGAGAGACCCATTATAAGCAGGTCTTTGGTGGCATTACCTTTGTTAACTTTCAGAATCCTGTTAAAAATAACTTCGTCCTCGGAGTCAGTCTCTGTCGGTGATGGAGATTCTGCACAGAAATACAAGAGTATCCCTTCTCATTCCCAGGGAAAATACAAATCCTGATTTTTAACCTGGTGAGTTTCCAGGAGCTCACTTAGATCGGGTCCTGATTACAGCGATGCATATAAAACTCACAGAGCCTATTTAGGGACTGGCATGGTGTTCAGTCATGTAGATATTTGCTCAGTGCCACAATCTTGTGAACCTCCCAGCTGTGGTTATTTTGGCATTAATCCAGTCCCAAGAGCTATTCTCTTTCAATCTTTCCCTCTCTCCTTTTTTTTTTTTTTTATCCCCCATAGCCATCACCTTTTAAGGCCTGGACCTTTGGCTGTTACAAGTCTGTATTGTCCCACTCAAGTGGCCAGCTGGCTGCATGGCTCCCTCTGTGCATTCAGACAGCACAGTTTTTCTTCTGCATGCCCAGTTCACACTCAAACCCCCAACATAAGACACTGGGAGCCAAAAAGGAAGGAGAGCAGTCCTGCTGCTTGCTGCTGGACATGCTGGCCTTTTGAAAAAACCTTGAAACCAGTGAGATCAGAACTGCATTCTTATTCCACGTGTTGGAGTGATGTCCCCAGCTAAGCCCAGCACCAGGGACTTCTGGGCGTTACAAGTAGAATCACCCAACCCTGAGCATTATGCAATGTCTTGACATCAATAAAAAGCACAAGCACATGGCCTCTGTGCTTTCTGTAACCTTTGGAAGTAACTTAAGTCATGGCATTATCTAAGCAGAGCTATTTTTAGCAAAAGTAACAGGTGAGGTTTTTAGCAAGGCCAAGCAATCGGCCAAAACCAAGAGACTCTGCTTTGCATGAAATATTATGGTGCATTCATTTAAAATTTCTTCCTCAATATTAATTTGGGTTAAGCATCTGTTATTTTCTGGAGTAACTGGGTAGCTAACAATCAGTATATCCTATCAAATACTTATATTTAGATGGAATAATACATACCGTATATATCCTCTTGTGTAGTAACCTGCAAGAATGATGCGTTATTATTATCTCACACTTCATATTATAACATAAATATTAAATAATATAACATGCAAAGGATCAAAACTGTCCAGGCTACCACTGAAAGTATCTTTCACCAGTGCAGTCTCGAGCTTTTACATGCTGTGCCATGTGTAAAGAAGTACCATGGTGTGGCAGATATTCTTCATTGATATCTTGGCAAATATGGATATCATAAACAGAATCAGCACAGGAGACTTGGGAAATGCAATCTGAAGTGTGGAGTAAGTTTCAGATCCTCCAGCTTTATTTATGTCCCTGCTAGTAGGAGTGGAAGGTTGATGAAATCGCCAATGAAGTCCTCCCAGTATCACCTCACAACACAGTGGCGAAAGGCCGTGGTACATACTGCTTCTAGGGAACTGTGGGGCTGGTACCCGTTTGTGTGATCATGTCTGTAGCAAAACAAATTGCCATACTTCCCTTGCCTTGTATAAATAAAAAGCGAGTTTGAATTTTTTCTGTGACCCCAGAGAAGGCAAAAGCTTCCTGGGATGTGAGCTATATGTGGGTATAGTGGAGCAATAAATGGAATAAGCATGGAAACTGCTCACTCTGTTACACTGTTGATTTGGGAAGACTTTCCTGCACAGATGGAGATACAGGAGGAGTACATGAGTCTTGACTTCACTTTCCACAATGTTGAACCCCAAAGTGATCAAAAGAGCTGATTTAGCTGTCCTTACCTCAGTAGGTTCTGTTGCTGCAAAAAGGAAGGAAGAAAAAGATAAGCAAAAAGGGCAAATTACATTCTGAATGCAACTTCACAGTGTTCAATAGCATGGGCCTCCTCAGCCATGGGGATGCCTTTGGCAGGTCCCTTTGCTTGGAGGGGAGCAGAGTGCACTAACCAATGCATAGGCACAGAAATTAAATTGATGTTCAGACAAACAGCTATGAAAATTCCTAGTAGATAGTGCTGAGGGACAAAATCCTGGTCATTTACCATCTAAGAATCAGCAAAGCATTTTATCAGTGTCAGTGTGGAAAATGACAAAGGAAACTAGGGACAAAAAAGATGCTTTGTCCCTAGATTTCACTGCAACAGGTGCAGGCTAACCAGCCTGACAATCCTCTCTGGTTTTACAGTGTCAAAGAGTAAAGTTATAAAACGGGACGGAGGTTATAATTTAGCATGGGGCAAACAATCTCAGCTTCAGTATGTACCTGACAGCAGCTTGGAACCATTCTGAGTCCTAAGGCGTCTTTCTAGTGTGACGTCTTTTGTTTTCTACCAAATGTCAGTTTCTAGATACAAACATGGAAGTGAAAATCTGATCTGATATAAAAATTGTTGAGCAGAAACTTCATTATTATAATATCATAAAAGTTTAGAAATTGCAAGGACCTCCAGAGGTCATCCAGTTCGTCTGCTTTCCCTAAGGCAGAAACAGTTTTATCTGTGTTATTCCAGACCACAGTTTGTTTGACCTGTTCTTAGTGTGATGGATATGCCGCAAGCCTTTCTGGCAATCTCTTCCAGTTTGCCAATAATTGCACTCTTCCTTGTCATATAAATATATTACATATAAAATATAAAGCCATTATTTTTTTTCCTATCCGACACTGACCCAGAGAACACTTATGCAAATAGTTCTTATTTCTAAGCCTATCCGTGTTCCTTACTTTTTGACCATATTTTTTCAATAGAAGATGTGCCAAACTCTGTCACATCTTGCAGCACCTTTCACTTTTCACAGTGGTTATTGCCCAAACATACTGAGGGGACTTCCTCCTATTCAGAATCTCTCTAGAACCTGCAACAGAATTGCTTTTATTGAGCCAAAAAGGCTTCAGTCTGTCTTTCCAGACTGTTACTTTGGTTACAGGGCAATGGAAGTCCACTGCAATTATGGTGGTTTATTATAGAAAAGTTCACTCAGTTCCCACAAGCTGCATCAGGCAGATCCATGGCATCTAAAAAAATTCTGCAGGGAAGCACATTTTTGACATGGGTTGACCGGATTCAGAATTCATGCACCCAAGAGGCACGAGATGAATTGACTAGTCAAAGCTAGTGGAAATTAGGCTCCAGATTCCTAGGCGCATAAAGGCTTCAACCCCTTTTTAAAACCCAAATGAGGCATCACAGAAGGCATCTGCCATGTCCTTGATCAAATGAACATCTGGTGTGATACAGCTTTCAGAATGATACAGTTTGCATTTTCCCTGCACTGTAAATACTGAAAGATGTCTCAAAAGGCACAAAAAAGCAGTAACAATGGTAAATTAAAACTCATTGTATGTGTTTGTTCCAGTAACTCTGCAACTTTGAGTCCCAGCAGCTGACTACTTTAAACTTGAGCAAGTGTGTCCCTCGGCCAGCTCCAAATATACTGAGCAGTAATTTTACAACAACTCTTTGCTGCCGTGCCATAAATGACAGCTCAAAAGAAGAATTAGTCAGTTTTCGTTAGCCACTTAGCTGCTCTGACTATGTCCAGCAAATTTTTCCAAGCCCTCTTATTCTCACAACACATCACCCCCGAGCTGGCAATTTCTTGCTGTAGTTAAAGTCTGCCTACGGATTTATTTCCGTTGACCTTCTCTGGAGATCTGCAATTACCTCCTTCTATTTTGTGAGTTGACAAAATCTGTTCAGCTAAGCCTGTACTATTTGTTTTCTAACCCAGCACAAAGCAAAGCTTTCTCTGACGCCTGACATCCCTTTCTCTTGCTGCTGCACCAAGGTAGGCAAGGAGGCAAATGAGTAACACTCAACTTAATGGAAGAGTATCAAAATGTCTTATTAAAATTTTATTTTCAAGCCTGTGAAAGCACATCTAAATTAACCTAACAAACCACACCCCTAAAGTATGTGTAAAGCACATCTGTGTGAAAACACATCTGCTCTCAGCCCAGTGATTAGGAAACATGGCATTATTCAAAAGGCCTGAGAGTCAGTGCTTTCTCATGCTCTAAAGCCAAGTCACTCACACACCACCAAAGTGTGTGATACACGGTCAAGAATTAACAGTTGTCTTTAAAAATACAGTATAAATCCTACTTACTTGTTGTGCTGTTTCCATAGTTCTCCTGCAAAACCAACAGGAAAAAGGCATTATTCTTCCATAGCTCATAAATGCAGCAACAGTAGCATCAAAATCGGGCCAAAGGGAGGAACTAAATTATTAGATTGGCTTTATATATATTATTATATTACTAATATTTTTCCTGCAGGAAATTTATCAAAAGGAGTTTCCACAGCTTCACTCTGGGAAGAACAGGTCAACTAGAAGACAGAACACAGTTGCATGGAGCTGCTCTCACCTGAATAGGGAAGCCCAGGATAGCCTGAAGCAGAAATGCAGTGAAGACTAAAAACATCTTCAGATCCATTCTCCGGTCCTGACAGACCACCAGTGCAGTGCGTGTCCTTATCTCTGCCCCTTCAGGAGTGCTGCCGCTAGATATACCAGCAGAGCCTGCTCTGCCAGGGCTGAAAAAACCTGCACCAGCCAATGGGGATCCTAGCAGGGAGCAAACTTCTTTTGCAGCCTCAACAGCCAGTTTAGCCTCTGGGCATCTCCCTGTGCAGTGCTATTGCTGTCTTTGTGATCTATAGCATCCCTCGTCTTCATACTGTCACTCATGCCGCTCTCTAGAGCTGGATCAGCCTCACGCTTGTGCTGCCATGCACTTCTTCTGCTTCTTGGAGGATCTTTCCTTAAGTGTTCTGTTTCACTGGTACCACATAGGAAGCCCCTTGCTCCTGGATAACTTTCCAGAATACTGTATTTGTTGGGATTTCAGATGGTAGGTGACTTTTTTCTTTATGTCACAGAAAGCACAGAAGGCCACGACAGCATTGTGTTGCTTTGGAACATACAGCACATCGCTGCTCAGTGAGGTCACGTCTGTGTCTTCCCTAAGAAGATATCCTCCATCCTCTCAGCTTATAGTTCTCTAAGTAGAATTTTTATTTCCTCCTCTGCTTTCTTTCATAGCATCAGGAACATTTCCTGTGTTCCATAGATTCTGGCAGTCTGACAACTGTAGGTGCCCTCGTGAGCTTTGTGACCAGCAGTCAGAGAGAGGAAAAAAGACAGCAGCAGCATAAGCAGCACTTACTCATTTTGAGAATGATTAACAGGTCCGCTGCTCGCTGGAGTGCACTTCTCCAGAAATGGATGTGGGAAGCAGTGAGCAGACCTAGCAAGAAATGCTTGTAGAAGGTAAACCAGCAACCACTCAGCCTCTTGTGGCAGCAAAGCTCTGCTTGCTGAACCGATTGCTGAAGGTGCTGTAGCTGGGGAATTCTCTGGTCTCTGACACACACTTGTTCTGTGTCAGAGTACATTTTCCACGCATGGAGAAGGAAACTGAATTATAGAATGTATAGATTCTGTCTCGAGACCATACCAGTGCTCAGGTACCCTCAGAGTAAGTTTTACCCCCACTCACACTGTTATTCCTCCTTTCTGTATTGAATAAGATGTCCTAGAAGTTATCCATGTTGGTGAATGAATCAAGAAGACACAGAGGGCTTTCTGCCTGTCTCCAAATCATACCCAGTCAAGGCTAGGAGTTACAGGGAAACGTCATCTGAATTGCACTACTGGGGATTACTCTTCATTTTAGTGAACAAAAGTTCACGGTCACACACTGCTGACTTATTTTAGGTAAGTCTGGACTGACAAAGTCCAGAGATAAAATTTCATTAGCCCCACAGGGAGGCAGCATAGGGGAATACTACTTTTCCCTTTCCGTCCCTGCACTCTGGCTGAAGTATGGTATGCCCTGGGCACCAGATAGTAAAAAGCAGGGTAGCACAGGGTCCTTGTGACCATGAAAGAACAAAGATCGAGCAGGCATTGTCAGCATGCTAATCCTGCTGCCACAGGCAGTTTGTGTGTCCTCTGTGCGCATAAATATTTGTGCTAAGCAATGCTAAGTGCCTTTCTTCATATATGTGTTTCATAGGGATGAAAATCTTCCTTGCGCTGAAGCAAAGTTGTGCAGCTCTAGTCTGCAGTCCTAGAACGGTCCTCCAGGTTTCTCACTCAATACAGGGGCAAAACAAACCTCTGTGATGCCAGATGCCTTGGTATGCCAAAACCATACCAAAAAGGCCCTGCAGAGTGGGACTTGCGTACAATCTGCTTCTGTTAGAGTTTGGGGGAAAAAAGGAAAGGTCAGACTGCTCTCAGGAAAAACCTGTCCAGGAGCAAAAAGAGGCATCAGAGATAGAGAGGGAATAAAACAAAGGTAAAAAGCAAGTTAGGAAGGTTGGCAACCTTAGCATCTTCATAGCATGTTATTGGGAAAATACTACAGCCTCCTGAGTGACTGATTAACTGCTTATGCTCAGGAAAGAGTGAGGCAACTGGGCTGGCAAAAAGGATGCTGCACATTTTATGCTGGACATGTTAATATGCTGAAATATAAAGCAGTTCATCAGATTGCTGCATGCCACCTTTTCCATATGCTAACGCTAGTGATGACGGGGGAGATTGCTGTTACGATCAAGAATGTGGCTGTAAATGCTACGGCTGGCAAAGTAAGCACAACGGAGCAGAGCGAGGGGGAGCGCTGACATGCCTGCTGCATGTCCTGAAGATCCTATCAGCTTTGGTTTGTGCCTGCATTTAGATTCAATATTTGGTTGTTTTCCTAAGTGTGGTATTCACGGGGGAGGAATTGTCAGCAGTCCTGTTTTCACTAATCAGAAAATACTTAATTTTTTGAGATATTGCAAAAATAGGACACAGTTTTACCAGGTGCAGTAAAGGTGGTACCTGCAGCAGAAAAAGTGCCACAGAAACTGTCTTGAACATTTAGGAACCAAGCTGGGGCTTAGCAAAGAGAAGCTGTCTTTGCATGTATAGAAGAAAACCATGTGGGAAATTTTGTCAGACTTGAGTTCTTCTGTCTGTATATCCCAGTTTCTGGTGGACAGTAGGGACCACACAGATTTTGCAGCTGTGAGCAATGATTGGCAGGTGTCCAAAACCAACAACAAAATGTCAAGAATTACTTGGACAGTGTCACAGTCTGCGAGAAGTCTGTCAGCAAAAAGAGCGCTGCTCCTGAAAGACCGCTACAAAACTTGGAGTTATGCCTGAGGACATATGCTGATTTGCAGAGACCTGTACGCATAACCAAGAAAAGACTTTACAGACATACTAATGAGAAAATGTATTTTCTCTTCTGTTGCATATGGGAGTTCACTGTAAAGTATACATAGCCAAAATCAAAACAGCAGATGTATAAAAGTTGCAACACTTCTGTAGATATCTTTCAGATTATGCTCAGTCGTGTGTCATTTAGTCATATGTGTTGTACAATTATTGTTCTCTTTGGAGTGTTTCATTATAAGCAGCTCCCCAAATATAATGTAAACCATCAAGTCCTAGTTACAAAAAAGAAATAAAGTGTCTATTATGGCTAACTACTAACCTCTGTAACTACTAGCTACTAATTGCTGTGTAGTAAAATGCAGGAAAAAATAACTCGAGGAAATAAGAAAATAGAAACGTTTGTGTTGAACAGCTTATGAAAGTTATGCGGTAGCTACCATACCCAACTCATGGTAAGATATTAACAAATCTTCAAGGTTTAAAATCATCTGGCTTTACCAAAACCAACCATTGAAGGAATGGTATGGTCCACAATGCATAACTGAAATTGCTGTGGATTGGCATCACATAAATAAACACCACACAATCACATTTATACTCTGGGGTTAATGACAAGTCTGAACCAGGGATATATTATTTTAGACAGAACTGCTCAGTATCATTTCTCAGGAATGTCTGCTTTGTGGGGCATTTCGGTATTTTGGCTCACTTTTATTTGGAAGAGGAATTCTGGTTTCAGCTCAGTGCTGGGCTCATTCGTTCTGAACCCTGGTCCTCTGGCCAGGAAGTCTGCTCCCATGCACTGCTTCCAGCTCAGTGTTTTTTAGTCTCCCTCTCACTAATTCCAGGTGTCGTAACACTCTATCACACGGAGTTCACTTCCTTTTCTGTCGTATCCTTATTGTCAGATACTTTTCAGATATAAATCAGTCCTCGCACAAGCTTTTTCTATGCTGGCTTAAAGGACTTCCAGCCCTTTAGTCTTTCTTATAACTCAGTTCGTCTTGGTTCTACAATCACATTCCAATTCCTTCCAATTGCCCGTACCTTTTGGTAATGCAGTGATAGGAGCGGATAATTTCAGTTGAATTCATGTCAGCCAGTACTGCACTTTGCTAGTTGAGACTATTATTGAAGCACTGGCAGCTTCTGAGGGTTTCATAGGTAACCAGCGTAGACTTCAAGTCCCTGTAGAGAAGACTGACATGGGTCGTAAAAGACAACTCTAGATAAGGCAAAGTTCAGTTAGAAGCTCTTTTCCCACACCTGAGATCATACTTGTTGAATCAATAGATTTACTTGTCTTTCACATCTCTCTCCACACTTCTTCTTTGGATCCTACCTCCCATGGAAGACCTGGAGTTGCTCAACACGATTCCTACTCCACTTTCTGCTGTGCTTCCAATTTCTAAGGGGGTCCTGAGGGATTCCCATGTCCTTGCTAACACCATCTGTAGCAATAAATCTGCATGGTCTGCAGATTCCTTAGCAGAGCACTTACGCATCCTCCATGATACTAATGACTAACTCCAGCTGTAATCCTAGCCCTGGCAGTGTTTCTGTGACACAGCTCAGACCTAAATAATGAACATTGGCTTGCTATTAATTGGTCAATTTTCTATTCAAAGAGCCAAACCTAGAAACTTGGATCTTCAGTCCATCATCAGAAGAGGGACAAAGAAGAAAAGGATTTTTTTTTTCACGATGGATTGTTCTTTACAGAAGAAAAATATGCAGTTAGCAAAAAAAAACCCAAAACCAAACCAAACCCAAAATCTAGTAAAGAAAAAATTGGAACAGTCAAACCAAAACATTGTAACTTCTAAAATAAATGTTGAAACAAAGCTGATTTTAATTTCAAAATCAGATTTCGAGGCCAAATTTAGCAAAACATAATTTAGCAATTAAACTAGCTTTTGTAATGATGTATGATCCATGATTATTTGGGCCGAGGGAGTGGAATGGAGGTGATGAAACTGGAACTTTAATTTGGACAACTCTAGTAATGAACTTCTGATTGTCTTGAAAAAAACAACAAATTCCTTTCTTTTATCAGGAGAAGCCATCTGATTTGTCTGCTGCCCTTAGGTGAAGAATGGACGGATCAAAGGTTTTACATGACGTTTCCAGCCTGCAGAACAATGTCAGGCTGATTGCAGAGGAATCCGTGTGACGGATGGGGTAAGGTGCGAGCTGTTGGAGCGGTGCCTGAGGTTATCTGTGGTCTCTCTGCCCTCTGAAGGGACACACGCCATCCCACGGCGGTGCTGCCCCAGCCGTACACGTATAGCACTTGGGGACGTCTCCTCTCTGCCTCTCCTTGTGACAGATTGTGCAATGCCAGCCAGCTCCCTGGCTTGCTTTCACCTTCTGTGAGAAAGGGTCTCCTCGTACTAACGGGTAGCTTTTGGTCACAGTAACTGTGCCGTGAGAGTGACCTTTGTGAACGCTTCTTGGGGGGTTTAACTAAGGGAATCGAAACACCATCTCCTGTCTGCTTTTCAGACGAGGGCATGGGAGCCGGCTACGTGTGCTGTAAGTGAAAAGCACCACATCTCTGCCTTTACGGTACGCAGATCTGCCTGATAAAGAGTCTGTTGGTAATCCTAGTCACTGTCTCTCGCCCTGGAACAAATACGCTCCCATACGCTATCATCACCACCAGCTAGCCCCACTTCACCGACTTTTCTTTTTTCCTTTGTACCTCATCAGAAGGCCTGTCTGTACTGCCTATCTCAACACCTTTGCCTGTTATTCATTTACTGGCTTCCCAGCTGTCCTCTCTGCAGGACTTTTGAATTTTTCAGTGGGAGTCTCAAGAAGATGTTTTCGGACTTACTGTGTTTTTCTGAATGCCCGTTCCCTGCGCAATGTGAGCCTCGCCGTGAGTTACACCCATTTACCAGGTTAGCGTATGGCTTTGCTTCCTCTTCTGGGAGGATAATTTGTAGCTCCTGTCATGCCTCCTGGGCAGGTGAGTTTGGACACCTTCCCCTGCTACTTCTGACTTTATCTGGATCCACAGAGAAGTACTTTAGGAAAAGTTAAAGCACAGCCCTTGCAGCCCCTGTCTTGTTTTAAGAGAGCTGCTATCCGGGCACGCAGTAGTGACTAAATATTGACATTGGAAAGATTGCCCTATAATAAACTTTAAACTACCAAATAACAAAGGATCTGCTTGTCGCTCCTGAAGTCTTTTGCCGAAGGGAACGTTTGCCCTCAGCGAAGAAACCGTTGATCTTTGACGGCTTTGACCACCGTAAGGGATGCAGCGCGGGTCCCTGGGCACGGCAGGACAGCCTGCAAGTTCGTTTTGCTTGTTGTCTGTTGTGAGCTCGTTAGCAAAAACCCGGTGGGTCTCAGGCAGCCAGGCTGAGAGAGGGGCACGGTCTGGCCCGAGGGCCAGGGGGGTCCGGACTGTGGACCGGCAGGACCTGCCACCCCGTCAGGTCGGATGGAGCAGCAGAGCTGGGGACAGCAGGGCGAGTGACTGGACTAGCAGGTTTGCTGCGAGGGAGGCTGGAAGAGCGCTGGCAGAGCTGCAGCGGGTCGGGGAAGAAGGGTGGGAGGCCGAAGGCTTCCCTGCCCCGTGCCCTGGGCTGGTTTGCACAGCGCAGCCTCAGCCTGGGCTGACCGCCCCCGTCGCCGCTCATTGCTGCGGTTTAGCTATTACAAGGAAATAATTTGCATTTTAAAATCTACGACTGCAATTCAAGATTTAACCATGTCATCTGTCACAGGAAAAACCCCCGTTCATCCCCTTTCAGTTTCTGAGGGCTTCCCGTTCCTCAAGGAGCAGAAAATCGCCTCTTTCTTTGTGCCGTGCTAGGGCTTCTGCTATCAGCACATACAAATGCACCATAACTCATTGTGGATTTACCCTTCCAGCACTCTTATCTGGAAAGGAAATAGAATTTTTTTCCCCATTTCACAGCAGGAGGACCTGAATGTGTACACACGCACGTGCACCCCTCTCCCCCTCCCATTACTGATTTGCTCCAGGTCACCCAAGAATTGCAGGGTTTTCCACCCCAGGGCCTGGAAGGATCCCAGAAGAGATGGGTGCCAGTCCCATACCTTCACCATTCCCTTGGGAAAGAAGGGACCTAACAGGGAACCGAGGATGGCTGCTACCCGAACCATGACCAATCCGTCTGTGATGCTTCCCAGGGGAGCTGTGGCTCCATTAACCTTGGCTTACAGCTGTGATTACATTAAAGAAAAAGCTTCCAAGGGGGTCTCTCTTTTCCAGTCATCTGCGGTGACTCTGCCATTAGTTATTGAACACATTAAAGGGACATTGCCACATTATCTACAATTACCATTTTTCAAGCACTTACCAGTGTTCTTTCTGTTGCTCAATGAGCACGTCCCTCACCTTAGAGAACTTGCAGTTTAAATATAGAGGCTGCCTTGAGATCTTTTGCTGGACAGAAAAGCCTAGCTATGTTTTCATATTTAATTTATTTTAGATTTATGTAATTAGCTGATAGATGTGTGCATGGCCAAACTTTAATCTGAGGGCTTTCAAGTCTAGGCTTTTGGCTTCAGGTTCGTCTCTGCTGTAGTTTCAATTCTCCTCAGTGGACTCAGCTTTGGCTCTCATTTCACAGGCTTGTATGCAGGAAAACCATTTATTTGTACTGGAAGATTTGAACTGCAGTTCCAGTTTCTTACAGGGATGGTTCTGTTGTGGATCTGCAAAAGACACAATGTGACTTCAGCAACAAATCAAGGTCAAGGCACTCTGAGAAAGCTTTTACTTAGAGGTCTGCTCCCAACTTTTACATATGTATCTGCCTTCTATCTCTGATAAGGAATGTCAGGAACAGGATCTCTGAGGATATTTGTATTCTTCCTTTAAATAAATTCTTTTTTTGTAGGAAATTGAAGAAGTGGGTGATGTGGAATATTCAAAGTGGTTAGTTTCTGCAAAGGGGAGAAGGGTGGAGTATTTAGCACTTTCTTTATTCTGATAATCTTTTCTGATCTAAAAGAGAGAGAGGCCCATGTGTTACTCATTTTGGACCATCATAAAAAGGAGAAGAGAATGCAGAGTTCATCTCTCCAAGAATTTACGAGGGCCATAGAGGCAGACTCTGTGACCTGCCATTAGATGAATTATGGCTCTACCCTCGGACCGCTGCAATTCTGGTATCTTGAGGTCTGATGAAGAAGCAAGCACAAAGGTGCTGGTTTATGCGATGACATAACTAAAAAAAAAACCCTAAAATGCAAATAGAAAAAAAAATTGTATGTATCAAATTGTCAATTCAAGCTTTTTACGCAATTAACCAGGAAAACTTTGTCATTTTGTGTCTAATCATGCAACTAACTGGGCAGCAGTCTTGACCTACCAGTCCTCCCAGGAGCAGGACCACATGCCTCTCTGCTGACGGGTGTACTTGATCAAAGCACTCACAGACTGAAGCTCTTTGCTGTCAGTGAAGGCAGTTGGCCCAAATTATGAGCTGTTATGAGACAATGATATCTCTTCCACACGCCAGAGTATGGTTACTGTAGCAGATGGTTTGACTACTATCCTAGGGTGATTTAGAGTAGCCTTTCATTAAGCAGTATTTTTGCTTAAATTCCCCACACTCTGCTGCTTACACATACATCTTTGCTATCAGCCACTTGCTAGGGGTAACAAACCAAGCTGAGGAAACGGGAAGCAGCGGTGTTTCTCCAGAGTGATAGACAGGCGCTGTCACACTTTGAGCACATTTCCCATCAGAACGGGTCATTCCCCCAGGCAACACTCCTGTCCCAGCCCAGGTTCCTGCAGCTGGTCAAGGGGCTCCCTCACCTCTCTCCAGGGCTTCTCCTGCCCTACGCCATTGAAGCTGCCAAGGACTTGCAGCTCTTCTTCCTGCTGGGACCGCAGCTGGGAATGAAGGTCTGAGTACATTCGGAGCCCATATGTTGGTTGTGCGTCCTTCTGTGAAGTAAAAGTGAGGAAGTGTGGGGGGGAACACCAAGCTGATCCTTATACTGAATAACTGTCTGGGTTTGCAGCCCTCCACTCGTGCCTAAATGTGTTCACCTGGCCAGGTCTGGAGGGGAGCGACAGAAAAGCTGGGGAGAAAATGGGACGCTGGCATCTCTTTACCTTCAGCTTGGCAGTAGCTTCTTCTCATCTTCCTTGTCTCTCACCTTTCGTTATGTTGCAGGGCATGGGGAAGGAAGGAGGCCTACTCCTAACCGAGGTCTGGGCTCTCCACCCTGTCCTACCCATGGGCAGTGCCACCGGACAGAAGCAGCGGTGAGAGGCTGCCATGTGCTGGTAAGGCAGCATGAGAAAGGGCTGGCAATATTTGCTGCCTGGTAGCTGTAGCCTCCTTTAGCTTTATGAGCACTCTAGTAGCTGAATTTCTGATTTTGCCAAAGATCATTGCCGTGTTTGGAAATGATCCTGTTTTGTGGCAACAGAGGCAAAAGGTTTTTCTCCTTTCTTGTGACATGCCAGAGGTCTGGGTTAGAAGATTAAGCTACAAATTTTGCAGCTCTGGGTGAAGAGAGTCCATCTGAGCTCCTTCTCACCTAGTAGACTATTTGGGTAGTGCTGCAGAGTACAGCATTATGTGTGTGTGGCACCACACTTTGCAGAGACTGGTGTCTTTTTGCCTTGTCCTTTCTCTGCCTGTGACATGAGAAGAAGGGGGTTTGGGAGTTTCCTCCCAGGCTCCATTAGTATGACCCAGCAGGCACTGTGTATTCCATTGTGGCTGGAACAACCCTACCGAGATTTTCAGGATGTTTAGACCATCTACGATGTTGTTTTAAACTAAGAAGTAGCCTCTGAATCTAATCATAGTGTGTCATTTCTGTGTCCTGACCTGTGCAGAGCTAGCCAAACTGGGAAAAGGAGTTGTAGGGAGCCATCTCTCCTACACACCTTGCCATGCAACTGTTGAAGATTACCCAACTGTTCCTGTCCTAGAGACAGGAGCTGACCTTTCCCTCCTACTGTGTCTGGTACCAAGCGTGTCTCAACTTTGAACAGAAATTTTGACATAAGATTCATGTATTTTGCCACAATTTAGGTGAAATGCAAGATTTAAACTTTGTTGGAACAAAAAGTCTTTCTCTCCTAAGTCATAGCTTTGGGGTGATTTAGTCTTAATCACATATTTTTGTGTGATAATGCCACAAAACATTTTCAGTAGAATTGATACTTCAGAGGAGTTAGGCTGTATGGAGAGCAAGAGACTGGCACTGACCAAGAAGATGCAAATTGCTGCTGATATGATATGCGTATGTCATGCTGGGGACATCCAAGATATACGGGCTTGAGTGTTGAGGGCTTTTGATATGTAACTAGTGGTATGACAGAAGATGTTGGATGGTGAAGGCAACTTGGATGGGAAAATCATGAGTTTTAATATGACTGTGTTAGACTTAAGCTCATACGAAGTCTCTTGGGAGAAGACATCAGTGTCAACCTGAGATTTCACATTGCAAGAAGACAGATCAGTCAGATGTTGGTATGGGCTTTGTAAACTATTTATGAAATATGACAGTGGAAATGGCTCAGGAAAAGATCAGGTGGAGATAAGGTATAGAAGAAGAATTATCTATTCTCTCAATAGATAGTGGATTCTCATATGCTGAGGGCAAGAGAAGATGACCTACAAAATGAACAGATAGAAAAAGCAAGAGGAAAAAGAGGAGGGAAAGGTTTATGAAAGTAGAAGGAGGATGTAATTGAGTTTCAAAAGTCACAAACGTGTCCAGGAAAAAAGGATAGAGTGAGCTGGTCAGTGTAAGCACTGCAGTGGAGTAGAGACTGCGGAAACCAGAGTGGAAACAACTGAGTCAAGTAAGGGAATTTGCAATAAGGGTTTTGCTCTTCACCATAACTGTGTCGGATTTCCTCCTACTTTACCCAGGGAAGAGCTTCTGACCCACTTTGCAGTTTTGCAGCTGGAAGACAATTTCCTCAGGAGTTTTGAGTGGGACTGTGGAACAGCTGAGGACACAGGGCTTTAAGTCAGGGACCCCACTGGGGAGATGACAGTCCTCTCTGAAGTATAATTTGGGCAACTGTGAAAAATAAGGAAACAGTTCCCTAGAGCTAGTGAAAGGAGCACACATGGCAGGCCTCCTTTCGAATGTGGATGTAACTTTTTCAGTCTCATGTTAGAGGAAGGTTCTGCCATGACGACTTTGGAGAATGAAAGCTGTGTACAAAGCAAGTACAACCCTCTGGTGCAGTCACAGGCAATGCCCCTGTGTTTTCCACCGTAAAAGTGCCTAAATCCTGAAGGTGGTGGCTATCTCAAGATCATTTAGATTCGGCCTGACTGCTAAGCTGTCAATAACGGTGCTGGCTGGAGCGTGAACTGTCAAAGACCTATTGCTCTATTTCACACTGGACAACATTCATTCTGAGTAGCAACTACCTGTCAAACTTGACCAGGATGAGGTCAGATCTCACTATGATCTCAACCTGAAAAGCTAAAAATAGCATATATTTTTGCAGGCAGCAAAACCAATTCCCAGTCTCATCTATTTCAAAAGAAGGCATGGAGGTCAGGCAGGTCACCGCAGTGGAGCAGTAAGGGTATCATAAGCATGGACCCATGCCACTCTTTGCACTTAACTTGTTGTCAATAAACTCAATGGAAGGCATCTACCCTGATAGCTGGAGGCTGTTTTTTGAAAAGGCTGATTTTGTAGAGGGTGTTTGTAAGGTCTCTTTGTCTCTTGACTGGAATGTCTGGGTACACGATCGATCGTATGCGCCAACTCTTTTTATCACAGTGCTGTCTGAAATTTGTACCATACCAGTGTTACAGAAAATGTTTCAAAACCAGACAAAATCTTGTGGGCCACAAGCAATCACTAGAGATGAACATGAACAGAAACCTAATTTCTCAACTCCAGAACTAGAAACAGTGAGTGTCTCTTATCTGTAATGACATCCTCTGCTTTTTTCTCTGTCTCTATGTCAAGGAACAGGATCAAGTGATGTTGTCTAAGGGAAAACTCTTCCTGTGGTGTTCTTGATATTAATAACAGTACAAAAATCACTGCAAAAAGTGATTCACCATTTGGCACTAAGAACTACCACTGCTGAGGTACTTGCAGCTTCTGCTGATGGGGCTACCTAGCAAAAGACCCCAATAAGCACAGTGAGCGACTAGACGAAGCGGATCGACTCACAGTCTGTTTGCTGTGATTTCCTACCTGTGCCTCTTGGACAGAGGGAGGGAATACACAAAAACTCTGACCGACACTCAAAGGAAACACGGAAAGAAAGCATAAGAGGCCAACAGCTGCTGCCAAACTGCTACTTTACATGAGTCAGTGACTCAAAATAACATTTCCAAAAAAGAAGCTGATTCTCAGGGTTTTACCTAAAAGATGTAGGAAAGAAAATTTGTGCAGCATGTGATGTCTGCTAGAATAGCCACCCAGGATTAGACCACAGGCCTCTCTGACCCTGTGTCCTCTCTCTGACAGGGGCCAAAAGTGACTGCCTAGAAAAGCACATAAGAACAGGGCAAACATATAAGATACTTCCCCTTTGTTTGTTTTGAACTTGGATCCTGCTTGAATCCTCCCTGTAGTTCTTGTACTGGAATCGGGAAGTTGATCCCTAGCCAGTTTTCCCAGTACACTCAGGATTTCAGAGACCTCTTTCTTCTCCCCTTGCAGTATCTCTTTTCCAGGCTGAGGAGCTGTAGCTTGCTCATTCATTCCTTATGCAGAAGCTGTTCCACACCTTCAATCATCCTTTCTGATCCATCTTTGAACTTTTTTTCAGTTTGGTGACATCCTTTTTTGAACCAGAGAGGCGAGAACTTCACATAACATTTAAGGGAAAGGCAATCTGCTCCCAGAACAGAATTAACTCACACAAAAGCAGATGCTGCTTTGGCCATCATGTTGCTAGCTTGCTTCTTGCACTGCAGTGAAAAACATGACAGCCTTTTTTATGAGTCTTCCCTTTCTTTCTCTGAAAGTTTACCTGTGGTCTGAGAGGCAGTGGGATGAGGAAGGCAGCCAGGTGGAAGACGCAGCCTCCAAGCCCTGCTGCAAATCCAGAAGGACTGCTTGCCTCCTTGGGCTTTCTCCCACAACGCTACCTCCTAAAGACCTGTTGTAGGTTATTTGTTTCAGAATGCTTAATAACACACAGTGCTGTACATGCGCCAGTGTGGCTCCCATGGAATTTTGCTGTAGATGTGAGCGCTCAGCTCTTGTGTAAATCAGACCACAAGGTACCAGGTTAGGTGTACAGAAAATGAGAAAGAAGCATGTAATTATTGCATATATTTCCCGCTGCTTAAACTGTAAGATCAGCCAGCAATCTGGAATCTTATTTTTCTTTATCTACTCCTTCACTGCAGGGGGACACACATAAAAACCAGCTGCTTTCAGTATATAACCCTGATTCATTTCCCAAAAGAGTGTAACTTATCAGCAAACTACTACTCAGAGTTCATTTGGAAATAAAATGGTATGTCATCCTGTACTTAAAGATTTTAAGACAAGGCTGACATGGAAGTGGACAGAACTAAGGCTTTATAGGCAACCATAATTCTTGAATTTCCTGGCTTTGCAGCCTTAACATAGCTAGAGATATAATTTTAGCTAAAAGTATGAGATCCCAATGCTTTTCTCTGCAAAATATCCTTTACAGCATGTATAACCAACTCTTAAAAGAAGCTGTAAGAAAACTATTGTCACCTCTAGGAGGCAGCATTTTATTGCAAATACACAATGTATAATTTGGTGTCTGACACTCCAGAAAGTTTTGAGGCTTCTCAACTGTCCTGTGTTTATATAAAAAAAATCTAGTAGAAAAAAAAATAAACATACACTTGCAGTGGAACCACCTGTGCAAAAAATAAGCTCTGCTTCTCCAGCCAGCAAGAGCCAATTCTCAGATGAAATGGAGATCGTCAGGCACAAAATACGCCCTGTTTCCTGGGTTTTCAATAGCAAGTTAGGATGGAAAAGCAGAATATCTGGGTTGTTCATCTGCTCTCAGCAAGATACCCTCCCCCATTTAGGAAAACATTTGCTCATTTGCTTAACTTCACCTGCTAATTGGCAACATACTTAACCTTGCGCTTGCCAGTTTACTGAACACCACTTCCCTTTCAGTTGCATTTGCAATGTTTTATTTTTCTTTCTTTCACTTAGGTCTGTCCCGAGCTGGAGCTGACATTTTCTTTCTGAATCTCCATTACTGAAGTGGTAAGACCTCACACTAAAGCAGTTCACCTGGTGCAGCACAGACATTGTTTTTCTGCTGGGCTTTGTGGTGTGATGTGACTTTCGCAAGTACAGCTGCCTTTCTCCTTGCAGATGGCCCTTCGGTGCGCTCAGAGGAATTGTGATTTTTGAAAAACTACCTCACACGTTAATGCTCTTTTAACATCCCAAGCAGGCCCTATGTAAACATGAAACAACAGAGGACACCACATTGGTGGTGTCACTGGTGGTTAAACATCAGTTTAACTTGTAACTAAATGAAAATAGACCCCATAAAAGCAAGCTGCACAATACTAGTCTTGATTTCAAAACTACCCATGATGGAGAACCCTCCGCAGTCCCTCGGAAATCGCTCCTGTTGAAATTACGCCCGTTGTTGGAAATCTGCAACATGTTTCTACTCTGAATTTGTCTGGCATCAGCTTCTGGCCATTAGCTCCTGGTAACGCTTAGTTTGCTCGACAGAAGAGGACCTCTATTATCAAAGATTTATTCCCCAGCTGGATACTTAAGGATTTTAACCAAGCCACCCCTTAGTTTTTTCACCGGTAAACAGCCTGACCTCAAGTCACACTCGGATCCACTGCCTTCCAGCCCTTTATTCATCCACGCAGCTCCTTCCTGAGCTACCTCTAATTTGCCCAGCAAGTCGGTGCTCTGCCCAGCAGAGCAGGCTGCAGCGTTGTTCTACAGTTGTAGTGGTTTTGGTTCTAGGCCTTCCTTGGCAACCAGGGTACAACCAAGGAAATGGTCATGTTCCCAGTATTCC
>JANXJC010000032.1:22288415-22321569 GCA_027564655.1 Leptodon cayanensis
CTTTCCCTTGTGTTTATAGAGGGGGTGGGGGGAACAGAGGCTGCAAACTGTAAGGTTTGAACATTCGGTGGGAAAGCCGGATCTAAACCATTACAACAGTAGTCACACCAATGCCCAATTCACACGTTACAAACCCTTCCTATTCCTGCCCGATGTTTTTCCTCTTACCGTCCCGTGGATCACGCTATTCTTCCTGACCACTTTGGCTTCTTGTCTCCTTCTCCCTGCTTCCTAGCGTTGAGCCTCCCACCCTCCGGGAATATTCACCCAATGTTGCCGCAAGGGATGCAGGAGCTGTACCACAGCCAGGTTTACAGTGGTTGCTGGCGATAGGGGTGCATGGCAGTCTCCTGAAACAGGTACACAGCCAGATTTTTTCCATAGATCTCCTGAATCCCATAAATCTTGGTCTCAGGACAGTATAGTGTCCTAGTACAGAATCATTTACCATGAACCCTACACTGCACGTGTGCAACTAGCTGTACCCTTTTGCATGCTAAATCCTTACCAACATCCTGAGGTAGTGGGGTGGCAAAAGGCTATACAAGCAGCTGGCAGGTACTCATGTAATTCTGGAGGTTTCAGGAGCTCCATATCCATTAACACCAGCTGAAGCACCACAGCTTGAAGCTCATTTTCTCTATGTTGCTCATTGTATATCTCCCTTTTAGAAAATGATTCTTTGTTCTTCTCTTAATTACTTCATTTACTTGATTTATATCTACAGGTCTGTTTCAGTGACAGTGATGGAGGGGCCAAGCCTACATTCCTCTCACAAATCTTCCTTTTTTTTTTTTTTTTGCGTATGAATATGTAGAGACAACCTCTTTGTCTTAATAGCACTGCAAAAGATTATTTCAGTGGTCTGTAATACTTCACCATCTGGTGGAGGAATACTTCACCGCTTGCAGGAAGACAAAATCCCTTTCTTAAATCATTTACAACTTGAGGTAACAGCATACAAAAGCATAAGGAGGTAGATGTAGTCATTGTAAGCACAAGCCTTTTACCTTCACTTTTGTTGTCACTGGGCGTCATTTTCTTGTTAAAGAAATGCATGACAGCCATATGTGGTCTTCTGCCATTAACTGGCTATTTCAGGGCCCAAAGTTGGGTGGTGTAAACACATTGCTACGATCTACCAAGCTATTTTAGACCATCATCTGGTCCAAACTGTCCCATTTCTGTAGCACAGGATCTCAGAATCTCATAACAAGCCAATACAAGTGAAAACATGAGCTTACACCTTCAGGCTAAGTTTGACTGTTCCAAGGATTTCCCTGCAAAAAAAAAATCTCTTTCCCGTTTCCGTCTGTTAACTCACACTTCTGCCTGGTGAAATGCCACAGTGAGAATCAGAGTATCGTTCACAAATACCAGTGCCTGACAGAGTGGGCTGAGTCAGGGAAAGTAGTCTGCAACCATCTCTCATTCAGATGTATGTTCGCTTTTCCTTCTGACAGTGAGGGATTTGGGAACTTCAATTTGTGTCTTCTAATGCCAGAATAAAACTTGCAAATCCCTGACCTGCTTATTTGAGTGGTTGGTAATTGCATTAAAGGGCTTTTTTTCTGGTAAGGCGTGAACTACAGCCAGGCAATATAAAAGCTCTTGTAATTCTCCATGTGATCTGTACTACCAATTCTTCATTCAGCGAAAGCCTCTTTCATAGAGCCAATGGACAGAAAGGCCCAAAATATCAGTGGAAAAGCTCACAGCAGGAACAAAGAATCTGTAAGCACCAAAGGTTGTCCGGTGCCTTATATTTTGTCATCACAGAATATTCATGTCTGAAGTATCGGGAGCTGAAAACAGTGTATATGCTTTTGTCATTCTTATACATGGTCTTGTGTCAGAATCTGGAGAAAATATGTGGATAGAGTGGCTGTAAAATATGTTGTCAGGCCTGAACCTGCCCATAAAGTTTAGCTTGCAAAAACAGGCTTTCATCTTTCTGCCTTGGCAAGTCTCTTTCCAATGGCAGATGTGACAGATAAAAAAGCTATGTGATCCTGGACAATATCAGTGTGAATGGCCGGTGAGAAAGGTCATTAGCCTGGCTCCATTTTAGCTTACTATTGCTTTAGAGAAAAAGAAGTAATTTTATTATTGGGTGTTAAAACAAGCAAGTATAAAGCTGACTTTGAAATACAGTTATGGTCCAATTTTTTTTAGAACAGGATGTGTTAAAAATAAGCAACCATGATAGATAGATGCAGTGATAGATCCTGTGCCAAAGCTACAGTTAAATTATGTATCTGTACCAGTTACACGCATCAGTGCACACAGAAAATTCCCCAGTCTTTGGCCTGTCGCTTGTAGAAGCTCACATACTGCTAATATTCAATGTTTAGCAAGAGCTGTTTTGTTTTCCTAGCAATAGCAGCAAAAGGCTGCTGCCTGGCTATTATTATTAAAATACAATATCTGAGGATGATTCTGTACATCTTACATTTCACAGCATATACAATTTCTGGCAAGGAAAACTTAATCTTCGTATATGAGCAGCTGGAAAACATCTTGGAGAAGTATACTATTAAATTATTGTCTTGCAGAGAGATTTCGATGTGGCCTTTATTCCACAGCCTGTTGTAAGCAGGGTTTATATAATTCTCAGAACAGCTTGTAGAAACCACATGAAGATTGCATCTCATGGATGGGCTGAATGCCTTCTCCACTCCAAATCTCCATCAATGTATTCTAACCTTAACAGCACCTTCTTCCTTTTCGTATGGTTTCCAAATCTCAGGGGCTTCTGATCCGGCTATGTTAAATTTCATTAGCACCTTGAGGAAGAGCCCATCCTGTGGAGGAAACAAAAGGCATCTAAACATCCTTTTTGTCCTCTTTCAGACTCTCCTCCATTCTACTTCTCGAGTGGTGGTGGAAGTCCGTAACAGTATGGTGCATTCTTCAAATTCAAGATAAGACCTTGTGGCCCTGTGATTATGACATTACCTGTTCAACTACGGGCTGAATGAAGTAGTTGTTAGGTAAGTCAGCAAATGGTTGCAACAGTCTAACTGTGGCAGAGAAAGTTCAGATCAGCAGAGGTAAGCACAAGGATGCTCTCAAGGTTTTTGGAAGCTCCTGAGCCACTAAGAGCAAGAAGCAAAGGGAGCATTTAGTCAGATTTCTCAATTCCCTCTATGGGATGTTCCTCCCACTACTCAGCACAGCGAGAGATGTGCCAGTGATCCAGCCTGGTGTGGCCACTTTTATGTTCTTGTATAGACGGAAGACAAAGCTCAAGGTTTTTCTTCTGTGGGTTGAGCTGAAAGGCTGGTGTCCATGGGCTCAGCAGTGTATTGGAGGATCGTCTAGGCTTAAGGAATCTATCGTGATTCTCTTCTTGATGGGGTGTTGGGAGGGTTGGAAGTGGAGGGCGAGATGCGCGTCTGACGAGCCTGGTAGGGTGAGGAGAAGGTGAGATGATGGAACGTGCACTGCATCCATAAAGATGCTGCAGTGTTAAAGAGGAATCTTTAACAACTAAAGCGAGAGTCAGATGTGTGAGGGAAGCTTTGTGCCAGGGAGGTGAACATGTCATCTATAATGGAACAAAGGCTGAGTGAGTTGTCATGAGTGAGATGTGAAACATCAAAAAAAAGTCAAGAAGAATCCACGGCAAAACCTGGGCTGCAGAAAGATCAAAAAAACTGATTTTCTAAACATTTCTGTGCACATAGTTCATTTTTTTCCTGACCCACGGGCATCAACTGTATTCCAAAATAGAAAGACAAAGAAACTCCAAGTAGAGCTGCGTATTTTTACCAGAGCCTTATAAGGAATATTTTGCTTTTTGCTTACTCTTTCTGCTCTGGCCCATATATGTGATGACCCAAAATTATAATCATCTTCTGGCCACTAGGTACTCCTTGTGAAGTACCCAGAAAATGGTTGTACATGTCACAAGAAGCACATCAAAAGACAGCGTTTATTCTCCTCTTCCGCAAGTGGGGAAGGCTGAGGAATAAGGCAAAAATAAATGAGTCAGAGAAAGTTAATCGCTCCATCACCTCAAGAGAAAACTGAGATGGACGTGTAGCCCTTCAGGTTTATTCACGTAGGTTCTTCTACTGTGCTCCCCAGCCCACCACCTGACAGCGGCGTAGTAAGCGGTATGACTAATACCTAGCATATGTTGTTTGCTCTCTCATCCTCTCCAGCGGAAGCAACATATGCGCCAGTGTGGTTTGTTTGATAGGATTTTCTGCTGTCTTTTTAAATAGAAGTGCTGCCCTGCGTTGATTCTACAGAAAGCTGGTCCAAAAGGTTCAGCCCCTGCGCTTCGAGGGGAGGCGGGTGAGGTGTGGGACAGTGCTTAATTCTTGCATGTGTTTGCTCCCCAGCCTCTGAAGAATGAGAAAGTTTTGCCTTGCTGACACGCAGGCTTTACTTTTTTTATAGCGCTACCATGCAATGCTATCGTAACAGGGCTTCTCAGGCCAGCACCTTTTGGCAATCACTACCTTTGCCTTAAGACAGAAAAAAGTCAACCTCTTGAGGAAATTAGCAAGCTGGCCCTCAGAAATATTGCTAGAGAGCTGATCAAACATTTGGATGCACTTTGTGTGAGTTAGCTAGCAAGGCCCAGCCCCTTCTGCTGACGTCTTTCCTCTCTATCACACATCAGACTTTTCCCAGTGGAGCTGGAGAACAGGCTTCAATGAAAACTGCCTGTTTGCAGCTATATGGAGATTGCAGGCACCACAATCACTATTTCCTCTACCTGACCTGGAGCAGAAACTCCATCATCAGGATAGAAAGGTAGCCTTGTTGCCTAGCAAAGGTGGGATGATTTATCTCTGCCTCTAGATTGGTCCCTTTTCTTTGCTGCACAAGAGAATTGTTTTCAGACTTCCAAGGAGAATGAAGCCAGGCTAGAAATCGGAGTGGATGTGTGAGAGCTGCTCTCCCAGGGAGGAGAAGGAGTCACAGGCTTTCTGTGCTTTTTGTGCCTGTACAGCGCAGGACAATGGTTTTATCTGCCCCAGTTATAGCCCTGGGGGCTACCTTAGGGACTGCAACTAGCATCCTTGCCCTCTGCGGTCTCACCTGCTTCTGCAAATGCAAGCAACCTGGGAAAGGACTCTCAGAAAAGGACCAAGAGGAGGACACGGAAAATGCTAAGCCCAGTGTGCTTCAACCAGTCCAGCAAGTAAGACACAGTCTCTAATTTACTCTGTGATTTTTTTCTTTAAATGCAGAGGGTGGGAAGGCAACTTCTCTGTCAGGCTACTCAGCATGTGATTTGTGCTGCCTATTTATCTGCTTACTGTGTTCAGGATGTAACAACATGTTAATGGGAGGAGGAGTGAGGGAAAAAGAGAGATGGGCTGGGTGACCCACAGAATTACTGGAGCAGGAGACGGCTGCCACATTGCCAAAGAGAAAGCTGCTAATGGCAAAAATAGGGGAGGAGGACTGGAAATGCTGCTTAGCTGTCAAGCTAGATCACAAGGGAAATAATTTCCTGAGGAGAGAAGACTGGACTTTACCAGGTGGCATGCAGCACTGTAGAGAGATGACTCCTGCTGGGATCTCCTATAGCAGCTCTTTCTCTAACTCTATTCACAATATCTTACGGTTCCTGCGGGATAGTTCTGGGTCAACAGCTGGTTTCTTGTGAAAACCATCCCTCCTCCTCCCTCTGCCCCTCCACCTGAGGGTATTAATTACATGTGAAGTTAAAACAAGGCATTGAAATTATAATAAAATGCAAGTGAGAATCTAGAGTGTGATGACTGGACAATCTCATCACACTGTGAATTGCTTTTTCACTTACTACAAGAGCAATGTGGAGTATGGATAATGTCAGGCATCCCTGTGGGGTCTTTCTTTCTTGTCAGAATCCAAAAACCCCGATTTACTCCTGAGCTCAGTGCAAGAGAAAGTAAGGGCTACTATAGGACCCTTCTAATATACTTATTAATGGGAAGCTCTCCTTCAAAGGGAAATATTTGACTGATTTCCTTGGTTGACTATGGTCTTTAGCATGAGCTATAGCACTGGTCAGCCTCTGAAAGCGTTACCTGTTGGCTGTTGCTCTTGATGTTCGTATGTGCCTACGTTCTTTTCACTTTCATCTAGCCATTCAACCAAATGTTATGCCACAGCAGCCAATTCCAAAGGCCAGTGATCCATTGTATAACAGTCTTCGTTTGCCTTTTAATTATCTGAGCTGCCTATTATTTTTGTATTCTTAAAGAGTGTAGCAGGAGTCCTAATTAAACCTCTCTCTAATGTTTGTAATTACATATTCAGTCTCTTTCTGGCTACCACTCTTCGGCTCTTAGTAGAAAAGAGCCCTGGCACCCTCATGCTCCTGTTGCAGTTTGTTCTGAGGAAAGATGACCAAATCTACTAATTGTATTGTAAGATCCGGTGCAGATACACAGAATCACATTACCAGAGCTTCTCGTAGCTGAGGGGTGGGAGGATGGCTCCACTGACCGTGGCTGAACATCTGCACTGAGCTTTGGACTTCTCAAGAGATTGCTGCTAATTCTGAGCATTCATCCATGAGCACAGTGAATACCTCCTAGTATCTGTTTGCATTTTCCTAGGATGAATTTCACCTGCTATTCTGTTTGATAGTTTTGTCATGTCCTTTCCAGGCTCCTTTCTTGTCTTTTCTAACCCATACAAGGGACTTGCAAACTCCTGTGTATAAGGATGTACAATAATGCTGAGATTTTGCAAGTTTACTGTCAAAATGAATGAGAACTGTGTAACTTTGACAGTCACATCACTTTGCATAGCATTTTTTCTAGCTATTGTCTGGAACAACACTACCCACAGATAACTCTACCATCAGTCTCTTTTTACAAGAGACTTTTTATTGTTGTAATCTTCTAGCTCAGAAACCTCTCAAATCTTTACTTTAACTCCATCCTTGGACTGGACATTTTTCTTTTATGCAGCCTTTTGGGCAACATCTTGGGAAAGTGTTAATCTGTCCTGGAGCTTGTCTTCCGGGGTGTCATCCTGCTTGGAGGACTGAAATAAGCACCAAGTCATCATAAAGTCCAGTGAAGCCTCCAGTACCCAGCAGCTATTAGGTTATGGTCCTCACAATATTTCTACATTCATCAAGTTTTGCTGTAACTTAATCCAGTATTTGCCCAACAAGGGATCAAATTATTCAACCTGCACTCAGTGTATCACTATTACCTGAGTGATTGTATTCTTTTAGCATTGTAGACTTCCTAATCAGAAGCATTATTTCTAATGTTACTGGGTTGTGGGTTTTTTTTTAAAGAAATCTGGCCAAATTATAGCAGCCGAATGAACATTCTGTCACAGAAAGTGCAAAATGTTCTTAGTTTGCATATTCCGTATGTTTAACTATTCTTTCCAGTTAAAATAGTTTTCTTGCCAGGAACATGCATTCTCCCATGCTGTCACTGATTCAGAATCGCGCTACATACCTTGAAGGAATGAATCTCAAATTGAGTTCTGAGCTTTTATCATCTGTGTTTATGTTTATAAATTGTCCTGTCGGGACTTTTTTCCGACTACATTAGTACACTGTATGTCCTAGTCAGTGTTTGACATACTTAATTATTGAAGCCTGTCAGGGCCAGTGATTCTGATAAACAGAGATGACAAAAGAAAGATGAAGCAAGACTGCATTTTATTCGCTCGGCATGTCTCCTATGACAGTGATGCTTGTATTTGCTATAGACAGAGGCTCCCCATGGACATGCCCTGCATACGCGAGAAGGAAGAGTTCGAACACAAAGGTACATCTACAGAACAATTAAAATTTGCAAAGTCTCATGAAAGCATGCAGAACGAAGACTCCTGAACACATCCAGCAATGGCGACAATCTGGTGCACTGTTTGAGTGGCACTGGGCAGGGACCCAAAAGGGTCAGTTGCAGCCTCCTTGCTACTTTTGGTTTCTTTGCTTTCACGCATTTTACGCAGAACTATCTGAACTCTTCTGCTCATCTCTTTATTTAAGATACTGCTGCTGATTTCCAAAGGGAACTTCCATAGGGCACTGCTACGTCCCTAGATTAGCAGACAGCGCTTGGGAACAGAGCTGGCAGCAAAAATAATAAACAGAGGCAGATGCAGTTGGAAGAGGGGGTGGGCTAGTCCCACTGTGCTTGCATATGTCTCTCATCTCAAATTCTGCAGAGCAGACAGACAAGAGAATATTTAGACCCAGCGGAGCTCTTAGGTGCTGTGTGCTGATGGATTTCCTGACTAAATGTCTGGCTTTTAGCAAGCGGAGGAAAAGATTGTACTAACAACACCTCACATTTGTACGGTGTTTTTCATCCCGAAGGATCCCAAAGTGCTTCATGTGCTAGCAGCGCACAGCAATGCAGGCATACCGCTCTGGTGTGATGGTCAGTGACGGGTAGGACAGCAGCCTTATACAGCGGCTTCAGGAGAGAAAGAACAGCAGAGACTGACCACTGTATGCGTGTTAGAAGTAATGCTTTTGCAGAACAAAAGTGTCCTGTTTTGTTTTTTTTTTCTAAGCTGTTGTTTAGTGATTCCTAACATATTTTCCTTGGTTGGTCTGCTTTAATTTTAGAAGAACGGACAACTGCATTTAAGGTTTGGATGAGTAGCTTTGAATTTCCTATGTATTTTAGGACTGATGAGGCTCACATCTCTGAAAGAGGGATCTCATTCACAGACCCGCACCGTATGACTTCTTACATAATATCCAAACTCAGCTGGGTGCTAGGTGGGGACTGCACACAGTGACGTCTTTCTTTCTCAACCCACTTCTCTTTCAGAGCCCCTAAAATTAGACAAGACAAAATGTGGTTTTCCATAGTGGGCTTCCTAAACACTGATGCACTGGCTGCCTTGAGAAGACACAGTCGCTGACCTAATTAGTTCTTTACCACTGCCAAGTGCATGTAACCATAGTGCTGTGATCTCCATAAGCAGAGTATGACTAAAGAGCTAAAGTCTAAGACTGCTCTCTTTCTTCAGCTCTGTTTCTTGAGGAAGAGGTATGCTCCCTCAGGACATGTGAACTGGGACCACAAAATCCCAAAACACACAAGTGCTTCAGGGCATCATCTATGTTCATTATTAATAGGAAACTATGAGACTAATGAAAAACTTTAATTACAATTATGAACATTTTCTGGCTCACCCTTGATCTAAACTTAACACAGAATAGGTTGGCAGGCAGCGGGGTTGGAGAGAATCCCACTGCACAATAATCAACCAAAATGGCAGTTTTACTTCTGCTTTTTGTCTTTCGTGTTTTGGAAACATTAATAAAATCTGTTGCAAGGGTCAGGGTCATTTGCTAGTCAGCTTTTGTTCTTTCCCGTTGACGAATCCAAATATAAATGAATCAGGAATGATTTCAGTTGTGAGCAGACAGGATTTTGGGGGGGACATAAGGAAAAGAGGACCGTCATATTCCACTAAAATATTTTTCATTGTTTTGGGAGAACAGTAATGCCTTTGTGACAACCTTTGCTTGGGCTGCCTAAGCATTACACCATCTTTCAGGTTCTTCTGCTCAATTCAATGTTCATGATTCAGCAGGGAATTGAAATGTTAAGAACAAACTCAGACATAAATCCAGATTTCAATCCTGGTATATTAAAGGGGAAACATGTGTCTGAGGGTCAGGTGGAGCTCTGGTCCGCAGAGTCAAGAGCTAGTCCAAGAGGCTGAGGTGACCACTGGATCAACTACCCTTGGTATGCCATTGCAGGGATCATTTGTTCAACCAGTTCTCCTTTGCCTTATTACGCCATGGTCGTACTTGCTCCAAGTGACGGAATGATCCATGCCTTTGCCTTTCTAATGCTTACTACACCACCACGTGAAATGTACTGAAATGTGTGGGTGGCTATAGCCTCTTGACCTTGGATTTGACTTCAAATGTCAGGGCAAAAAATATCATACCTCAATCATAGCAAAATGAACTTCATGGTTGATTTCTGTGGTAAGAGAAAATACAGATTTATGAAAGAAGGATTAACTGGTACAGGAACAGGGGAATAATCGAATAAGAACATATCTTTTTCTTGTTGCAACCAAACATCTGTAGAGGAGTAAATCTGAAAAGACATACACCAAGTAGAAGGGTATCGGCTTTGGCAAGAAAATCTCTGGACATACAGGCAGTGGTTTCTACAACCCAAGAAACAATGACAGTAAGAATGACCAGAGGCACTGTCTTTTCTCCCTTTGTCTCAGCTTATTTAACATTGAGAGAATCATAAGAATTAGTCTATCTAGTGCAAAGTAATCAACAAGGTTTTAATTTTCAGTTCAACGTTAAGAAAACTGCAGAGCCAGTACAGCCTCGAGCACTCCTGAAGTTTCCCAACATTTATGGCCCCAAACCAGTCGTAACTTCACCTGAAATTGTTAACTACACACAGTACTCCCTGAAGACAACTGAAGAACCAGCTACTGGAAAACATACTGGTTTGGATGAGAACAGGATGAAGATACAAGTCAATGAAGAGTTGTTTGTTCTCCCTCAAAACGGTAGGAGCATTTGGTCTTCAGACTAACAATTGCTTTTCTAGGTGTAGGTCTGTAATACCTCTGAGCGTAATGTGATTGTAGTTAAATAAATGTGAAAATTAAGACATGGGGTGCTTTTCACTCTCTTATCGTGAGCACTGTGAGTTCTGTCTTCAATGAATGTGTTTAATAGAAAGTAGTTATGGAGCTCATCAGGACATTCAGATAACAAAGTTGTAGTTGTGTCTGGTTGTAAATTTTTTTTACCTAAACATCTTTTGTGTTGAAGAATGTGGCTCACTGGAAGCAGACATTTTGTAGAAAAGCATGTATTTAGTGTAGTTTTACTGAGAGCAATTGCCAGAGTTATGGGTGAAATATCTGGCCAAAACTAGGCAGAGTATCTCTTCCAGGGCAAACGCTAGCTGTCCAGCCACTGTCCTTGTCAGGGACATCAGCAGCAGGGGTTCAAGCTTCTACTTTATTTTCTCTGCTGCTTTTTTTCCACCAGTTTGGTGAGATGGTCCTGGTTTGCTGTAATGTGCAGTGAAACCAAAGGCTGACACCTCAGACATTTTTGCCAAACAGAATTCTTGTTTTCCAGCCAGCCCAAAGGGTAACATGCCAAAGCCTGGAACACAAGATTCCTGGAGCTGGAGGGAAAATGCAATGTTAATTATATATATCTGGCAGCATGTCTGGGTTGCTTCCATACTGATTTTTACCTTCCCAGCTGCCTTTTAACAGGATAAGTAATTCTTATGGTTACCACATTAATAAAACCTTCCTGAAGATTTGCCAGAGACACAATGTTATCTGTCATGATTTTTTTTTTTAAAGAAAACTCTTTTTAGTTTTTTAAAATCACTTGAGATTATATTTTTGTCCTTCTGGGAGGAGAATTACTACATTCAGCCCTCCACCCTGAGGCTTGTGAGTATGGAAAAGAAAGCACCATGGGAAGCAGCTGCATTGGAGGACAAGACTGTCTGAGCCACATCCTTAGGTGTCAGGGAGAAGATTATAGGGTGGAGAGGCTGAAGGATGATGGCTGCATGTAGGCTAAAGCTTTATATAAGTGTGTTGATGTAAGAGCCTCTCTGCACTGCTAATGGCACAAGCAAGTTTGCTTCCTGCTGTGCCTGATTTCATAGCTCAAGTGCTGCTGAAATAAAGCAAGAATTGTTGCTTTCTCCTTTTGGTGCCACATTGAACTGGTCTGGACTGTGGCTAAGATTTTTAGGAGGACTGGTCCCACAACTGTTTTCTGTGTGAATCAGAACTGACCTTGCAGTTGACAAAAGTTGCCAAAAAAACTGACCTTCTGATGATAAAAAGCTGTGGCTTCCCTTTTAGTCTTGCAACTTGCTTTATTTCAGTAGGAAATACGTACTCAAGTTCCAAATCACATATGGAGAAACTGCCTCACAGCTTCCCAAGCTCATTATCTTCAACCTGGTCAAGCACTATGGAAATACATGTCTTCTGCATGACAAAGACCGTATTGTTAAAATTAAAAAACATTTAGAGAGGTCTGAACTAATGCAGAGTTGCATGGTAGCTCGAAAGCAGAGTCATCTTCTTATTCCGAAGAATACCAGATTTAATTCACCAATATGAGTTAAAAACAATATAAAACAACATAACAAGTCATAGTTTATACACCTTGTCCTAGGCACAAGGTAAAAGAGCAAGTGTGTGAGCCATCTTAGAGCACAAGGTGGTGGAGAGCAGAAGGCTTGTCCAAATGCTGTAGGAAGAGCTGAAAGTGTGAGAAAACCGAAAAAAAAAAAGGAGATATGACGATGGAGGAAGAAGAAACATAAATTATATTCCTGCCCAGAAGGTGCAGGAATAGTAAGACATTTAGAAAAGTTGAGTCACGACAGGGTGGATTTGTTCTCCTTGGAAGGTGAAGACCTGCTTGCTAAAGGGGTTATTTCAGTTGCAGGTGTAGTAAAGGACGTGTGTGTCACGGAGCACCTGAACCCTGAGAGGGCAGCCAGCTGTAACCAGGCCCCTGAGCTGCGCTACTCCCTTGTGTATGACCAAGAAAAAGCTGAGCTGCGTGTGGCCCTTCTGGAAGGTAAGGGGTAGAGATTTTCCACGGGTGATTCTCCATCTGGAGGGTACAAGACATCTGTTGATTTTATAGAGGGTTCCCCTCCTACCTTAAAGTCAACACGTGTCCCCAGGACCACTGGACGTTTCGCTGGTTCTGGGCTTGCAGAATAGAAACACCTGGCAATGTCACTGCTGGAAGTGAGCGTGCAGGGCATGGCTTGGGAACAATTGTTTGCACAGCTCAAAGCAGAAGTCAGGAACCAGGATGGGCTCCCCCAGTCCCCAACATGGTACAAAGCAACCTCTTCTTTTTATTTTTCCCTACGGGGGCAAGGGGAAGGGCATTGCTATCTCCTTCCTCTTTATAACTTTCATTCTTCAACTTGAGCCACTCCCTTCTCTGCCTCTTCCTCAAGTCAAGTCAAAGGCTGAGCTGGAGATACCAGACTTATCTCCCAGGCCACTGAGAAAGGTCCCCCTGGCTGCGCCTGGCCAGGCAGCCAGGCTCTGTATCACTCTCTGAAGCAGGAACTGACAACTATAACAGCTTCTCCGCTCAGGGCTGGAGCATCATCTGTTCCTCTGGGAAAGTAAAATAAGCTGACTGAATAATTCATGCCCAGTGCAGATCTCTGTGGAAACCTAATCAAACCATACCCTCTGAAGAGAGAACCAAAAGGGTGCTAAATGGCACCCACTGCCAGCCGCAAGCCCACAGCTCCCCTCCGGGGCAGACACCTGTGCCCGCTGGCTGTCACCCCGGCTCTCCCGCACGCCTGCTCCTCCCTGGGTGCCCCACGGCCAGCCAGGCAGCATCGGGCTCTGCTTCCCAGCTCTGCTCCCCCGAGAAGCCAGGAGACCCCTGTGAACCGTGGGACCTGGCAGCTCAGGAGCGGCTGTCCTTGGACTGGCTGCAGCAACGACTTCGGTTTTGCCCAAAAAGCCGTGCTCCTTCAGGACCCCTCGGGGGAAGGTGTGCTCCTCTCGCTGCGGAGAAGGCAGCGCCGTTCTGTCGAGTTGATGCAACTGAAGAGGAGTGAGAAATGCCACTCTCGCTCTAGGCTTTCCAAAGTAAAAAGGATGTAAAACTAGGGATGAATGTCTCTTGGCACAGATCCTTTGGGTTGTGGGATGGCTTCTGAAGGAGTCGTTTACCAGAGGCTGGACAAGCAGAATGTAATAACCCTTAGATGTATCCCACACTGGCCTGCAAGGGTGGATGTGTGCCAGGAGGGAGGTCTCTCCCATCCCTGATGTCTGTGACTGACCCTTCCGCTTTTAAAGCCTTTGTAAGAAGCTGTCTTTGTGTGCCAAAATAAAAGTAAACGAGACCTGCCCATCCCTGTGCCATGCTCTGTCCCACCTCATCGCTGCCCTGCATCTTTCAAGAGAGCACGCTTCCTTGAACTCAGCTGTTGCTCTCCCAAACGCTAACAGCATCCTTCTGCAGTGGCAGAAGGACAAGGACATTGTGCAGCATGAGGAAAACACCGCAGCATGGCCTCACAGCTTAGTCTGCCCCGTGCAAGCAGGAACAAGGGTCAGTGTCTACGCAGCTGTTTTATTTTATGGCTCTCAAGAAATAAGCAGTTTAGCCATAGATATTTCAGGACTGTCTTTTGTTGGGAGGCCCTTACAATCAGTCTTTCTTTTCCAGCTATGCATGGCAGAATGAGTGGGGACCAAGACGCTGGCTGCCATTGCTACATACTGGGCACACTGGTGAGCAAGTCCGGTGTTGCTGAGGCCCAGACAGAGCTGAAGAAGAAGGTGCTTCACACCCTCTGGGAGGAGGTCCTGCGATTCCCGTTAACAGAGGAGGAGATGCCAGAGGGGACGCTGACTCTCACCCTGAGAAATTGTGACAAGTTCTCCAGACACAGCATTGTGGGGGAACTCAAACTGAGCCTTGCTAACACAGAGGAGGCCTTTGGGGTGGCCCAGTGGGAAAGGCTAAAGACCCCAGAGAAGGTATGGACTCAGTCCGTGTCAGTAGTCCAGAAACCCTAACGATTAATTGCTGGGACAAAAGATGCCCTCTTCCAAGACGGCTGCATGTCAGTGGGTGGCTTTATTTGTTTGGAGCCAGGTTTAGAGGGGTGATGTGTGACTGCAGAGGTCACTCAGCACTGCTCTGTGTTGGTCCGTAGCTAACCATTTCAGAAAGCAATCAGAGGCCCGTCAACCCAGGCCTTCCACCTACAGCTCCTGTCCGTTGTGTCAAAACTCCCGCTCCTCCTCCCTCAATTACATGACAGTGTGGCACTGACATCTGTAATTCAAAGCCTAAGTCTAGAAAAAGTGACATGAGTTTCTGTGAATTAGCGATGCAGGACCACGGTGGCAAGAGCTGAAATACCAGAGAGCGCCTACAGAGCAGGACGGAGGGACTCTGCAGAGCTGGGTGCGGGTAGGGTGTATGGTGGCAGCCCAGGCAGCCTTAAGCCAGGAGTGAAATACAGTGTTGGGAACGAAATGTTTGACTGAAGACCACTTATCCTTACCGGGATCAGTCCAGCAGTGCTCTTCATTCTGCTTTGTCCATCACCACTCATTGCATTGTGTTGGTTTTCTTACCTGTCAAAAGCTCCCTTTCCTTCCTTATCCACACCTTCCCACCTGCACAGACAGGGGAAATGGAGGAAAGGATTCCAACAGCACTTGAAGCAGGTACAGGGGATGCTTCATGCGTGCTACCTTCTTGCACATTTTCTCAGGAGCCTTTTCACTACCATGAACTAGATTATTCTTCTAGCAGCAGCAATACACTTAACAACACGGCAGCAGAGTGCTCTTATTGTTGCTACTAGTACATCACTACAAATGGGTACCTATTGTACTCTGGTACGGTATGCGGTTAGCAATGCAAAACAACACCAGCATTGCCTCTAAGCATGCTGAAATAAATTATTGCCTGTCACCATCAGAGGTTAGGGCTCTCCACTGAGTTGGCCACAGACTCAGTGTACAGACTTAGCATTTCTGATTTCCAATAATGCTAATTTATGCGATTGCCACTTGAATGCTAATAGAGCTGGCCGCTCTAGAAAACCTCTGGCAGAGCGAGAGGCAGCAGAAACAAATGGGTGGTCTGAATCAGTTTAATAAACTTCAAGCACAGGGCTAAATATTTGCCTAATAGCTGTAAATTGAAATGAGTTCCCCAGTCTGCTGCTGTGAAAAAAGGTGTCCAAAAGAAATTATTCCAATATTATGCTTTAAATTCCTAAACTGAGATAGATGGAGCCCCTCTACCCCCTTAATCTCCTGTAGTATCTGCTTTGTAAGCAGTATCCAAGGAACAGCCTGTTCACAGTAATGGTCAGTCGTCACTGAAGTACACCTGATGGAGTCCTGACATACTAGGGACTCTGCCTTGGTCCAGCTTCACAACTATGCGTAGAAACAGGGCAGCATTCATTTCTTCTCCAGGCTGACAGCACAAGGTTAACACTAACAGTACGGCTGAACAGTGCCCCAGTTTGAGCTGAGGATGTGCAGTGAAAGCTGAATTTGCGTCATCTGGGACCTGAGAGAGCCAACCATTGCACAGATAGCTTATATACAGATCCTGAATCATTCATCGAGAACCAAAGCGGGAGGGAGTGAGGAAGAGCTGATCAAAAAAGAGGAGCTATTTTTGACAGCATCCATCCAGGAACAAAGTTACCAGGCTTTGTTTAAAGTCTGACGTTCCCTTGAAAAGCCATGAGCTGCAGAAATTTCATTCCTACCTTCCCAGTAATTCTCTCACACACAAGCGAAGGAGCTCAGAGGGGAGCTTACAGCTAACCAGGTAATGTAATTAGTATTCAGGAATTCATGGACTGCTGTGAGCAATGCAAAGTGTAGATACTGCAGACTGATATCCTTATCTTGTCTTCCTTCCCTCCCAGTGCTTTGCTAATGACAGTGATGATAGTGGTTACTGGCATAGCACCTTCCCTTTTGTGATTTCACGGTGCCCTGCACACGTAATTCATCGATGACCCCCTGATGTTTTTTATCCTTATTGCACAGAAAGGAAGCTGAAGCTCTGGTGGTTGTGTGAATTTGCAAGGCTATATGTGCAGGTTGTGGATTTAATAGGAAAAAGAAAAAAAAACAAAACAAAACAAAACCCAGAAGGAGGGCGAAGGAAAAGAACCTCTGGGTTAGTCTCTTCGTGCTTAACTCCAGCAGAGAACAACCGTTGTAGGTTTTGGTTTCATGTGGATACAGGCTGGTCAAAAACTCAATCAAAATATTAGGAGCTAGAAAGCCATAAGCACACGATGCGACGTGTGGACAATGTGCGTGTTTGTGTGTGCGTGTTTGTGTGTGCGTGCGTGCGTGCACGTTTACCGAGCCCTGCCACCCCCTACCCCCCCAATCTCCACTGTATCTATCTGTGCCCGGAGCTACAGGAACCAAATCCTAGCCCAGAGCTATAGAGTGGCACCTGGTGAGATGTAGAGGGGATAAATAAACAAAAGCAGCTTACGGCTTGCCTAAACAGTGGTTTTTGTATTTTGAGGGGGTATTTTTATTTGTCCCTCCATGTACAAACACCTATTCTTTTGTAGTGGACATATAGCCATTTGAATCTGCCTCTGTTTGTTTGTATGTGTGGGGTTTTTTAAGATCCATTTAGATTCAGGCCAGGATTTATGTAAGTGGAATGCATATGAGCCCTTTGTTGCTACCTGAGTGCATGAAAAAAAGGTTTACTTGGGCTGATTTGGGATTGAATTTCAGGCTTCCTTGCTAATGGCCTCCCACCTGATTTGTGCACGACAAATAAGTCATTCAAACCAGACAGCGATGACAGCCTTGTTTTCTGGAGAGTCAATCAGTTCATGTGGAGCATACAGGGGCCTGTCCTTGCCTGTTGCGAGTAACTGGGTGAAAATTTAATTTGAAATATTTATGGCTCACTTAGAAACGAGAGTGCAGAGCACAGAAATGGTCTGGAGAAGGGCTGTCTGTCCTAAAGCGTGTAGATCATGCTAAAGAGTCCAAAGGGAGTCTATTGAGTTGACATTGGCTTTCTGGGACTCTTCTGGGTCATTAACCTCCCACTAAACCAGATTTCTGTCACAAGCTCCTACTCACCGAGAGAATAACTGCTCCCCTTTTGCCCCTCGCTGCAGGCTGGCAGCCCTGTGCACCCCGGCGTGGGCTTTCTCTCCTTCCAGGAGGAAACGGCTCTGCTCTCCCAGGGGAGAGCAAGGTCAGGAGGCTAAGAGGCCAATCACTAATGGGAAGAAAGAGATAAAATTAAAAAAAAAATAAAAAAAAAAAAGTGTGGCCCCCCTGAAGTGAGGGCCTGATGGTTCAGAGCGTGTGCCCTGTAGGAAATCCCGCAGGGGCAGCAGGGAGAGCGGCTCACAGGCCGGGAAGTAAAAGTGCGGTGCTGAGCTCATGGAGGATTTCAGGTTGGCTGGGGTTTTTTTCCCATACCAAGTAAGGGTGTCAGAGAGGGTCCAACTCCAGCTCCAGGGTCTGGCAGTGTGGCACAGACCCCAGTATCGCCTACGCTTTCCCAGGGAGCCCTACGCTCCCGCTCGGCAGTGTGGGCTGGGGTCCATGTCTGGTCAGAGCCCCCTGACAAAAAGAGCGGCTGAAATGAAGAGTGAATTATGAAAAGCATTAATGGAAGTGGGGGACATAAATAAAGGGCAGCTAGTTAATCGCTCAGAAAAGGTGTATCTGACTGCTTGCATGTAGTTCAGCCCCAAATCCTCGTCTTCTGACTAAATACTCCACTAAAAGTAGATGTTAGGAAGCAGTTACTTTCCAGCAACAAAAGAAAGCATGTAATCGGGACCTTATGAGTGGAGGAGCACTCTCAGCCATCTTTGCCAGGTTTATTCTCATCCAGTCTAACTGGAAAGATCTCCTGTACAAAGACAGGGAGACAACTTGGTCAGTCCATGACCTTCCACCCATCAACTTGTACTATATAGTTTTCCTAATGTTATGGCCAAGATTGTATAAAAAATTAACCCTTCCTGTGTCTCCATTTCCAGGAGCCGTCTACAGGCCATGGGGAGGTTCTGCTCTCTATCAGCTACTTGCCAGCAGCTAACCGCCTGCTGGTGGTGATTATTAAGGCTAAAAATCTCCATTCCAAGCAGCTGAAAGATCTACTTGGCAATGGTGAGTAGAATAGCAAGCAAGCAGAGACTGTTGTTTCTGCTATTACGCAAATCTAGAAAGAAAGCAGGAAGGGTGGTGTTTGGCAGAAAAAAAATAGATGTTTGGCTTAGGACGCCAAGGAGATTTGAAGAATTCTAAAAAGTGAAAACCAAGGTCAATGTTTCTTATGTTGTCTCTCTCAATCTGATGTCACCAGTTAAAATTATCTTGCATTCATTTTGTTGCATGCTCATCAATACGGTGTCTCTCTCCACTTCCTATACAGATGTTTCTGTCAAGGTGACACTGAGGCATCAGTCCTTGAAGCTGAAGAAGAAGCAGACCAAACGTGCAAAACACAAGATCAACCCTGTGTGGAATGAGATGATCATGTTTGAGGTGCCTCATGAGCTCCTGCGTGCCTCCAGCGTGGAGCTGGAAATGCTGAGCCAGGATGGTGCTGGGCAAAGCCATGTGCTGGGCAAGTGCAGCCTGGGCTTACATGTCACAGGAACAGAGAGGAGCCACTGGGAAGAAATGCTGAGGAACCCCAGGAGACAGATAGCCATGTGGCACCAGCTCCACATGTAGGTTCATTATGATTACTGCCAGCCAGATTTCCACCAGGCCTCCGAGCCTGGGGGAATAAGCTGCATTTCACTTTCCACCTTCCTCTCCACAAAGTTGCTTCGCACAGCATTATTTCTTACATCACCTTCTCTGATTTTCCTGCCTCATCTTAGCCCAGGAAACTGCCTGGAAAACGTATTTAAAGGACAATCTCTCCACAAATCAAGTGGTTCTCAAACAAGGGGTTTGGCTGCCTGGATGATTTGAATTAATTTTATTACCCTGCCCACTGTCATTTCTGTGAGGTCCTTGTTTCTGTAGAGGAGCAGAGGGGAGCAAAGGTATCATGGACATGTAAACCACTCCTCGGCTTCTGGCACTGTCACCCAAGTCCCTTGATGAGTGCTGGCTCCATAATCACAAACATGTGGCAGATGTTTTACCAGTCACTGTTTTTCGTAATACTCTACAAGACTGTGAAAAATGAAGATCACAAAACTAACTTTCACAGCAGACCCAAAGTATCAGTATGAAAGAGAAAGTGAAGCCAAGGTGCAGTAGATGGATACCTAGAAAAAGATACAGAACTAAGGGAGAGAACAGAGGAAGAAGAGAGAGTGAGACAGTCAACACTATCATCCTGTGTAGCCTTTGAAGCAAACACTCCCAAACAAGAAGTCAAATACCTTCCTTTACTTTTGTTTCCTGGAGTGTTTGATACCTTGTCTTTAGGATTCATGACAACTGCTGAAAATATGAATGTTTCAGGATCCTTTAGCCGAATACCTATATCTTCTATCCTTCTACAGTGTCACCCAGGAAGACCCTAAGCATGGACAAAAAGTTATTGTTGGTGTTACCTCCAAAAACTTGGACCAAATCTTTCTGCTTACTGCCACCTTTTCTGTTTGGGTATTTCTGAGCTAGGAAGTTTCAAATACTCTAATTATATTCCAGGCAACATCTAAGACTAGGCAAAAGAGGTGGGATCATTTCATACCTTAGCAGTTGATTGATGGTTTTGGTTTGACAGTTAACTCTCACACTCAAATCCTCATACCAGCATTACTCGAAGACAACCTGTAAGAACTGCCATATATTTCATCACTTCCAGACAGAAGGAATTCACTGACCAGACAGACTCTCCAGGGCTTGGTCATTTGCGTGCACTTTCAAGATTTGACATGGCTTAAATGTTATTGTTTACTGTCCATTTTTTGTGTCTAGATGGACTGAAAGTCTGGTACTGGCAGTGACGATGTTACGACCCCATAAGCACACTGCTTGTCCTACAACTTTATTTCAAGTAGTAGACACAGCTTTAAGGGACTTCCATGGGGACAAGGCATCCAAAAATCTGAAAACAGAACCATATAGTTTGTAGCACTGAAAAATTCAGAGAGCTTCATATTTACAGGGTCAGCTTGATCTTCTGTTTAATTCAAAATGTTAAGCTAGGCTTAATCTAGTACCCATCCTATTTCGATGGCTTAATCAAACAAGTCTAGCAGATTATCAAGCGAAGGCTGCCACCCTGTTCACAAAGGGAAACCACTAGAACCAGTGTCTGAAAACTGGCTGAAGCGCCAGGCAGAGAGGGTTATGAACAGGGGAATGAAGTTCAGCTGGAAGCCAGTCGCTAGTGGTGACTAGGGCTGGTAGTGGGACTGACACTGTTTAACATCTTCATAAATGACCTGGACAAAGGGGCAGAGCGTGCCTCCAGCAAGTTTGCAGATGATACAAAACTGGGAGTAGTGGTTGATATGCCAGGCCGTTGTGCTACCATTCAGAGGGATGTGGAGAGGCTGGAGACATGGGCTGACAGGAACCTCCTGGAGAAGTTCAACAAGGAGAAGTGCAAAGTCTTAAACCTGGGGAAGAACAACCCCATGTACCAGTGCGGGGCTGGGGACTGACCATCTGGGAAGCGGCTTTCTGGAAAAGGACCTGGGTGGCCTGGTGGACACCAAGTTGAACGCAAGCCAGCAGTGTGCTCTTGCAGCAAAGAAGGCCAACAGTGTCTCGGGCTGAATCAGGAAAAGCATTGCCAGCAGGTCAAGGGGGCTGATCCTTCCTCTCTACTCAGCACTGGTGAGGGCACACCTGGAGTGTTCTGTCTAGTTCTGGGCTCCCCAGTACAAGAAAGACATGGACTTACTGGAGAGAGTGCAGCAAATGGCCATGAAGATGATTAAGGGACTGGAGCATCTTCTGTAGGAGTAGAGGCTGAGAGAGCTGGGACTGTTCCGTCTGGTCAAGAGAAGGGCTGGGGGGGAACTTATCAATATGTATAAACACCTGATCTGGGAGAGGAGAAAAGAAGATGGATTCAGACTCTTTTCAGTGGTGTCCAGTGACAGGACGAGAGGCAGGGGCACAAATTGCAATACAGGAAATTCCATTTGAACACATGAAAAAAACAAAGAAAAAAAACTTTTTTTTACTGTGAGGATGGTCAAACACTGGAACAAGTTGCTAAGGGAGGTTGTTGGGAGTCCCCGTCCTCATCCTTGGAGGCACTCAAAATCCGATGGAATACAGCCGTGAACAACCTGCCCTAGTTTACCCTGTGATGCTGTGATTCTGTGAAGAGACCGACAAGGTTGATGCACACAGATGACTCTGTTATCTTTACACTGCTATTCCCTTTATAGGTGGTGTAGCCAGGAGTTACAGGAGCATTTTGAAGAAAGTGATAAAAACAGCTTTGACCAAACAAACAAACAGAAAAGCTAAGTATGCCAATGAATCTTATATCCAATGTTTTAATCTCTAATATTACCCTACTGGCTAGAGGGGATTTAAACAAAAAGAAAATTGACTTCTTGTTTTGCTCTATGGGCTTCTGTTTATTAACAAAAAGCTTTAGGATACTGTGAATAAACTAGACACAGGGGTTTAGTTGATAGTGAATTCTTAATAGTTGCTGTGTTCATGATTTGCCTGTAGATATACCTATAGATTTGGAATCATTATTTCCATTTAAGTGCAAAATTCATTGTAACGTTGGCCTACTCTACATATAGGTTCCTGGCAGCACTGTGATTCTTCCTTCATTTTAGGATAATGATGAGAAGGATAACTTCATGGTATGATGCTATTTGGCTGGCACCAGAAAGCCTGAAGGGCCAAATATTTGCCTTGCTGCCAAGAGACTTCTCTAGTTCTGCCTCCTGCAGAAGGGCCTTTTGTAACATCTTGGTGACTGAGTGTAAACAGCATTATCTTCCTCTGCCCCTGGTGATTTTGGCACACCCTGTAATTAGATAGCAATACTATAGCATCTAAAGGAATAGCCCCTCACAATCTGATTTTGCTGTGACAAAATAAGGTCCTCTTTTACAACAGAAAAATACGTGTATACACGCTACTTAACCACAAATCTGTCTTAGGAGCGAAGTGGTGCCATCAGTGTTAACGAACTGTGTTGTTCCCTCCTTTGCTGCAATGGGATTTAAATGGGGAAGAGTGAAAACGCACTCATCATTCCCGGCTGGATCATTTTTGTTGTCTGGCATTTTAGCCTGGAAAGAATGTTTCTCGCATTCAGCTTAGCCTGAACAAAGACTGCCAGGTGTTTATTTAACGAGGCAGCCATTTGCTGCGCTGGGGCTGAAAGCAAGCGCAGTTACGGGTGCTGGCTGTCCTGACCAAGAGGAATGCTGCGTACGTGTGGTACTGGAGGGGCTGGGATGCTCAGCCTGAGCCCTTTTGAACTCTGTTAATAGGAGCTGTTTGTCATCGCATTCCAACGCCTGCCCTTATCCCTCTGAACCTCCTGTATTGCCTGTTTAGCAATGCTTGTATGCCCCTGAGCCCCAGCACCCCAAGGGCCGGAGGTGCTCAGCTGGCCCAAGCAGACAAACTGTGGGGAGTCGTTGTGGTAGATGACAACGTCGGGAATATAAGCACAAAGTACTTGGAAGCGCTCAGTGCCATCATACCAAGCGGCCTCAGCAACGTGAGTGGCAAAAGTATCACTTAAATGCAATATGGCCAGAGAACAGAGCCAGACGGATTTTCGGCTCCTGAAGCTGTCAATACAGGAGCATCAGCAAGCACCACAAATATGTCTTAAATGAAAGGGTGCTGCTTATAAACTGCATCATAAGAAAAGAAGGAAAAAACAATTATAGCAATTAATGTTCTTAAGCTACATGTGTGATCAAAAATAGCCATTAGATTCCCCCATGGCTATTCAGTGGTTGCAGTGATTATTTTTCCTATATAACCCATTAACATGAAGAAGCTGGAAGCAAAGAGACTGTAGGGAAGAAGGAAAAAAAAAATGTGTGTGTGTGTGGGGGGTGTCTGCCTGGTCAGGATGAACAATCCTTTTCACAAAGGGCCAGAGAGTTGCGAGTTTAAGGACAGGGATTCACAGGCCCTCGTCCAGTGACAGAAACCAAACAACCTGACTACTGTAAAAAAGAATGAGAAATGCAGCTCCCGTATTGCATCCAGCATCACCTGGGAGAGGTGGTCTCCTGCTGTGGCCCTCTGCTCAGAGGAGGGGACTGAAAGGCCAGAGGAAATAACTCCTGACTACATCAAGGAGTTACTTGGTTAAAATATAGATTGTAGCCATATGTTGCTTTGCCTTGACCTCCCCTCAGAGCTAGATGTTCCCAGAGAAATGATCTAGTTTGATTTTAGGCAATGTGTGCTACAGCAGAAGAGATTAAAAAGCACAGGTCATCCATAGTCACTAAAACATCTCTGGAATGTTTTGGACTCATTGCTACCCTCAGCCCCCTTCCCCAGTTGCAAGGGGCAGGGGTTTCAGCTAGTCTTCTTCTTTTTCAGTGCAGTTTTCCCCTCATTTCTTGTCCCAAATATCCTTGTATGGTGAGAGGAACCATGTTTGCTTTGCAAAGAGGTATGTCGTGGTTTAACCCCAGCCAAAACCAGCACAAGGTAATACATCAGAAATTAATTGAAAATTCCCTTCAACAGGGTTGGGAAAATTTTCAGGCTCAACTATTCTCCCAGGCATTACTGTGCTTTCAACACCTTGAACAAAAAAAGTACTTTGCATTTTGCCAGCATCTGTCATCAGTATTATCTGGCAGTAGTGTCCAAAGACAACCGTTTTTTTTTTTCCAGAATGGAGGAGGTTGTAATTTGGGCTCTAGAAATACAGCCCAAGGTTTGCCCAGATTTTCCTGATGTCTAGGATGAGTTGAGCATGATGATGTTTAGTAAGAGCTGGGAGCTAAGGTGGCTTGGACCATGCCTCTTGCACTCTTTTGAAGGTCAGTTTGAAGTTTGATTGAATTGAAGTGCAGAGTTTTGGCAGCAATTTTTAAGTGTTTCAGAATTTAACTAAGTCTCAAAATGTATTTGGTTCATTTGCTGAAAGATAAGCATGATAAGTAAATACTAATACTTGACACTTTATATTGTTTCTTCTGTTGGTAATAATCAAATTGCTCAAGGATAATAGCAAAGTGAAATAGTGCTTCATGGCCTTCCAGCATGTGAAGGCTTTTCTGCTTCCTTGGTCCTTTAGTGTCCCAGTGTGTTTATTGTACAGAGCCAGGTGTTGGTTGTCAAGACTCGATATTGTTCACACAGTCCAAAGCACAAAAACAGAGCATGAGGCTCCGCCATTGTGTCTAATGTTACAGCACAACGTGTAAATCACCACAAGTAAATAATTTCAACCTGTATCAACAGCGTGTCTGCATTGTTTACTCCAGGGTAAGTCCCCTCTGCTTGCAGCTCGTGTCAGGGGTACAAAGTACTGGGGTGAGCCAAGAGAAGGTCCTCTGAAGGGTGTCATCAAGGCTCGGGTGTACGATCAGAAGGGGAGCAGTCAGCAACGGAGTCCTACCCTGGCCGAGCATAGGAAATCTATCGGCTTTTTCAGCAAGGTGGCAGCTAAACAAAGCTGTAAAGGCTTTCCTGCAGCTGGAGGAGGTTAGGGAATAGGATCTGGGAATCGGATACCTCCCAGATACTGGCTCCGTCTCTGAAACAAAACTAAGAAGTGAATTTGGAGTCAGTCTTCTCGCTGATCTCAGAACTTTCAAGGTAGTGTTGATGATACTCTGCATCTGTAAGGAAGAATACCTACTTAGCTGACCTAATACTATCACTGGAATTAGCTGGTTTCTAACAAGACATAGAGATCAAAAACCGCACATGAAAGTAAGAGAAAGCAAGATTTTGGGGGCAGGAATGAGAAGTATTTGCCTCATTGACAGTTTGGGGGCACTCTCTCACCCGTCACAGTCAGCGTTAAAAGCGCGAGGAGAAACAAAAAAGCGACTCTGCCGGGGCCGCGGGTTGCTCCTGGCTTTTCAGAGAGGGTTGCCACCAGCCTGTCAGCTGTGTGGCGAGGCTGATGCTACTGAAGCATTTGCCGTAGAGGCGGAGGGAAAGAAGCTGTATTTTTGCCGCATAGGGAGTTGAACACGGGTGGTACGTTTGCCAGGGACAATCCTTCCCGCCTAGGGGATTAGTGGGGGGTTACTCAGTAATTCCCAGCCCAGTGTATCGAAAAGCAGCAATAGCCGCCACAGAACCATTCTTCTCTTAACCCTGCTGTTCATTGTCGCTTCAGATTTATTAGAAGCTTTTTTTCCACCCCCATATTTAAAAATTAAAACGGGACTGGCCCGCAATCCTCTGTCTGCCACTAGACAGTGGCACCTAATCCAGCAGCTGTGTCCCAGCCATTCCCAGTGCTAGCCCTGGAGGCTTCCAGCCGGCTCCTCTGCTTCCCTGAACTCTTAGTGACCGCTGAACGCCGGATAAACCCAGCCGGGAACGGGCTCCAGAACGCCCCTGAGAAGAACAACTCAGACCTGAAACCTCCCCACTACCCAGTTTTCCAGGACAGCTCTCCCAAGCATCAGGAGGTGCGATGGCAGCCCGGAACGTGGCTCTGCAAACTCCATCCCCACGCCACGCGTGGCTCCCCGTCCCGGCCCCAGCACCTCCGCGTTGCTTTCCCATCCCCTGCCTGCCTCCCCAGGGACCACCAGCCTCCCCAGAAAGGAGGCGGCTGGCGGCAGCGCGGACAGCACGCTTGTTTTTCCCCTTGGATCAAAACAACTTCCAACGGGCGACTTCAGAGAGGCGAAAAGTCTGGTTAGCGCATATGCTGTTCTGCGGGAGCCTTTGATTAGCCTTCAGATATTTTTTAGAGCCCCTATAAATGAGCTGTGGCTCCCCTCGTGTGGCAAGAGCTCTGTGAGAAGCAGCCTCTGGTCCCCTCTACCCACTGACCCGACGCCTGCCCCGGCCCTCTGATTTATCACCTTGGCGTGGGGGGGGCACCCACTTAAACCCACTGGTGTGCTCGGCTGCCCACGTTTTCCCTCCCGCCTCAGGAGAAGCAGATAGGGAAGACAGCCCCCGGCAAGCGCTGCAAACCCCCTTTGGTTATGCCCGCAAGCCCTCGGCACGGCAGGCACCGCAGTCCTCCTGTTTCCAGGAAGAAACAAGGCGTTGGGTTTTTTTGCTAAATCAGGTTTTAAGTGCCAGCTGCTAACAACAGCCGTCTCCGTGGAGCACGTCCAGGACACCAGCAGAGCTGGGGAAGAGCGTGCCAGGCTTTAATGCTATGACAACCAACACGGAGGAATTTTTCAATTTCCTTTTCGCTCATATTGACATGAGGATCAGTGGTCCTAAAAACGACGGGCACCTTTAGCCTTTGATCAGATAAATTTGTGCAAGCTTCCCTTCCTGACACCCACTCAGATCGTGCACTTTGCTTGAAGGGATCTTGCTTTTAAGCCTGTGGTTTGAAGTTATCAGCAAGGAGGCTGCTCGCTGCCAACGGCGGCAGTCAAGTGTCCACAGCACAAAACCACTTCTAGGAAATTAATTGCAAATCAGCACTGCATTTCACACGCTACTCTTACCCTTTACACACGGTTGAGGTGCTGAAAGTGAAGCGTTGTCCTGCTTTGTGTGCTGCTAATTGACTAGCAAAGGCAAAACCCCAGAGATGAGGTTTCCACCGCTGGCTGCCGGGTGCCCAGCAAAGCCGGAGCCCGTGAAGTTGGAGCCAAGCCCTGACAACCACTAGGATTTTGCTGGGCTTGCTCACTGCTCAAAAATAAGCGCCTTTCAATCACTACAGTGAAAGCTGCCAGAAAATGGCAAATTGTTTGTAATACTTGGACTGCTTGGTGACTTCGAGGAAGTCACTAAAAGCAACCTTTCCTATTGGATCACTATTTTGGGCTATTTTCACTTCTGAATCTAGAAATTGCCTCTCGCTTGCAGACTACTGTCCCTGGTTAAAATTGTGGGGCGTCCACTCTGAAACCAAAACTTCTGCACAGCCCACTACCCGTGGGGACTGACGTGTCCACACACATGCTTTCCCTGGGCCCAGAGCCCTCTAAGCCCAAACCTTCCTCGAGGCCAGAATTTCCACCCAAATTTCCTTTCTTCGGGAGGACCAGCAAGCTGTGTAGCACTGGCACCTTCCAACCAGAACAGCCACAGCTGGGCATCAGGTTCAAGTCCTAGACTATAATTAGCATCCGTATGACAGTGGAGCTTCAAAGGAGGAGCAAAAAACTTTTGATACTATACGCACCCTTTGCATTAAACATTTGCTAGAGGGCTAAACTGCTCGCCGACTTCATGTAACACTGGCTTACCTGCCGGCATCCGTTCCCAGGGATCCATACCCAGGATCAGGTGGAAAACCGAGATCCCTCCAGACCCGGTTAAAACAAAGAGCCAGTCCTGTTTATGAGAGCTTTCACCTCTACGTACGGAAGCTATCGGTCGGTATCAACACTCGCAGTACGCAGTGCCGCATACAGGATCCATACAGTCGGCCGCACAGCTTCCTCCTGTGTTTTCTGGTTCCCCCCACCGACACACAGACACGCTCACAGCTGAGCAAGCAACTGTTTGAGCTGGAAGGGGGGTTCTCCTGCCTCTATTTCTCTCTAGCTGCGGTTGGCACCCTGCAGCAGGGTTGGCTTCAACCTTTGCAGCCTCCTCCCTGCTTGTGCTACTGTGCAAACCTGAACTGCAGGGAAGGAAGGACAGCCCACAGCGGCTGCTGTAGCTTTGCTGTGGGGTGTATCTGTCTCCAGCAGCAGCCAGGCTGAGCCCAAGGAGGCAATTTTGACAGCTGTTTGGTCAGAAAACACAACTCACAGCCCAGTGCTAATCCACGGACACTTGTACTTGTTTCAGAGGCTGGCTTTCTCGCCCACGCTGATTTAGCAGATGGCGGAACCTCCACATACAAAATCACTCTTATGTCATTGAACTGTTTTAAAAGTCACACCTTCAGTTAATCCACGTTGGACCCAGCCTCAGCCAAAACTTTCATGTCAAAGAAGAATCTAAAGTTAAACCAGTTCTTTCTTTTAAGGGTAGAAAAAGTCGAGCTTCCCCCAGCTTTGGAGCACGTAGAGCTCAGGAAAAGACTCTCCACCCTTCAAACCAAACCAGGCACGCACGCAAGGTTTTGTCACCGTGCGTTACGAGCACAGCCCACCGCAGCAAAGCCAACGCTGCTGTCACCCTACCCAAGCAGTTGACCCGTCTGGATAAATTCGCACTGGACCCGCTCCTTACGGTCGTGGGCTGGGGAAGAGGGAGTCCATCAGCTTAGTTGCCCTCGCCCTGGGGAAATGACATTAACCTCCAAGAACAATGTAAAGAATTAGCAACCATACTTGATAAATTTAAATGGTTTTTTATTAACAATCATTTTACATTACAAGGATAATATGACAAAAGGAAGGTTCTCGTGTACATACTATGATATATCAACATAGCTCTATTCGTATCCAGTGTCCTAGGTCCTTTCACACAGGTACTATAAAGCATAGTCTGTAAAGTAATAACATTTTAATGTTCTCCAAAAGAGTGATATTAACATATTAATACATATGTAGTAATAGACGTCTAGATATTTTTCTCTCATTTCGTGTGTGTGTGTGTGTGTGTGTGACGGGTGGGTGGGTGAGAAATCGCTTGAAACAGTTCAGCAGGGCTGTGCTTGGATGTGGACATGGAGAGGTTCGAGACAAAAACCTCGTTTTCTGGAAGTAGAAACGCATTTTTGCCAACAGTCGGGTGAGTCTATGAGGATGCCATGACTGGCAGAAAACTCCATAGCCCTCCTATAGCATTCGGGACATTACAGCAATATGAGACATGGTTCCCCCACGTAGCCCAGCGAGCTTATTCAACATGAGGTGCAGTGCATGGGAGCCGTCACGGGCGGCAAGCCCACGGGCTGAGCCTACGCGAGTGTCAGTGGCATCCGAAGGAGGGGGGCCGGGAGCAAGGAAACCGTCTCTTGAGGTTCATGAGGAACAACGTGCCGGGCAGCTCCCCACCATCGCCGCGGGGCCGAGGGGCTGCGGCAGAGCGGGGAGCTGCCGGCGGGTGGGTTTTGGCTGAGGTGGATTACCAGTTGTGTGGAGGAGAGAGGCCTGGGAGAGGGCACCGAGGTGTGCGACAGGGCTCGGGGTGTAGGGGGGGGGAAAGCTTGCACAGCGTCTGCTCATGCAATACCAGTGTTAACGAGTCATTCGGCCGTCGGAATTACAATTCGCCCTCCTCCTGACCGAAGCCAACAATTAAAACAAACGGCGAGGAGTGCAGTGGTTGCCAGGCCTGGCGTGGAGCTGCAGAGCCAAACCTGCACGCCTCCCCTTCGACCCTCGCGGGGAAGCAGCACCGTGACCCACCGCCCGCTGCCAGCCCGGCCAGAGGCACCTCTCGGGTCCAAGGCGCCAGCAGGGTCGGTGTCCTACGAGCGGCTGCGTGAAGGGAGGCGTGGAGGGATGAGGCAAGCTGTCCATCCCACGGGCATCGGTGGACGCTCAGGGAAGGCTGATCCATTGCCCGGATCCAACCCCCCCCTGCTCCGTCCCAGCACGGAACCGCCTGTCATGCACAAATCTGTGTCTCTTTGCACGGGCAGGGCAAAAGGGTTGCACCCTTCGGTGCTTCGGTCTGGCAAGGTCAGCACGCCGCGTGTCGGGGCCCAACCGACCCACGTCTTCCGCGCAATCGCATCCTTCCCTTTCCTTCAGAATAAACCACCCGGGACCCCCGGCCGGGCAGGCTGCTCGCTGGCCGAGGAGCGGCTGCGAGACCCGAGGGAGCGGAGCGGCTCCTGCCGCAGAGCAGCGGCCAGCCTGACCCAACGGAGCCGCACGTGCCTCCCCAACGGGGCTTGCGCGCTCCCATCCTTAGGGCTCCGAATTCGCCGTCCCTTCCCGTTCGTGCTGCTCCAGCTCCGTACGCCATCCCTGCCGCCTCTGACTGCGTGGCAGCAACCCTCCCTCCACTCAGAAATGCCTTTGCTCTCCTGCTGCCTTTATCCCAGCGTCGCTGACCGATGCCCACGAGCGAACCCACACTCTTGCTGGGTGCCGCATGAAGGGCCTTGCCGGTGCGGGGTCTCCCCGGCAGCGTGCCGGTGACCGCCGAGGAACGCCAGGCGGAACGGCGGAAAACCACGTTTTTCAGGGCACCAGTACCTGCAATCACCAACTGCATCCATGCAGGGAGAGAAAAGTGCATGTGAGGGCGGGATATGTATCTGTCCAAGTGTGAACACACAGGACCTCAGCCAGAGGCTTACTTGGGAGAAGACAAGGACACTCGAGCGTTTTCCCCAACAAGACATTCCCCTATTACACAAACCTTATTTAGCACTTGGTTAACATGCCAGCAAGGAAAGCCCTTGCCCTAACCACAGCAGAGCCCCTCTCCGTAGAGTGCTATACGCGTAAATGTAGGCCTCAGTGTATGGCTAAAACTATCCCAAAGTCCAAAGTCTTCAGTGTTACATGCCTTGTGCCAGAACACAGGGCCAGCCTTACACAAGGGTGGTTGAGTCTATCTCTATATTATATCTTTATATCTATCGAAAACATAGAAATATATAAATATATAGGATTTTATTTATAGATATATAAGCATGTGATTTTAATCTTTTGTACTGTGTGTATATGTACTGGGATGTGCGTATATACAATATATAGACCATATGCATATGTACTGTATACATACACTAGCTTACATGCACACACATCATACGTGTCTCCAAGGGAGACAGGAATTGCATAGGCATTACTGCATTGAATACAATGGCTGGGGGAGCAACGTACCATTTCTCTGCTTTTAAGACCTCTTTCGACAGGGCTGAGAGGGGAATCTGCAAAAGCAGAGGCTGTTGCTGCTTATTTGCAAGCCGGCTGTCTAGGTTGTCTTGCCCACCGGTCAAACAAACAGCAATCCTCATGAGATAAGGAAGAAAGGGGACCCCAAAGACCCCCGCGGGCCACCCGGTTGAGTTTGTGCTGCGAGAAAAGAGATGGACCGAGCCTGAATCACGTCTGAGGAGCCGTATCAGCAAAAGCGCGACCAGCACGGGGGACATGGCCAAGGTCAGCTCGAGACCCAAGGCAGGCGATGCACCGGGACCCTGCCCACCTTGTCCCCTCATAAACCCCCCGCTCCGCGGCTCCCGCGTGCTTTTGCTGGTATGGGAAGAGCTTTGGTCTCTTGTGAGGATTATCCCTGCTGAGTTCGGTCTCGTGGCTGGAGGGCCCGGACCCCTGCGGCCACTGGCGAGCCCTGCAGAAGGACATGTCTGCATGTGCTTCACGGATTTCTGCTTCACAGCAGGGTAAAAGAAAGAGGCACGCAGCCTGAGCAAAAAGTGGGGAGGGGAAATTGGCAACCAAAAAGCCCACGGGCCAGAAATACAAACCCGAGGGTCTGCAGAAGTGTGCATTATTCACAGTCGGATGCCACAGCTAAGACGCGGGGCGGGGGGGGGAAGGAGAGAATAAAGAGCTCATTTGAGAAAAAACTAAACCGTTCTCTCCTTGCAGCCGAAGCAGTTCAAGATGCCGCGAGCAACACGTTCGAAACAACCTCCTCTCGCTCGCTCAGCGCAGGAGGAAAGGCATCGATTAAACCCGATGCACGGCCATCTCCGAGCCAAGGAGGCCTCCCTCGGCGCCATGCCAAGCCCTCCCCACGCCTGCCGCTGACCCCCCCTCGGCCTCACTGCCACCCGGCCGGGCCCTGGGGTTTGCAAACAGGGCACAGACACGCATTTGCTCCCAGGCGGGGCACTGGGAAGCCAGGGGCACTTTGCATTGGTATTTCTGCCCCCTCCCTAGCTCGCTCATGCCGGCAGTCACGTCTCCATCCACAGCCTATCCATGGGAGTAACAGCTACAGATCTGAGATAGGTGGGTGAACCTAGAGGGAAAGCTTGCAAAGCACCTCTGTTTTGTCTTTTCTGATGTGGGGGCGAGGGGGGGAATTGGTTGTGTTGGGGCAGCTGGGCTGGGCCCGGCCGGCTGCTCCACCGAGCGCTTGTTTCCCGCCCCCCCGCCGGCTTCGCCAAAGCAAGGGGTCTCCGACCTTTCCCATCGTGGGTACCCGCAACATCCCGTGGCAGGGAATCACGCTTCCTACCGACGCCGCTCGCAGGTGCGCGCAAAGTTATTCGCAAACGAAAATAAGCGCTGTCCCTTCGCCAGCTGGCTGCCTGGAGAAAAAACACCACTCGCTGCGCGTTTCGCTCTGCCATTAGGAATAAGAGCAGCCGGTGAAAGACGTCCCCGGTGAGAGCGGGATTTGCAAACGAACCAAAGGAAAGGAGCGACAAATAAGAGGAATCGCTTCTGAACAAGCGTCTGGCAGCTCTTACCTTGCCGACGAGGCAAGGCACCGTTTTCTCCCCAGTGGCGAAAGTAAAGAGGCTCAGAGCAGGAGCTGTAAACAGGCCTCTCGGGCGGCTCAGCACAAGCCCTGGAGGAGCGATCCTGTCCGCAAAGGTGTCTGGAGACTGTCCGCAAGAGTCCCTTCCCTCCACGTAGGGCAGGCACTTAGGCGGCAGAGCCACGTGCCGAGGAGCTTTCAGTGCTGCAAACAGACAGGCAGGTGCGTTTCGCGG
>JANXJC010000032.1:22322414-22367824 GCA_027564655.1 Leptodon cayanensis
CGCCACACCGTCCTGCCCCAGCCAGCCCGCACCATTCTGAGGTAAGGCAGAAGAGACACAGGGAGTAAGTGCTACGGAGGGTACCCCACCTGCCCAGCCCTCGCCGTGACATTCGCGGGGTCCGCTCTACTCCCCTCGGACCGCCTGGCCGAGGAGCCCCATTTTACAGCAAAGCAGGGGGGGAGCGTCAGGACGCAAGGATGGGCCACCACTCGTGCTTCGGGTGGGCTCGGTCCCTCCTCAGTCCCATAGGGACAGAGGGGAAACCCTTCCAAAACTCTGACCAACACCGGTCTAGCTGTTCCCGCGGGGTCTGAAAGCTGAGGCAGTACGTAGTGGCTCGGCTGCACGCCTCTGCCCGGCGCTGGCTGTGTAGTTCTGCCGAGGGCAAAGGGGTTAGCAGGAGGTGAGCGAGACCTAGGTAGAAGTGCGTGTTTTCGTGGGGAAGACAGTGCGTGAACCCTGGCAGTGAAAGTGACTCCGAGAGAGATCGGTTCCAAACATGCTACATCTCCATTGAAAACAAACAAAAAAGTTTAAAAAATAAAATAATATTATATATATATATATATTTTTATATAAATGAAAAGCTATCAACTAGCAGCAACGGTTCTAGAGATATCTTAGCACCAAGACCAAGGGCAGGGGGGTAACAGGAGAAAGGAAAGGTTCAGTGTTGCTGATACCACCATCATGTTTCCAAACAACACAGCTTGGCACAAAGCTCGTCCCTCTGGGAAGTGAGAACGTGTCGGCTCGGACACCTTCTGGACAACAGGTTCTCACTCCCACGATGGTCTGGTCAGGTTGGTGCTGTCCATGCCACATCAGCGGGGCAAGGCACTAGCATCTGTGGAGTTTTTGCACCTTTTTTGTTTGTGTTTTTTTTTTTTTTCTTTGTTTGGTGTTTTTGTTTTTTTTTTTTTTTTTGCTTTTCTAACCTGAAGTGATATTGTGTGAATGCCTGGAGCTCATTTACTTTAAAAGAATAAAACAAAGAAGAACCCCAAGCCCACAGAACAATCTCTTTGTGATGGAAGGTGCCAGTCCCCCATTCACATTTCAGCTGGACTCCGCATCCCTTCAAGAAAGGAAGAAATATTTTGTAGGAAGAAGCAGAGCATCCCTTCTTCCTGTTGTCATCAGTCTGCTGTGCTGTGGAACATGTTACCTTGGTCACAAGAGAATACGTGAACCTTTGTACAACATCATCACATGAATATAATCCAAGATAATCTTGCATTGATAGCTCCTGCCACCAAACTGCAGCAGGTATTTCTTTCAGTCATACCAAACAAAACAAAACAAAACAAAACAAAAAACCCACAACAATCTAGGATTATAAAGACATAGTATAAATAATGTAAATTAGAATATAATTTTTTAAGCCTTTGAATCTCCACCCAGAGATGGCTCTTGACTCATTGGCTGTCTAGCTTCCACAGCAGCCCTGGTTTTGAATGAATAGTTGTATATATATATATTTTTATCTCCTACAATATAAAAATATAAATGCAAAAATTTCCCCCTGCCTTCTCTATTTTGCTATTTTATAGTCTGCACATGACATCATGTTATAATATACGTATGATAGACTGGTACTACGGTTATCATAAAAGGAGCTGAAAGCCAAGTATTACTCTACAGCCCAAAAGTAGGGAGAACTGAGAAAGGGGCATCACAGTTTAGTGGAGGCATTTGTTTCCAAATCAGAAGAAAAACCCAAAATCACGCCCCCAGCCTTTCCCTCCTGCCAGTAATCTCTGTGAGTGAAGAAAGCTCCCACTCGAGTGAAGAGAACTTGGGGGGGAGCTGGAGAGCCGGGGGCAACATAAACGCACGGGATGCTCTGTCGGAAATCAGAAATCTGACGGCCGTCAACAAAAGGCTCAAATGGCTCAATAACTGGACTGAACAACGGAAAGAGAGGCAGAGATTAAAACCAAGTGGGAAAAAAACAACCAACCAAACCCCAAAACAAAACAACACAAAAAACAACCCAACAAACCGACAACACACATACAAAGGAAACCACCGGGAGGATGAGGCTGACAAAGACCCGTCGTCTAGCTTATAGATCATTAGGTTTGAATATGTAGAGTATGGCCCCAGCACATGCTTCTAAAGAATGAAATGTTGCCACCTACACTGCAGCTGCCATGGTGGGAGACACCAGTAAATGTCTAAACATTGTCTCAATCTTTAAAATTCTGCTTAGCTTCTATCAGACGCACATCGTCTTAAATTTTAAATCTTCAGTGTGGGTTTTTCCTTAATATATATAATATATATATATATCTTATATAATATACCAAAGTTTAGAGTATAGATTAAAAAAATTATTCAACAGCTTTCTGATCTGAGGCATTCCTTCCTAAATATCGGGGTAAAACTCAGAGCCATGGTCCATGCTCTGCAACATCGGCTTCTGATCAAGAGACGACATCCTGCTCAGCATTTCGGCTGACAGTGCGTAACTATTGCCCGACTTCTCCTCGAACCAGCTATCTAGCGCCCTTTTGCAATCAAAGTTGGCAATGGGCGGCCCGTTAACGGCAATCGTCAAAAGATCGCTGAGCTGCTCCAGCGTGAGCCGAGAGCGGTTGTTTTTGCGCACTCTCTGCAGGGCGTTGCGCCCCTTCTCACAGCAGGCCGATGAGGTGGGAAGGACTTTGAGGATCTGAACTATTTTATTTAAGAGGGGGAATCTCTGTTTATATTTACAAATGTGACTGAGCAAGTCTTTAAAACCGTTTTTGGTATAATAATCCACCTTGAGTTCTCGCCACTCCATCAGCAGACTCCCTCGGGTGTCCAACCCCTCTCTGCAAACCTCTCTGGAAAACGATGGGACCGTCTCCAGGTGTTCAAATATTTGTACCATATCCTCCTTCCCATAGCTCATGAGCTCATCAGTGCTTCTGGGCCAAGCTGCAAGGTCAAATACCTGACAGGCCTTCACAAATGTCCGGCTACGGGAATCGAACCTTTGGGCTAGGATCACCTGGGTCTTCTGGCAGATCTTTTCTCTGATCGACTGGAATTTGGCTTCGGCCACCCGTAGGTTTTTCACAGCAATGCCATTAAAGCTTTCACGGAAGTTTTCCTCAAACTCCTGCAAGTACTCCCCGGGTGAGTCTGCTAGCCGGCTGATCTCCTGGATGGCCTCCTCTATTTTATCGTCCACTTGCGACACAAGAAGGTACTCCCCTTGGAAGACGTAGGCAAGGCGTGAAAGCACAGCAATCACATCCAGCAGGAAGTAGATGAGTTTAATCGACTGGTAGTCCATCAGGAACTGCAGGAGGGCCAAGGCAATGGCAGAAGCGTCCGCCCTTTGGGTCTGGCCGCTGACGTCTTTGAGATGGGCCACAACCTCTAGGTAATCCTTGATTAGGGCATTGAGCACATTCTGCTCCCCAATGATCCACTTCACTGCTCGAATGTCCCCCAAGAACTCGGTCTCCTCGCACAGAGTGGCAGCAGTGACCCTCAGCTCACACATGAGTCGGGGAGAGTAACGATAGAAACTGAGCAGTTGCTTCAAATTGTTTTCTAGCTCCTCCAGGCATGGCAGTTCCTTCCCACTGATGGCATCCAAAATTTCCAGGTGGGGCCTGTGCACCATAAAGGGCAGGCAGAGAAGCCAGGGCAAGGTTTTTCTGATTGTCATGAACAAGTTGGCTCTCAGGCTGGCGGTAACGTTAGCACCATCGACTCCCAAGCCAATAGTTGGCTTCTCATCCTGCAATCGTATTCCCAGGCTGGAAAAAGCCCTGTCTAACGCTTGGAGGTAACTGTCTGTTGTAGAAAAGCCGAGTTCCTGAAGAGAGAGGAATTCGGTTGCCGGAGGCCCGTCGCTGCTCGTGTACTGCACATAAACCGCAACCGTGTCTGCAAGCAAGTCGTCGCTCTGCCCGTCCAGAATGATGCTGAGGAAGGGAGACTGTCGGATGCGTTCAACCAGGTCCTCTCGAAGAGCCCGGGCGATATGGTGGATTAAGATTTGGCAGTCTCCCTCATTCATGTATTGATCCACCACCTTGAGTTCACACTTTCTCAGTAGTTCTGCCAGAGGCCGAAAGTCGTAGTAGGGCCTGCCCTCCAGGGCCAAATGGTAGGCCGTATTGAAGAGCAGGGTCATATTTCGGCACATTTCCTCTGTCTTCTCTGGGTGCATCCTGAGCTTGTAAAGCTGCAGGCACTTCTTGTGGAGGTTGCTCTGGCTGTGAAGCTTTATCGTGTGTATCTTGAACTGCTTTGAGCCAATGATGAAGGCTGAAGTCCGAGAGGATTGCACTGTATACTGCCTACAGACGTGGCACCACATTTCATTCAATGTCGGGGAGTACCGCAGAAACCAAAACTTTTTAAGCCACTCTTGCTTGAACCGCCGTATCCTCCGGCCCGTCGCAGAAGACATCTTGGAAGGCTCGTCTGTAGCAGCAATCATGTCATTGGAAACTGATTCATCAGCAGAATCCACCTCTTGGTCATCGTCCTCCATGATGGTGGGAACAGAGATGATGCTTTCTGAAGCTGTAAGAAAAAGAAAGGGAAAAAAATATGGTATTTGCAAAGTTGCTGAGCTAGAGAAGCATCCTACTGGCGACAGCAGAGCATTGCCTGACGAGCTGGCCACAACCTGCCCTCTCCTGTCCACAACGCATTATGGGTAGAATTTGAATCATGGCTTTGAAGAGAAAAAAAAAAAATATCAATGTTTCTGCATATGAACTTTGTCTCCAACATGCCACAGTGGACAGCAAGAAAGGACACTACATCCTGGCCACTTGCACAATACACGGTGTGACCCAAATATTCCCTTTGATGAAGGCTCCTGGCTGCTCGACAGCACGTTCCTGGAGGAAATGAAACATATCTTCAGAAAGGGATACATGGTTGTGTTAAGGCAGTGGAGGAAACAGAGAGGGCTTTCCAACAAGGGACACAGCGGGACATCAATTCATACACAAAGCGCGCACATTTCAGTGTTACCACAGAGTCATTCAGACTTTCTTGGTAGCATGTGAGGCACTACGGAGGGACTTCTGCTGAAAGAGAATGCATCAAAAATACAGCAAACAAACTGTCTGCAATGGAATGTCTTTTTTATTGGCAGTGCATTATCGATTACAACGGCAACAAATAGAGCAAGTTGTCATACAGAGTCTTTCCCAGACAGCGTTTTCCACTGTGCGCACAGCTGTGTCAGCTCCTGGCCCACCCGGTCACAAAACCTGACAATGAACCTTCCATGGAACCACGCGTTCACCTGAATACTCAGAGCAAAATGCTTTAGATGGGTACACAGCACACAGGCATCTCACTACTCTCCTTAGGCAGGGTTTGGAGAATGCTGTTACTCGGCAAGGCTTACCTGTGGGGTCCGAGAACTCTTGGAGCTCGGGTACCTGGGGCGGTAGCACAGGTGGCTCGGGTAACTTCCCAGATCTCAGCATGTCTAACTCGGCTTGCAGCTCCCGGATCTTCTTCTTCAGCCGGATGCAGTTGGGGCAGAAGGAGGTGGTGGGGATCTCGTGGGAGTTGCCTTGTGCAGAGGCCAGTGACAGCTCGGTCGGGCTGTCTGCTGTGAGTGACAGGGGCTCTTCTTCCTCATCTTCAAGGATGCCCACCTCTTTGGCTGAGCTGAAAGAGGAACCGTGGGGGACCTTCCATTCCCCCTCGCTCCGGTTTCTGCCGAGGTTCAGGGAGCCGTGCTGCACGGCACCGCCACACCTCTCAAAGATGTCTTCAGCCTGGTATTTAGACGCTTTTCTGAGGGAAACTGGTGTACTCGTTGCTAACTGGTTTTCTTCAAATTTTGCAGACTCCAAGGAAGCCTCCAGGACATCTTTGAAGATGAGGTCAATCTTTTTTTTCTTTGTTTGGGGGTGGGATTCCCCCTCGTCACAACTGCGCTTGTAGGGGCTCTTCCCTTGCTTTAAGGTCGCAAGCTGGAGCGACCCCCTCGCGTCCTCTTGATTTTCCACATTCTTTTCTGACTTTTCCCTCTGCAACTTTTTGTCTCCTGGAAAGGAAAATGAGGGGTGGGGATTATCACCGGGAACCGGGCAACATCCCTCAATCTAAAACTCAAATGAAAAAAGAACAAAAAGGTAGGCTGAACCCCTGCAGGTCTGCACGTTGCGTTACAAACCAGGGAACTGACACAACTCAGTGGAAACCGAGGCTCGCGAGAGGAGGAGCCCTGCTAATGGGCACGTCTGCAAAAACAGAGACAGTCCTGGGTAGCCACAGCAGAGTAGGACCCACACACTTTAAAGAGAAGAGAAACTACAGGCAGCTTGTTTAACCTAAAGGTATAACCAACCTGAGCTAGAAGGAGACTACGAGGTGAATGACTGATCGCGGTGGAACCTAACACCCAGAGCCCAAGAGCCGTTTCGGCTGGCTGGAAGACCTGTGTCTGTTTTGACTTGGTAAAAGGTATCAAGTGTACAGCAGTGCAGCGAGAGATTTGGACCATTTCATGACAACCCCAGCGTCTGTGCACGCCACCGCACAAAGTTTGCAAGCCCCTTTACTCTCGTTCAGTTTGGAGGCTGCTCCAGAAATGCAAAGGTAAAGGAGTAAAAATAACTTGCACTTTTAAACCCCAAGGTACTCATTGTCAACTGAACTACAACGGGTGAATGCCCTCCAAGGATGGGACGTCTAGCTTGTCCCGGTGGAGTCTAAGAGCGTGGCCATTCAGTGATTAAAAGAAAAAAAATAATAAATGCAACCTCATACAAATTATTAATTGCTTAAAATAAAGGGAATAGCCAGATTTCCTTACCTGGAAATTCAAAAGACGATAGGTTTGGCTCAATTTCCATCATTCTTCTATCTTGTAAATAACTTCAAGCATTGATGGCTTCCCAAACAAGACGCTGCTTTATGCTGATTTTTGGTTTTGTTTGCTTTTAAAGTGTATTCATGCTTTCGTAAGAGTTACGGAGCAAAAGCTACCATTCCCTCTCTAAGGAGAGCAATGCTAAGAATGCAGAAAAGATGCAAGACTCGAAACAGTTAGAGTAAGGCACCGTAAAAAGGGCTGGCCCGAATGGCAGGGATTTTGCACTGGGTTTGAATGCTGGCTGGCAAACCCAGCCACTTCTTGAGTGAAGCCGTAACAACAGATCTCGTTTTCAACACATTGACGAGAATTTCTATAGGCAAAGCTTTGAGTCTCTGCCCTAGTATTTCCCCTGTTACAGACTATAACGACTACTGGCAGAGGTAGGGATTTAGAGAATGGATTCTTCTTCTTTCTCAGTGATTTCTTCCCTCAACCAACTGAGTGGTTCAGCCCTATGGAAAAACTATAGAAATCACAAGACAATGCCTCATATTATTGGTCTCGACTCCATTGACGAGGCGGGTCAGAAACTACCAACAGAAACAATACCCGGGAACCACGTTATTTTTCTGTGAGCTAATAAAGTGTGCCTCTTCACTCGGCAGGCTCATCTGCAGGAGGGTTTGAAACCTTTTAAACAGAAAGTGACTCAACAGATTTTGGTGCTGCTCCCTGACCACCTCCCAGTGCCCTCCCAGCTGAGGCTGCGACGTCTCTCGCAAGTCTAGCAACGGCTCAAGTGATGCTCCGTTTAACAACGTCTCTGTGCTTCTTTTGCAAACGCAGGCTGAGCCCAGCTTGCCGCAGGATGAGCTCACCGAGACGTTGTGGGGTTTCTAGGATGGTCTCCGCAGCCACATGGGTTTCTACCTGAGTGCGTGGTAGGCTATGGCGGGTCCTGAGGAGCCCAGAGGCAGATCTTCACCACGCTCGCAGCACAAAGCAGGCTGTGAGTTACCATTTCGGCTCCCGCAAACCACGGCACCATGACAAACCATGACTAAAGGCGTGTCTGTACGGCAGGGCAACCGCTCGTAGCCTTGGTGCCCCTCCAGAGCAGCTGCTCCAAGGGCACAGTCTTTTTCTTGCAATACTTTCAGAAAGTACTAAGCCGTCTGGACAACTAACGTGTGCGTGGGATGCAGCAAAATCACTGCAGCCTGTACCTAATCACTCGGTGATGTTCATTAACATAAAAAAGCACGTTCATAACAAAGTTAATTCAGAAACGGGAATTGCCCAAGTACAGCCATCAAGATGTAACACTGCAAGTGCGTAATAACTCCAAGGTGATGGAGGATAACCAGCTTTTTCAGGACATCTTGTCCACCCCATGATTAAAGAGGAGACACCTTTTACCAAGTCAAGGCAGCAACAGCAGCTGTGTAATAATATACACAAGAACCTTAATTAGAAAGTTATATTTAGTGTGGCTGCCCCTCTGAGGCCCTGCCATTCTGTGGCTAGGCCTGGAAAGAAATGCCCTTAATTAACTTCAGGTCTCAGCATTGTATAGATGAAGAGATGCATTAGGAATTTTTGCCTTCCTCTAAAGCTTCCTGTATCGCTGACATTACACTGACCTAAAGGACCGCTGGGTTTGTTCCAGCATGGCTACTCTTAAGATAACAATTTTTATCCAGGGAAGAATCAGTCTGACAAGTACACAGCCTCCTGTATGTTGTACATGCACTCTAAGGTTGTGAGACTAAGGAGTCTCTAGCTGATGTCGCGCTGATCCCAAATTATCTTTCTGAAGAAAGAGGAGATAAATTAAGCGAGGAAAATGGACATGCAAACACACCAAGGAAATCTCTCTTTCATATGCACACAAAACCAGCCAAAGCTCGCTCAAACAGGCTGCTCACAGGACCCAGAGAAAGCAGCATGATCAGAAGAAAAACCTAATGCCTGTCTGTAGGACCACCAGCTTGGCGATCTTCAGGCATCTTGTGACAGAGGAGCTCTGTCATCCAGGGCTTTGCATCAGGCCCTTGCAGCACACACACGACACGACACACGACACGACACGACACGACACAGCACAAATCTTTCTTTCATGACCTCCATGACAGTGGCTGTATTATTCTTCTTGTACACCCATCCATCCATGCCATGCAGAGCTCTCACCCAGAGCTGCTCTGCTTCTAGAAATACAGCTCTCCTTGCACAGCCTGTGCATCACCTACTTCACCCACCACACTCGGTCCAACAAGCGTGGCAGCCCAAGGGGATGGGGGGAGAGGGTGGGAAGGGAGGGGACTCACCGCTTGTGAGATTTCTGTTGATGGTCTCCTGGGACATACTATGCAACCGCTTCATGTAATCCTCGCTGTACCAGACCCGCAGCTTCTCCCCAGGGTGGATGTCACGGCAGGCGCGGAAGTAAATCCTCTCGCTGTGCTGGAAGGCCATCAGGTTCTGCTCCCTCTCCTCCCGGGAGATGATCACGTACCTGAGGGCGAGGTGACAAGGCAGGCGTGAAGCGCAAACTCCTCTCCTGTGCCCACCCTTGCACAAGAATGACAACCACAATGAAGCCAGAACGGCCTTCAGAGAGAGCCATCAACACAGCCAGACTGGAAAGCGTGGAGTCGGAAGGAATGGTGTACAAACTGCCAGAGATACAGGACGACGAGCATGGACACCCAGGGAACACTAAGTTCCCAGGGACAGGGACACCCGGTGGGTCCATTTCTGCTGGGAAAGGGATGACAACAATGTACATCCAACCTGAAGAAGTATCTGCCAGTAAAGGTGACATGGACTCTCGTGGGCATAAATATCTTTGCCTAGCGATGGAAACAAGGACATCTGGACTCCCCACCATCACTTCACATCCCAAGGCCTCCTCCCTTGCTCTCGGGAACATCTGGAATATGGCAGGGTCCCTCTGCCTGTCTCTTTCCCTCAAACACCATCTTCCTTTTTAGCAGATACCAGATTTCCTTGCTCCTCTCCTTTTGGACAAGCAGAATTGAGGTACTCGAGACAGAAACATGTGCACGGGGGTATTCGCTGGTCGTCCAAAAGGAAACCAAGGACATGCCGGTACTGGAAGGTTTTGCATTTGGGCATTCAGCGGGGTGTGACGTAAAAACACAAACATCCCTGCAAGTCTCAGGAAAGTCCAGTACCACACTATGGGGATTCTCCTGGCAGTGCTGACAGGGATTTATTTTCCTGATTTAAACCAGCTAAATTTCATCTCAGCAGAAATGTATTTATTTCCACTTCAAGCAACTGGCCCTCTGTGCAACTTGGTAAGACAGAGATCTACAGCTAGGATCGTATTATTTGCTCTCACACTCCTCATGTTCTTGCTAGAGGACATGAAAAAGGCTTGGCAATACCGGTTCCAGCTGCCACCAACACAAGCTCGTAACACCCACCCAGGACCAGCAGGAGGCCCTGTCACCATACGTACAGACCCAAAAGCAGATCTCAACGGTTCACAGCTAAACAAAAGCTTTTTCTTCTCTTAGGCCATTTGCCTTTACTATTCAGCACTCCCTCCTGCAGTAAGTTTAATGAAGGCGAGTGGCAAATGGCTCCTCTGACATCTGCTGCTACTAGTCCTTGCCCAAACACTCCCTTATAGCTCACAGGTATTTCTTCAGCTAAAGAAAACTGTCAATTTTTCCTTGAATGCTCTCCCCTTCTCTGGCCACGTGCATTCACAGATAAAGACACAAGCCCACCTGCACGTGATCACACCAACCCACACGCATAAGGTCACAAACTTGGTGAAACTTCCCGCAAAACACAGAAAACAAGTCGGCAGTGGCTCAGACTGCCCAAGGCTCCGGCAATTCTGGTTTTAATGTTAAGCAACTGTGCGTGTGCCTGCAATCAGCCGTATTTTTCCTAATGTGTGCTACCCAGGATGCTATGCAATCTTCGTTATTTAAATTTATTTATTTAATTTTCTAGTTATTTAAAAAGCAGGCTCTGACACTGCCAAAATTAGCCAAACATTGGCTTTTGTTAACCCTTATGTTACTTTTGATCACAAAACAAAGGAACTATTAAACCACCAGTTTGTGTATTTGAGAAAGGACGGATGCCCGGACCAGCGCGGTGGGAAGGAGATCCTGCAACGGCACACAGCTAGCGCTGCCAGGCCGTCACTTTTGGGTGTTAGCGATCACTCCACAAAAGGTGTTACCAGGCATTCAGACAGCCACGAGACACACAACCCTTGAGACCCAGCGATGTGCTGTGGTCATTCTGATGCCCTGCAGCACAGGAGAACCTAGAGGACGCTCTCCCCAGCCCGAGCAAAATGCCAGGATGCTTCCCAGCGCCGGCTAAGGAGAGACTCTGCAGCTGCTCTGCATCCCGCTGCCCAAACGTCGGCGAAAGCAATGACAAGATCAAGTTGCCCCTGTGAAGGAGCCTGGTTACCCGCAAAGATTTATCACCCTGAAGTTGCTTGCAGCTCCTTAATACAACACAGAGGACCCACATCCCTGCAGCCAGCGGCACTGAGGAATTCACAGGGCAGTGGCAGGACGGTCCGGTGCATTCCCAGCAAACTGCATTTGACAGCAAGATTTAGAAAATTCTCTAAAACACGACTTTGCCTGGGAAGGGGAGAGCCTGCTTAACTATTCCTACCAGGGCTCACTTTTACTACGAAGTATTTTATCAAGCACGAGCATGCTTATCCCTTTTGCTTTCCTCCTGCCTCTAAAGCCCTTCAAGTTTCTGCCCCGGAGCGTTCTTCGGCTCTGCTGCCTGCGTCCTGCGGCTCCAGCTGCTCCCAGTGCGGCGGGGAGCTGGGAGGAGAGCGCAGGCTGAAGGGTGCCAGCTGCAGTACTGCTGCAGCCCTGCAGCACCGCTGCAGCCCTGCAGCACGCTCCCCTCCCGCGTCCTGCGGTGACCCGCGCTCCCGTTTTCACCGGGAGCTATGAAAAAAGCCCTTAACAGACAGCTGTGGAATAATCCAGTCGCAAACACGTTTCTTCACAGCGGCTGGCAGTTCGTAACTGGTTTACGCTCCGAGAGGAAGCTTTACATCTGTGATACTTCCCTGAGGTTAACAGAAACGGGGAGGAGATCATCCACGTTAATGAACCGCTTTTGAACCAGCGCTGCCCAGCCCCAGCTCCAGCAAAAGCGACCCCAGGGGCACAAATGACACAGGTTACCAAGGATTGCATAAACCCCAAATTCCACCTGTCGGTCTAAGACACCTCACGCCGCTGCACGCCACGGGTTAGAGGCAGGCAATTTCCCGAGGACAGAGGAAGCCACTCCACAAAACGGCAGCCTGCTTGGCTAGGCAAGGGCACAAACCGCCTGCTGAGGAGAGGAGGAGACTGCACCGGTCTGCCTTCACCGACATATCTTCCCCAGGCTGAAGCGCTCGCATCCTGAGCGACCCTTCCCGCAAAGGCCAGAAAGCAGCCAGTCCCCCTCCTGATGCCAAACGCTCAAGCTGAATTGAGGCAAAAAGGACGCCTTGGTTTAGATGCCTAGGACAGGCATGGCTACGCTGACACAGGTACTGCGCACAGACAGGCATGGCTCCAGTAGAACAGCAGGTTTCCCAAGGGACCGCCATTCCCAGAGGAAGAACAGGGCTGGGACCACCGCTGGGGCTAGACCCGGCCACCCAGCGCTGCTCCTGTTCCTGCGGACAGGCATTGCCACCAGCTGCAAGTAGGTCATTTCACGTCCCGCTCGGTCCCTGGGATGAGACAGGCTCAAAAACCACCACAGATTCTGCCCAGGCTAATCGGGACCAGCCACTGCACCAGTGGAGACCATTTATGACCCATTTGCAGCTCTTGGGGCTTGGATCAACCCCATGGCTGTGGGAGGCACAGCTCCTTGCTCCACAGGGCCGCCTTTCCCATAGCCTTTCTAGCTAGCAGCAAGAAACCATCCTCGTCTCCCTTTTTTTCTAAGCCACAGCCCACCCAGGACACCAAATTGCCAAGTTTGGGGATGGCCCAGTGAACATGCCCAGAAAAACATCGTCAAGGTATTTTTTGACAGCTGGGACCATTCCTCCCCAGGAGGGGAACAGAACAGCCAGGAGAGACGGTGAGGAGGAAGGAGAACCCCACAGCTGGAGGGAGGCTCAGGCTTCTCCCCCAGGACCTGCCCCGTGCCTCCCCCCTGCCCACCAGCCCCTCCGCTGCTCACCCCCGGGCTGGCTCCCGGGGGTGCTCCGCTGACACCCTGCCAGGGCAGAGCACCTCAGGGAAAAAGCCACCGGCCTCTCCCGAACCAACGTCGAGCACAGAGCCAGGGCAGGAGATCCTGCCTGGCAAGAGAGCCGCCGCCAGCCCAGGCAGATGCCGCGGGGTACCGTACCTGCAAACCCTGCCTCAGCTCCCCCGCCGAGCGCCTCCAGAGGACCCAGCATCTGTGACAGGCTCGTTACCAGTTCAGGCAAAAATTATACGAGAGAAACAAACGACTCCACAGCAGCTGTGTTAAAAGTGTTATATATTTATTGCATTCTTAATAAAAATACTTTTAAGGAGAATTTTTTCAGCATGTACAAGGTATGGAGATACCGGGGTCGAGCACAGCAGTTTGCTTTGACACAGGCACTTACTTCAACAGCCAGTTAACATGATGGGTGCAGGAGGGAGTATCCTTTGCGAGCCAGTACAGAAAAGCCACTCCACCGAGGGGTCTACACAGGGCAGGAGATACGTCCCCAGATCTGGGCCAATCTGTAATAGTCCACAGAGGAAACTGGGGGAGACGTCAGGCAGTTTATAGTACAAGGTCCTTTCTCCCGACCAGAGCCCAGCCTTTGGGGGCTTCTATTGAAGGCTGTGCATCCTGCACCAGGATTCTCTCTCTAAACGTGTCTGTGTGGGCAAACTGGTGGCAGCGACGATGTCAACTCCCTCCAGTGTCCAGCACCTGTGGGAGTCTCCTCCTCTGCAGACCTGAGGGTTCCCGGAAGGGATCCCCCTGGACAACATCAGAGGAGCTAATCCTAACAGTATATCCATTAAGGGAACATCAGCAGGGACCAAATATTATAAAAATATAAAATACTACTTCTAATACATAGCAGCAGCACTATATCGACTCAGAAAGCCTTTAAAACATATCACCATTTTTTCAGTTCTCTGTGATTCATAAATTAGATCTACTTCTACCAGATTTCCCAATCTTCCCTTCAAGTGAAGAGAGACTGTGACTTTCACAGAATACAAATGTTACAACAGAAGTAAAACGACATCCTCAGAGGAAAGTGAGCAAGTACTGCCCTGGTCTGGCACCAGCACTACGAGGAATGTTCCCTGCATGAAACCAGCGTGGGTCATTCCTCAGAAAGGAGGTTCTTCTCCTTGCCAGACCTCTACTTCCCGGAGCAAGGGCCTTTTACCGCACCACTAAAAATAAATTACTTGAATTAGAATTACAGAACAATGAAAAAGTAAAAAGGAAAAGCACGTCAGGAATGCCTGACACAGCAGACATACAGTGAACTTTCCAGAAGAGAAGCTAGTACACTATACTTTCAAAGGACAGGCCAGACAGATCAAAGAAGATCCTTCAAGATCACATAAAACAAGCCATCCTTCTCCTATACTGCACTGCCTACGTACAATTCCTGCTGAAGTTTATATAACTTTTTGGCCAAGTCTGTAGCCCAGACGTGGCAAGACAATGCGCATTCATATTAACTTGAATAGTTTCCTGCAACCCACCTCCACATACAATAGGACAGCCTGGAGAGCAGCAACATGCTAACTGTGTGTGGGTAACACCTTGGCCCTTTTCCCTGCTGAAGCGTATCATGATAATAGTCCAGATTATTCCAGAGATGAGGGCAGCATGGTAGGTGCAGATGTGCAAATCAAGGAGAAGACAGACATCTTGTAAAAAAGCTGCCACATATGTTATCACCACCTGAGGTGACATTATTAAAGCCTAGTTTCAGAATCAGGGTTGTACATGGGAATCTCATGCAGCACTAAGCAATTCAAATGTTGTAACAGTCCTTTCTTGCATCTGCAAGGGGAAAGAAAGCAGTACAAAACCAACATGTCTAAGATTTTAACCTATATAGCTGTGAATTTAGATTGTAAACTCTTCACAATAGGAGAACACAGTACAGATCCCACCCTAAATAACACTAAGTGCAAAGAAACTGTACTGAAGTTGACAGACTTACAGCGATACAAAACCAAACTGTTCCTGAGGTCAGAGGCAGGCCCTATATCTTTCCTTGTTTCTGTGCAGCCTCTCACATTTTGAAGAGGGTAAGGTGGTTCAAAACTGAAGATTGTAACATGCAAGAAATTAATATGATAACCATTTTCTTTAAATGTTGTCATATTATGAAATAATTGTATTTTAACTGCAATCGTGAAGGGTAGGTAGGGGTTTCAGGCTGGAGCAGACAAAGATTAAACTCTTTGATATAAGTGCATGTGGGACTGCAGGATCCAGGCACGTGCCATAGCAGCCCTTCTCAGCAGTCTAAAACCACAGAGGGCTCAGACCTGTCTTCTTGTTCTCAGTGTCGTGCTTTCTTCCCTTCCCTGCATAAGCTCTGCTTTTACACCCCTCTCCCCAAATCTGTGCGTAAGTCACAGTAAGCCCTGGATTGCCCATTATTGCTGAACACAAGACAAAAATAATGAGCAATAAGAGTCTTTAGAGCCATAAGGATGTATCTCTGCACAGTGCATATACTAGTTTGCAGGAAGATGATGGGAAGGCAGTAGTAGGGTAAATTTGTGGGTTGATTGCAAAGGGAGCTCTGTAGTACACTGTCTCAGTAAATAACATTTCACAGGCACGAGAAGAGATCAAGATAACGATTCCTATAGCATCTCTTAGCTTATAGAGCGTTCAAAGCATGGGGAAGCCAGTGAAAACTCCTAATCTCTATGAACAGAAAGATGTCCTACATCCCGAGCTCTATAAGATTTGAGATTCCTCTTTGCCATTGCAGAGGGCCAGCCCTACTATTCAGCTGCCATAATTCATACTGCTCTGTTCGCTAGCAGGGGGATGGATGGGTTGGGGCGGCTGTTGACCTTCCCCACAGAGTACTGACACACATGGAGAGGCCGTGTGAGCATGCAGCAGCTCAAGAAGGGGCATCTTTCTTTACTTTATATGAAGCAGACTAAAAATGGTGTTTTCTCTTTCGTGACCTAGTAGTTCGTGCAGAAGGGGTCTGTTTTGGGGGGTTTTGGTTAGACTCTGCACTGGGCTCAGGGGACTGTTTTGAGCAAGCTGCTTGCAGAAGAGACCCCTGCGTGACGCTAGGATCCTGTATCCTATGGAAAGCCTGGACCCCATCACGGATTTCCGATAAGGTCTGGCACATCTGGCCAACCTGGCTGGTGAGGTCAGCCATCCTCTGAACGATGACATGCATGCTGTCTGCCATGTCTCTGTGAATAGCCACCAGCTCCTGGCAGAACTGCCTGAACAGGTCTGTTTGCTGCATGTGGGAATGGAGAAGCTGGCGATCGAAGCTGGAGAGGGGTGGACTCCGGGTGCGGGGGTGCGGGGGTCTGCAGGACGAGGTGCTGCGCGGGGATGGACGGTGCAGTTCCTGCCTTTGGCTGGTAGCTTCCGAGTGCTCTGATGAGGAAGAAGTGCGGAGGAAGGAGGGCCCGGAGAGCTGGGTGACTCCTGCACTGGCCCTCTGCAGCAACGAGAAGCGGTGCTCCCGAGAAGTGCCTGGCATCTCTTCGTCTTCATCAGCTTAAACAGAAGAGGAAGCATGAATTATTAACGTGAAATCCCTCACAACTCTGACTTCTGTTTCAAGGTATCTCGAAGCACATGGAAAAAGGGTTTTCCCCTCCCCCCAGTCTGCCAGTTGAGACAAGCCTGTAGCTCCTGATGCGTAACTCAAGATGCATGTGCTGCAATGTTATCATCTGGGTGACAAGCTTAGCCTTAAGAGGCCTGAAGAGCAGGCGAACCCAGTCAGCCGAGGAGGAATCCAAGCTGCCATGGTATCCTGTACACAGCATTGTTCATTACTAGAATATAAATCCATTTCAAACAGCAGCAATGACTCCCCTTCCCCAAAACCATAAGTAGCTAGAAAACTCCAATATTTTGGAGGGACAAAGATTCCTGGCCTTTGGTTCAGTCTCAGAACACCCTGACACATTCAGTTCCTCACGCCAAAACCCTGTTCCCATGTCATTTCTTACACCCTCCGCACTGAGAAAAGCATAGACGTAGTATTTGCTGCTCACAAGGTCTGTACTGCAAAGCCACTATGTGGTTTGGCATCACTAAGATAAACAGGCAGTCAGGCACAGCAGCAACAGGACCCTACGTTAATTGGGCAAGTATACTCGATGCAAAACCAAAACCAAAGCAGAACACCACGGGAAAGTCCTCATCAGTCTGATGAATATCTAGTGATGTGCCAGTTCACGGGTACAGGCACATCAAGAGTAAGAAGAGATGATACTTGTTGCAACTGCCCACTATCTCCTTGCACAAGCTCTATTCATTTTACTTCTGAAATAGCGTAACTGGCTTCCAAGATAGATGCAAAGAATGACCAAGTCCCACTTTGTCAATTCTTGAAGATTTTTGTCCTTGCTTTCCCACTAACAACATTACTTCAGGTATGAGATAAAACCTAATGCAGTAGGACAGTGCCACCCATGAAGTGTTGGTCGGCTCACTTCCCAAAAAGTTATCCCCTCTTTCTCTCCTTTGTATCCCTAAAAGCTCACAGACCAAGAAGCTGCACTGCCACACAAGAAAATTGTATGTATCCAACTGGGCAAAGAACCTGCAAAAAGCAGCTTGTGGTTCAGCACTGGAAAGTGTCTGAGAACTGTGGTGCAAGAACATTAACTTAGAAAGCAGGGCCAGTAGTTTCTTAAAAAACAGTGAAGAAGGGAGTCATCATCATCTACCTTTTCCACAGCACTTGTGCTGAGCCTTCAGACCACTAATGAGGAATCGTTAGCAGCCTGACCTCAGAGCATAAACGCCAGTGATCACTGAGCCCCCCCAACAGCCCTCTTGGAAGATGGTTACCATGCAGTGATCTATTAGTGACTTGCACATGATTCTCAGCTTTACAGCATTGCTGTTTTGTTGGGGTGCATGCAAGACAAAGAACTAATCCTTCACAAACACTTTTTCACAGACTGGAGGTAGTTGCACTTCAACTACAGATGTTCCCTCACTTGTAGGATTAGTTCAGACTTACAACCCATTAAGAAAGTCAAATCTGAACAATGTCTACCCTTAGAAGACAGTATGGAAAAGGACTAGATAAACAGATATAGAAGATGATCTTAACTTGGAAACAGCTTTCCCTCGAGCCATCTCAACACCCCATGATCACCAGAGCAGGCTGTCCTGAAACCAAACACGGCAGTAGGACCTAGCTTGACAGGCAACCCAGCATCTCTCAAAACACACAACGCTCTTCTGGTGTCAAACTGAGATAGCAAGCATAAGACAAAGAGGTGTTAAGGCAATGATACTTACAGCTTGTTGATGGGCTGTCAACCACGTCCAGATCCGCTCTCCGGAAGCCGTGCATCTGGCGTGACGAATGCAGCGTCGACTCGATGGCTCTCTCGTGGGCGGTCAGGACGATGGCCGAGGGCCGCCCCGTGCTGCTGGGGCTGGAGAGGGACTTCTGCATGAATGCCAGTTTGTCCTTGGTCCTTCTCTTCATGTCGTCCCATCTGTGTTTAATGTCTTTTACAGACCTGGGGACCTGGCTGACTGATGTGATCTGCCTGGCTATGCCTTCCCAGATCTTGTCCCTGTCAGCATGGGATAGACGCATTGTCTCCCTCCCAAACAGCATGGCTTCATTTCGGGTCACCTCAGTGACCAGAATGTCCAGTTCTTCCTTGGAAAACTTGGGCTTCCTCTTTCGTTCAGCCATGTTCCTTGGGTTGAACATCCCACAAAGCACAATTGGGTAAAAGGAAATCAGCGCAAAGCATCCCCCTGCATCCAACCACTTGGCCAGTGCAGCACTGGGGCAGAGGAGTTCGGTGGGATCCAGCTCCCCCCACCCGCAACAACCTCTCAGTTTTCCTCAATCGCACCAGGAAAAGGCAGCCGTTTTGTTTCTAAGAGGCAATTTTCAAGCTTAAGAAAAAAAACACCAAGCAACACTAGTGTGAAGGAGCCTTCTCAGCTTTACAGTTAAAATGAAATTTTACACTTCGTCTGATGCCCTGACTTAGGTATGAGAATTTCAGTACAGCCTCACATCGCTTGCTGCAGTTTGTGCACAGAAAAAAGCGTGAGAGCTCACTATCACATTGATGAATTAGCTTCTAAGGTGACATTGCTCGAAAACGGGTTCTTGAGGAAATTCAGAGGCCTGAAACATATCTTATTGTTCTGCCTGGCACAACATGCAACGGAAACTTTTACACCACCCTTTCTCTTAAAACTTGCAGGATGTCATGCAGAGGCTACATCAAATTGGATTATTTTCAGGGGAGGGACATTTCAACTAGACTCATGGGCAATTTCTGCAACTCGCTTTTCCTAAGCAAAAGTCTTTACTTCAGCACCAGGGGTACTGCAAATCCAGCATTCGTCTGCTTCACAGCAAGCTCTTGTTTCACCCAGAAATGGTTGCCGTTTCCCATTGTTCTCAAAAGGAATGAGGCCACCCACTTCTTTTTCCTGGCTAGGCTTTGCTGTCACTGCCGCTGACAGGAGCCTGCACCCAGTTTCTGGCGCTTCAAATGAACAACTCGTAGCCTCAGCCCATTGAGAAGAAGAGGCAGCCATCCTGAGAATGAGCAGTTTTGTCCAAAGGGGATGTGTGTTAATTTTTCCAGCCACAGTCCAAGGAAACTTTAAAAATAAACAAAACGTTAGTCCTAACTATAGCTTTTTATTGGGGGGGAAAAAAAGAAGGTGGCAGATCTATTCAATAGGAAAGGAGAAAACAGGCTGTGTGAACATGCAGTCTCGCACATAAACACGGTGGGACTGCAGACGGGAATAATCCGCAGCCTGGGCAATGGATGCCTGTGTAGAAGCATGCAGAACAGCACGGAAGAGATCAGAGGCCATGGAGGAGCAGAACTGCTAGGAAAGCTTAGTGTATGCCTTGACTTGAATTATAGCAGGGTGAAGTAAAATGCCAAAATGGTTATTCTAGTGCTACACACTAAAAAAGACTGCTTTTACACATCTTCAAACAATTAAAAGCAGGGATGTCAGGAACTTTTTTGAAAGAGGCCAACCTTTTTGGTGCTTATGTCATATAGTTCTTAATATTTTAAAAGGAAGTTCTCAGATAGAAATCTACACCAGCATGGAGTTATGGTGGAGAACGTAACACTCATCTGAGGTAAAAGACTTCAGTGTTAATATAAATTGTCCCAAAAAGCTGTCACTACAAGCCTAGAAAATGAATGTTTTAAAAGGATATTAAGATGGAACATAGAAGAAATAAGACACCTTAATGGTTAGGACACCTAACAACTGTAACTCTGAAGTGACACCATGGGAGTCAAAACCTATTGGCTTCCCTATGCATTAGTTTTCTTTCTGCTTATGGTCCTAAATTAAATGAAACCAAAGATGCTATCTACTAGATGCTAGATTTTATTTAGGACCTATTGTTAGTATCTTTGCAATGTTATGGGAATAAACTCTGGCTGGGATAGCTCAGACCCTCCTCTTCCAAAAAATTACATTTAATCCTAAAATCTTGGCTGAATGCCCTATCTCTCACAGGCGGACTTTAGCCACCCCAAAATACTTTCTGAAAAGCTCATATAAGCAAAGGCCTCAGCATTTTTCTCCACTTGCCCCACGTTTGTGATAGCCCTGCTGGCACCTCCTCAGAGATGGCTGGCTTTCAGTGCTGACATGGCCCAGCAGAAGAGAGGTGGTTTGGGATGCACTCATGTGAAGGGTGCTTGTGGGCCGCAGACTAAGAAAAACCTACAGAAAGGCAGAGTGACCCTTGTCAGATGTCACTCTAGTTTCTCCTTAGTGCTGTTACACTGCTGTTTAATGAATCTCACTGATGCTGCTGCCCTCCATCGGGGTGTCAGAAGCTGCTAACCTTGGTTAAAGCTGGAAAACCAGTAGGAAATGCTGCTCAAATCCAGGCCACATACAGGGAGAGCTGGGAACTAAGTGCACAGATGCATTTCACTGGGACAAACGTAAATGTATCCTTGAGATACTGTTTTGGTGGAGCTTCATTTACGGAGGGACTGAGTGAGCATTTAGGGACGACGGTAATGAAATGATGGAGAGCCAGCAAAGCACTTGCTAACTGACCTCAAGAAAAAAACCCCAACCAACCAAACTTAAAAGGAAAAAGGAGTTCTCCCCGCTGAACACTGGAAGGAGAGAAAAGGCTATGTGGAACACTGAGCAAAGGAACATTTATGTTTTGATTTTTATCACATTCAGCAAAACTGGGTTTCATGTATATTCTCCGCAGGTACCCAAGACTGCACAATCAGTGCCTCCATGTGGTAGAAACAAACCTCCACTGACAAGCTGCTCTGGTGAAAAGGAGTAACAGTATTTTGCAAAGTGCCCCTGGGTAGGGGTGAGCTTGCAGAACAGAAGTCCCTCCCGAGCTGCTTGGAGCCGCTGGCGGGTCAGGAAACATGCACCCTCTCTTCTCTGCTGAACCCATGGCTGCCATCACTAGCAAAGCTGCACTGATGAGGAATTAGAGCCCTTTTTGCTCTTCCAAGACAAAGTATCCCACCAAGTGCACTTAGGACAACCTATGGTAGACCGGGATGTTCAGATTTCAGGGTTTCCACTCATTTGCTCCAGCATGACTTGGGTCAAAACTATTTAAGACAACTTAAGTATTCCAATAGCAAACTCACCATGCAAAGACTAATGAGTTCTGGCCAGTTTTAATCACGAATTCAATTAAAGTTACGTTCCCAGCAGGCACATTAACCTATTCTGTATAAAAATGCAGACAGTATTACTGTCAGAGAGATCTTTTTCCCCTCATGCATTTCCTCTAGCATGCAGGATGTCCCTAGGAGCAGTCACCGATATTTGGAAGTACCTCTCTGGGGACGCTGTGTAGGTTTTATCAAGCTCCAGAGGAGCCCCAGCTGTGAGGCTGTGAATTCACACCTCAGCCCAGGTCAATCTGAAAGTGCAAGACAGCACAGCTATTTCTTTAAAAACACATGTGACATTGTAGACTATGTGAACAGTGGGCACTTAATGATCACCCCACAAAGATATCAAACAACTCCACTTTTCTTGGCCCCTAAGAAACAAGCATGTAACTTTTCACAGGGCTCTGAAGTAGTTTTTTTTACAGGGATACAGTCCTGCAGTACTTTAGGATCCCTTTGCTCTGCATAAATTTCAGTCTGTAATGGATAAGAACATTTGCTCCACTTGCTGCAAGGTAACAAAGACCGGTTTATGAAGTTCAACAAAATGACTTGTGCATAAGCTGGTGGCTTTTACTCCCCCTGAACACATGGGCATACACAGTAACCCTGACTTTTTAAAAATTTTTAGTCCTGCAAAGTCAAAGCAGTAGCTCAGTACTTAAAAGCTCTGCTGATCTGCTTTGAGGAGGCCATTGAAATGCTTGACCAGAGCTCCCTTCCAAGCTCTATTATTGTATGAAGATCAAATCGCAGACATCTCCATTATAAGGAGATACAGGAAGACTTACAGAACAGTCTTGCTCCTCATGACCTCTTTGTTACTGTGTTTGGAGGGGAAAGGGGGCAGAGAGGAAGGCAAAGGAGAAAGAAGTGAGGAAGTCTTGCACCAGCCTTTTCGCACGGGCTGAGGGAAAGGATGAATTTGAACTGTGCCAAAAGCCCGAGAACTCAGGTACTCGCATGTTAAGAAGGGATACAGACTATAATTGCCCAAACTAGCCCGGAAACCCCACACATGAGGCACTTCAACAATTCAGTCAGGCACCACCAGTTTGCTGGTACTTCCCATCCTGCATCTCAGTCTGGGCCAAATGATACATACACAGAGGGATGTTTCCTGGACTTTCCGAATTCCTTTCATTCTTGGTTAGATCCATTTTGGGTTTTTTAGAGGTCCCCAACAATTGAATAACAGAATTTCCTCAGAAGTAACCAGAACAATCGCTGGTTCTGCACAATCCTTCAGAAGCCCCAAGAACTGCCATCAGCAGCAGTTTATGGTTTGTGTGTGAGAAAGCACCAATTTGGCTTGAGGTTTGCTGTGATCCATGGTAATCGGTCACCCTGAGCCCCCCAAAAAATAAAAACAGAGGAAGAGGTTTGCACACATCCCTGCAGGTCAAAGCTGTGGAGTTTCATAAAGTATTGGAAACAACAGTGCTTTACTCTGGACAGAGATGAAGGGTGCGTTATTCTTGTGGCAGCCGCCAGCTTAGGAAAACATGGTCCCAGCATCAGGAGTTTGTCTCGACTGACTGACTGAAGAGGGAAAGGGCAAGAGGATGTTACCATTGCCATGCCATCTGCTACGCTTCGTACTCCTTCCTCCCTGTCATCCACTGCCCTGGGTAAACAGTCACTTGAAATTAAACCAGCAAGTGCTGCAGCGTACACATTGTCCTCAGTGGGAACATGAAAATGGACTCAGATGTGGTAGTCAACAACAAAAACAACAGCCAGATCTACAAGAAGAGAGAGGAGTCAGCCCAAGCTGCCCTCCCCACGCCATACCCACCTACCCAGAGGGTGAGTAGATCTGCTTTGCAAAGCACTCCATCTGTGAGTGATGGCAAAGAGCACCATCTGAAAAACAAAAAGAGCGCTGTCTACAGCGTCCTGGAAGTACAATTTCTGTGGGTAATCTCCATGATAGGTAATGTCCTAGCACCGGATAGCGAGTCCACCTTCTGTTTGAAAACTGCTAACAAACAAAACCAAGGCTTTTTGAGGATCACTATCTCCACTTGAACTGTCAGTCAGACTCTACGTAATACTGCTATTGGAAGCAATTTTCAAGAGTAAAACCAGAAAGATCAGTAAGACTGGTATAGCCTGCACAGGTCCTTTGATACACCCTTCCCCAGAAGAGTTGCAAACATCCTCTTTCTACAAAACCACAACCTCCTTGCCTTTCAAGGCTGTAGAGAATGGTCCAGACCACGCTCGTCTTGAGACTTAACCATGGCAAATACAAGCTTAGACAACAACATTCTGTCCTTTGGTGCTGGGACCATGAGTAGTACCTATTTAAACCCAGACAACAAGCTTATGTTCGTGGCAGAAGGAAGAAGAGTTCATCATAGGATTTTTGCTTTCCAAGACTGTGTTTTCCCCCAGCTTCACTGTCATCCAGATCAAATAAGGATCCAGCAGAAAAATCTCACTCTGATTTTTGAACTTTGCATTCTTTACTTCAAGATAATATGTCCCCCTACCTATCTGTCCACCATACCACTGCTTCTTTTTGGAGTGACAACTCCAGTCTCAGCCCAGGTCTAGCATTTTCTCTCATCCAGTACTGAACAACTGTAATGTTTGGAATTCTTACAGAAAAATGAGATCTTTGCTGAACTTTATGAACGTTAAGTGTCAGAACAGCTGCTATCCATGTGAAGACTCAAATAGAGCAAAAGTGGTGCAACCAGATTTGACTAGCTAGGTCAGTCTTGCATCTACCTGCACTTCATGCTCTCTCTTCCCTTAATGAGTGACAACTGAAAATCCTGGACATTCAGGCCAACAAACCAGTTAATTCCCACACTGCTTTACCCTTGTATGAAATGCCTTCTTGACAACCACTGCTTCCAAAATTCACCCCTGAAAGCAGGATTGGTCTGAATGTGGGATGGGCCTCAGTATGCAGCAATGCCCCATTCTGGTGACTCGCCATACGCAGGAGGCACGTCAGTGCTTTGCCTCCGCCTCAGGAGGCTGCAAGAGTGACATACATTTTGCAGATACATACCAATACTTGAAGCACTGCAGCATAGTTAAACATGTTCCCTTACTGCTGCAGTTAACAAACCAGAGCCAGTCCCACTCCTGGTTCAGTACTGACTGGTATTTGGGTTCTGCTCTGCTGAGTCCCGGGGCCGGCAGAGGGAGCGCAAGCACACGCATGATTTCTGTGTTCCAACCTGCAGCTACTCACTCCATGTTTCTCCTAACACAGTAAAGCTGACACTACGATGACAGCCACCACAGACAATTGTTGCAAGTGAAGCCCAAAAACAAAACAAAAAAAGCACCTCTTCCAATGTCTGTCAAATGGGAAAGGACAAAAAAACCCCAAACAGAATCAAATGTTACCCTGGGGATAATGCAAAGCATTTTGCAAATATTTGAACATAAAGTAAAAAAAAAAAAAAATTAAAAAATGGAGTGAGACCTGTCAGCATTTGTAAGAGTGGATAAATAGGATCATCTTTATCATTTGTCCTCATTCCAGAAAATAGCCATCCTCCATACACACATCCTTGTTTTAGTCCCTTTCATTGAATCTGACTCCAAAGGATTCATCACAATAAACTGAAAGAGCACAAGCACACCCTTTACAGAAGGGGTCGTGGCACTTTGGTTTGTTTTTCTGTCACACAAAACAACAAGGAGTGTTTGATGGCCTCTCTCTGGAAGACAGAGCCCCAAAAGGGAAGGCAGAAGAGAACTGGACTCACCTCATCCAGTTTGCTTTGGTTTCATCTGTCCCATCGATGGATTTGTAGCGGTTGTTCTTATCAACAATCTGCAGAACAAGAGAACAGATGCAGCGTGTCAACTAGCTGGTCCAGACAGGAAAAGGTCTATGACTCTCAAATCACTGCTTCAGTTCCAGCCTTAAGTCAGGACATGAAACTCTAGGCCATGAATCTCAGCTCTCCTAGTACTACAGGCTGCTGCGCTGGATATGTGTGCGGAGGCTTCTCTGAACTAAGAGGCATTTTCCTATGTACAAATATCCCTAACACAGAACTATGGATGCAGATGACAAAACTGTTAATAGTCCTGAGATACAGAAGATTATCTTCCTTTTCAGGACAGGGCTGAGATGCGCATTTATTCTACAAACAGAAAAGCGTGAGCAGCATTTCGTATCAGCAGCTCTCAATTTTTTCGCACCTGTAACTTAAGTCCCACATCTCATTTCTCATAATAATTAATATCTGTCGATCTAGTGACATCTCTCTCTCATAGGCTAACCAAGGCCTATAGTACTAGGGGAAAAAAATGTGGATTTTTGTGCTGGAGTCTGCATGTAGATCAGTTCCTGATGGACTGGATCTCCTCTTTCCTGGCCTCTTGAGCCACCTGTTCTGCTCAAGCGGGCTGAGAAAAAGTACTGTAGGCCTGTGATAGAGCTTTGCAGTATCTAGATACAATCCTTCCTCTATCCTCAAACTGATGACGAGAGCAGAGGAAGGTACTGGAGGAGCCCAAGAGGTTGAGCGGGGATGGAAGAACACGCCAAAGGGAAGAGGAGAAGCAAGCTCTGCTTCCTACAGCTGTGAAGTGAACTCGGGTGCCATGGCACCTGGCCTCCTTTCACATATCAATACCCTTAAGCTTCTAATAATTATGGCAGGTTGATGTTTGCCTACTGGCCATGTGGGTCAGTGGAAGATCTTCGGAGAAGGGGGAAGATGGCTAAGGTCTGGCTCCACAGGCCCGCGAGTCCCGCAGCTCTGAGCTGCACGGCTGGGGCATCATGTTATTGGGAAGAGTCGTTACTCACCAGCCACGAGAAGAATCCTGCGGACTTGTCCTGGCTAGAGATCTGCCCCTCATACGGCCCGAAGATGTGACCTTTGGGGATCACCTCATTCATACAGCGCACGTCATTCTCCCCATTGGGCTCTTTCACCACCTCCATTCCAGGCGGGATGGTCAGCGCTGCCCGGTCAGGGATGCCAACGGGCACTGGGGTGTCAGACACGAACACCGGGGGGCCATGGTTCGGGCACTCATCCACGAAGTACTCCTGGCAGGACTCGCAAACTGTGGGTGCAAGGGGAGCAGGGGTTAGGTTGGGCAGATGTAATGCCTGTACATAGCTCATAGGATGCACAGTGCTCAGGCCAGCATGCCCCAGCTCCCCATCCTCCCCCCGGCCCAGCTGAGTCTCTTCCCCAAAGTCTGGCCTCCACACACGCAGATGCTTCAGCGGCTGCTCAACTCATTTCGCCGCAGGTCTCTCAACAAGGGCTCTGCCCCAAGCCATGCCTGCCCGACCAACGCCTGCACTTGCGTGAGCCCTGGTGCCCTACACAGATTCGCCACATGCACAAGGAAAGGCCCCATCTCCACCTGCAGAGACAGACGGTGTGGGCTCCTTGCACATCCCTGGTTAGCAGCAATGTCCTCAAGCCAAAAGGTTTGATTCCCCACGCACCCGAGGGGAACTAAAACAAACATCCCTGGAAAAAAATACCCTCATCATACAGCCTTTAGTCTGTGCTCGGGAGAAAGACAGCATTCCAAGGCACTTGCCCTGTGACCAGACAGGGACTCAGGCCGACAATTTGATATTTTGTAGGTATGCCAATGTAACCAGCACCAGTTTTCTTTCCCAGAATACCAGGAGGTGGGAAAGAGTTGTCATCCACACAACGCTCCCTTTGCAGTTTCTGAATTCAAGCCTTTGGGTTCTGCAGACCCTTGGGCTTTTCCCACATGCACATTTTCATGTTTCCAGCACGCCTTCCACTTACCTCCCTACCGCTGCATAGCCCCATGATGGACAAGCTGCTTTTGTGCAACAGCTTCCTTATCAAATGTGCCGGTCTTTTCAGGAGAGCATGCAAATTTGTCCTCAGCGTTTTTCTTCCCTGCTTCCTGCCCCAAACCGGCAAGGTGCCGACTAGCAAAGACCAAAGCCTATATAAGTGACGGTGTTGCTTTACCCTCAGTCACAAGACACTTACACCAGAAATCCACTTGCTGAAAGCTCTTGGTCATGATCAAATCCCTTTTCCCTTTCAGTTTCTTGGGCTCCACTTCCATGGACTGCGGGTCAGGCCTTCCAGAGCTGGGGAGGGAACAATAGAAAGATGGATATTAAACTACCAAGATGTTGGGGCTGCACACAGAGAGGAGCAGAGGCAACAGGGCCTGACCAACTCTCTTAGTCCCCACACCAGCAGCAGAGAAATGATTTAACTTGCCATCCAACCTGCCAAAAGCTGGCACCTGAGATGGCTTAAGGCTAAAGCCTACAGCAGGTAGTGGCTTCAGCTAGAGCACCTTCATGCATGGCACACACCTGGCACGTCCCGCACTGGGCATGAAAGTGGCAGAGGGGACTCCCACCAGCAGAGAGGTAGCACCGCTCTGCTACAGCCTGGGAAATGTGCGGCTCAAAGGCAAGGCATCTCCCTCAACGCATGCCAGCACCGCAACGCCCGACGCGAACTAGCATACGTAACAGATGTGTGCCTAGCACATGAGTAGGTGACCACCCCTGTCGTACACCTCAAGGCAGACCTCACAAGGGAGGGTTTTAATAACTTCAAGAAGTTCAGGTGTATCTCGCAAAACCAACTTTAAGCTGGGAGGGAGGTAGAGAGAAGGGGGTTACAGTACATCGGACTGAAGCTCAGCCACATACCAAGGCTGTCCATACTCCTGGTCCCTGCGCGGAGAGCAGGCCTCTGTTTTTATCGTCACCATCTCCCCTAAGGAAGCCTGGGTCTGGATCAAACAGTCCTTCAAGTTTTCACTCATGTTCTGAAAAACAACAAAGGAAGGGAGGAGAAAAATGAGCAGCCAAGAAATCACAACCTTCCTCCCCCAGGAATCACAGCCTTCCTCCCCCAGGCCAGGACGCAGCCAGCAGAGCAGGCTCCCTCCTGGCATTAAGAGCTGCCATCACATGCTGGGGCACCTACGTGCGCATGCAGGTGAAAACCCCTTCCCATGCTGGGGAGGAAAAAGCAGTTCAGTCGCAGGTCAGGTGAAGAGCGTGAGACACCATGGAGCAACCTGAGGCACCGGGAATCCGAAGTATGCTCCACAGCGCCCATTAAAAACGTCGCGCATGTAACTTAATACTGATGGGTGGGATGCGTTACGGAGACACGGAGCACCGCTACCTCAGACCAGGTCTTTGGGGACAGAATGACAAGAAAGAGGAATGCAAGTCGTGGCATGAACCAGGATCTGTCTACAAATATAACATATGCCAGTCGCCATCTGGGAACAGAGCGTGATGTACTACACCCCTGCAGATGGAGATTTCTGTGTGCTCCGGACACCTCTGACAAACAGGTTAAGTGCCTACAGCGCTCTGCCAGACTCCACCAAATTGCACAAGTGATGCTCTCGATCCTCCTGTCCCTTGCGATGACTGGAGCCGAGCTACCACCACCCTTCTGGCACGCAAGCTGCTGTGGTGAAAATGCTTCTCCCTCAGCTCCATGCAAGAGCCAGGAACCACTTAATGATGTCTAAGGACAGCAAGTTCCAAAACGATAACAATTCCCTCCTCCGCCCATCATGGGATGCCACTGAAGAGAAAATATTGTTATGGCAAGTGATGATAATTCGGAATGGGTTTAATTAAGATTTTTGGAAGGGCCACTAAGCTTCAGAGCATCCCAGCTCAAGACAAGGAATAAAGCAGAGCACCGCTTGTCTCTACCGCATTCGTCTTAAGACTTCCTCCAAGGCACACAAACTGGCTGCTCTCAGGCACCATACCAGATCAGACAGACTTCACAGCTGCTCCCCCCAAAGTCCCCTGTGATCCCCCTTTCCACGTCTGCTGCCCGATGGCACGCTCTGTTATGCTGCGTACTCGCAGTGCCCAACAGAGGGGCCTCAGCAGCTGATCAGACCCCTTCTGTCAGGACAGCTGGTGGAAGAGCCCGTCCCCATCACGATTCGGCTCTGGGCGCCCCGAAATTCGTGTTCTGAAGACAGGAATTTTCTTATTCCACACATGCTTGTACGGGACTGAGCACCATGGCAATCTGGTCTACGTTTGAGCCCTGTTTACAGCAAGCCAGAATGCTATTCCCAGCCTCTGTGGCTCTTCTTTGTGCCAGGGGACAAATGATTTAATTTTTCCAGCCCAACTTCTCACATGCCAATGTGCAGCCTGAAAGACCTTTATCGAGCCTGTATCAAGGACTCACTAGTTAATATTCATATAGTGCTCCGAAAGCAAAGCCTCAGCATTAAGTACAACCAGACACATGCAAACACATGCACTTTTAAGCCTTTACAAGATGCCCAAAACAAGATACGTTTTCTTTCACAATTACCACAGCCAGTCAGAAGGGAAGTGGTATTAAGGGCAAGGAGGGGCTCATTATTTTGGCAGGCTGAGCCCCTGGTCTGTGCTCTCCGGAGCAAGAGAGAAGCTCTCCTCCAGTCCTGTCCCCACACACCAGCCGGTGCTGCAGGCAGGGGCTACCTGCCCTTCCCAGAGGAGAAGGAAAAGTCTTTCCTGAAAAGTCTGCAGTAAAGCAACTCAGGAGGGAAAAAGCAGCGGCTGGGGGAGGGGGAAAATGTTAAAAACCAAGAAGAGGCGGGAGCTGCCCCAGAGCTGGTTCGCTGCACGGCCTGCACTGGCACAGGAGGCAGATGCTGGCTGTGGGGCAGACGGCCTCGGCCAGAAAACCGAGCACATTTTGGAAGCCTGGTGGACAGGGCACCTGGAGTTAAAACACCCACAACACCCAAGGCTTCAGTAGGAAGAGATGCAGACATCTGTCCCTGAAGATACCACGGCTCTTCCTTTCGTGAGGACTCCTCCATTACGGAGCGAGAGAGACCCTGTGACGGCGCAGTCTGACCTGCACGCTTTCTTCCGTGAACTCCTGGTTAAACTATAGCATACCTCCAGCAGAGGAAAAAAAAAAAAAAAAAGAAGAAATCGAGTGTTTATTTTACACACAGAGCTCCTCGTGTTACTGCACGGCACATTTTGCTGCCCTCCCCTCTCACGGTCCTCCCTGAACTCCCCCCAACTTATCAGCAACATTCCTGCGCAGCACCGGCCGCAGCAATCCTGCGCTGACGGGAGCAGCACCTTGCACCAAGATAACACGCTCCCTGCCCCTGCTCAGGATGTCCATGTTTGCGTCCGAGTACTGCATTCGCTTTTCTCGCCGCCGTGCCCAGCTGGGGTTTTGTGTTCGGTGAACCGCCGTAAGAGCCCTAGCTCCTGCAACAGCTGCCAGGCCATCCTGCACCCCCCGCCAGCCCTCCTACCTGCTCTGCGACTAGGTGTCTGCTTTTAAGACATTCACACAACTTCTTGTTGTCTCGCCTAGCATACATGTGAGAACAACTCCACCACTACCTTGCCTCTTTTCGTTACTTACGACTTGCCCGTGCTTTGTGTTGCCCACAAACATAACCCGAATTAACTTTGTGTTTTCTTCCAGGACACTGACAAACTTAGAATCATAGAATCATTTAGCCTGGAAAAGACCTTTAAGATCATCAAGTCCAAACGTAAATCTAACACTGCCAAGTCCACCACTAAACCGTGTCCCTAAGTGCCACATCTACACATCTTTTAAATATCTCTAGCGATGGTGATTCAACCACTTCCCTGGGCAGCCTGTTCCAATGCTTAATAACCCTTTCAGTGAAGAAATTTTTCCTAACATCCAATCTAAACCTCCCCTGGCACAAATTGAGGCTGTTTCCTCTTGTCTTATTGCTTGTTACTTGCGAGCAGAGACCAATACCCACCTCTCGATTAGCATCAAGCCAAAAAAACAATTCCCAGCTGACACTACTAGAAATACACTATCAGCAATGGCTCTCCTTTTGCTGTCACAGTGTGACCTTTCATTTAGTCAGGTTTTCAGTTATTCATAGAATAGTTTGGGTCAGAAGGGACCTTTAAAGGTGACCTAGTCCAATCCTCCTGTAATGAGCAGGGACATCTTTAACTAGACCAGGTTGCTCAGAGCCCCGTCCGACCTGACCTTGAATGTTTCCAGGGATGGGACATCTACCACCTCCCTGGGCAACAACCTGTTCCAGTGTTTCACCACCCTCATTGGAAAAAATTTCTTCCTTTTATCTAGTCTGAATCTACCCTCTTGTACTTTAAAACCATTACCCCTTGTCCTATTACAACAGGCCCTACTAAAAAGTCTGTCACCATCTTTCTTACAAGCCCCCTTGAAGTATTGGAAGGCAGCAATAAGGTCTCCCCAGAGCCTTCTCTTCTCCAAGGCTGAACAACTCCAACTCTCTCAGCCTGTCCTCACAGGAGAGGTGCTCCATCCCTCCGATCATTTTTGTGGCCCTCCTCTGGACCCACTCCAACAGTGTGTGGCACACGGAATCATTCTAGCTGCTTATTCCGATGACCTGTGGCACAATTTCAGTGCATTAAACATGCAAAACATACCAATGCTTTTACCTTTATCAAGCAAAATTACAGCAACATCAGAAAAATCACACCATGTTAGAAAAGACCTATTTTAAAAAAAATCTGTACAGGCTCATTATTACAATTAACACCCCCTTAAACCATGACCAATCCAATCCCTATCAGCTATTACATTATTTTACTGGAAACCAACATCAGACTGCAGGTAGCCTAGTACTCTAGTTTGCCCAGATTAGACTTAGTATTAGCTTACTTGTTTATGACTAACACACAACATTTTTTTCAGTCTAACTCATTACGTATACTCTTTTTTTTTTAAAAAAAAAAAAAAGCATTTGTGGCCCAGAGACCGCTGCTCAGCCAGCCCTTTTAAAATCCCTGGAAGTGAGTTAGCCAGAATAGCAAAATTAAAAATGTACTGCTGCAGTAGTTGTTGTTTGGTAATTTCCCAAGCTACTGCTACAACAGAAAGCATTATGCTGCTGCTGTAACGGGTACTGTCATCTAGATTTTCTGCCAGCTACAGGAAAGAAACATTTGACATTTCTCCAGTTCCAGGCATCAGTAGATGACTGTGCTTTTAGGACTCTTAGCTTCTGATGTATTTAAAGCTGCTTTTAATTTTTCCTAATTTCACTGCCCATTAGTTCCTCTTTCTTGCCTTTTCTCCTCCCCTTTTAGTTTTCCACAACTATGCAAGTCTAGTTCACAGTCTAGTTCACATTCTGCACTTTTTACTCCCTCCATTTCATTGGTTTGGGGTTTTTTTGGCAATTTTTATAGTTGTGTTTGTTCCAACACCTAAATATGAAGATTCTCTGAAGATTTCAGATGACGTGGAGAAGCACCATGTAAGCATAAGCAGAGCAGGCTCCTTGGTTACTGCTTAAGGTATCCCGGGGGGTACTCGGCCTCCCACGTGCACGTCCCTGTGCCCATCAGGACAGTCAGTCCTCCCAATGTCAGAGTGCACACAGCCTACTGCAAAGTCCCAGCAGCACGTCAGAGAGGACAATCCCTAGGCGAGAGAGATGCTGAGAAGATCCAGGTGCTGTTTGCACACCACAACAAGTCCTTTGGACAGCAAAGGCAGTCGCGGTACGGTATGAGGAACGATGCCCCTCGGCAGGCCCAGGACACCAGTGTGACTGCTACAAATCCTAAGAGGCATCCCCAGGTTCGCAGGCGGTGCCACATAACCTCTGCCGTTTTCTTTACAAAGTAGGCAAGGACCTGTCGCGTTTCCCCAGGACACATGTTAAGATGCCCAGTGGCTTTACCATACTGCTCGCGATCGGGGAAGTACAAAACACAAGAACGTCTGAGCTGTTAATCTCTAATGCGGGAAAAAAAGTCCAAATGGGGTTAAGCATGAACAAACCTGTGAATTCCTATCCTCAAGTATGACGCCTTTATCGCTGCCCCTCTTGTAGTTATTAGTTAACAGCCACAGACTCTTATCTGCGTGGATCAGCCTCCAAAACAGAGCTTTAATTTTACATTTTACTGGCACATTTCCCAGACTGGGACATTCTTGCATGTGAAACAGCCATGTAGGAATCCATCCCCTCCTCAGCACACAGCTCCTTCACTCAGTTTCTCATTGCTGGCCTTCTGGAGGTCAACCCGTCTTCTTTTAAGAAAGATCTTGCGTAGCTTGTACCACGTTTTAAAGTGCAGGCCCATGGTGAAAGATGGACTTGAATTCATATGCTTTTTCTACAGTTGCATATTATTACCAGAAATAGTAATCCAGAACAGTCAGCTACTGACGAGCCGAGAAGGGGGAAATAAAGCACAGCATTCAAGGCTCCGAGCTCCCCCCGCAAACAGCCACGGAAGACCCAGGCTGAGCATCTTCCCCGAGGTGAATTCACTTACCAAGGTCCTTGGCCATGCCAACCATTTCAGGTCACTTAATGAAGTACCAGCTGGCTACGCAGCTCACGCTCGCAGCCAATTCAAACACCAAGAGACCCCACAAAATAAGAGGGAGGCCCAGTTTGCTCAGAGGAGGACCACTGTCCACAGACAGACACTAAACCCATGCTCCACTGGGAAAACTGCTTTTGCCTTGAGAGTTGCCACAGCGCTGGCTTAACGTTTCCCCCCCGCCGCAAAGCACAACGTTCCTGTGGGCGAAGCTGTCCTCCACCCGGCAGTGCAGCAGAGCTGCGTCCCGGCACGGTGAAGGCTGGTGGCAGGGCAAGAGCCCATGACCTGCCTCCCAGCTTGATGTGAGGCCAGGGCTCTTCCCTGACAGCTGCAGAGCAGGGCTGAATGCAGCCTGCACAGCTGGAGACAAGCTGGGGCAGTCACAAATTCAAACTTAATTAGTGAAAATTACAGGGCATGGATGATGTAGGATTTGAGCAGCACGGGCTGCAACTAGGACTTGTTTAAATCATTGCCAATTACTTCACTGCAGTCGGAAGCCATGAATTCACCAGAAGAGAAGCATGAAACATTTTGAGTCCTGAATTCTGAAAATACCGACGAAGGTCAGTACTAGAAAGGCACCTGGAAAACACCCCCGGTTTTGCTGCAGCTTTCTGAAGAAGTTTGGAGAGCAAGCTTCAAAACCACAAGACTTAAACCCATTTTACAGCAGGGAGGGCTGAGAGTTCCCAGTGGTTTCAATGACTTGCTCAAGACCAGCAACTGACACAACAAACAGCATCGGGGTGCCACGAGATCAAGTTCCCAGTGTCATCCCGACTGCAGACAGGCTGGGGACAGGGACGTTCCCGTTTGCCAGCCTGGAACTCCTCCTGCCATTTCAAGTGGATGCGAGATGCGCTCACACTGTCACCCTCACATGGTCCACTGGCAAACCGTGTCATCAAAACTTGCCATGACAAAAGCGTTTCAGAGGGGGAAGAAGGAAAGGAACTTCTGAAATAATCCCTGAACTAGTCTTAAGTTTGTCTTATGGTGACTTCTAGTGAAGGTAGAAAATGCTGCTGACTTTACAGGATTTGACACAAAATTCTGTATTATGGTCAGTTGGGAGCATTTGCCCTTTGTTGATCTCAGGGTAGTAAGCTAGTTGCACGCATCAGCACAATCCTCTACAAACCAGGTATTATCTGGCACAACTTCTCTACATTAAGTGTTGAGTAAGGACTCACCACAGCGGGATGCTGACAATGTAAAGCTCCCATGCAGCCTAAAAGCCTCTGAAACAGTGCGGCATGCCACAGAGCCAAGGCAGCTACTTGTTGCAGCTGAAAGAATACATAAGGGACTTGTATTTTTAAAAGATATTAAAAATAATTCCTTTAAACTGGAAACTTCTCATTTTTGCTGTATTTGGCTCCCTGCATTGATCTCACAGATTCACAGTTTAAGGGTAGAAAGGAGAATTAGGTCAACCTGACTGATCCCCTGTACATCACATGCTCTTACCTTTAGCCTACAAAGAGGACAGAATCTCCATCCAAGTCAAGCAAGAGGAAGAGAAGCCAACACTTCATCAGAAGAAGTTCATTTCAATTGTTAATCCTCATCATGGACAAGTTACATGTGAATCTCTCTAGTTCTGGGCACCAGTCAGCACTTCTTTCAAAGGGCCCTGCAACCCAGTGGGAAAGGCTGAAATACCTGGCATGTTGGGACGCTGCTTTGAGCAAATGGAAAGAATTGGTTCCCAGGTTAATGGCTGTAACAAACCTCACCATCTTTGGTCAGGACTGCCAGTTGCACTTCTTTGCCTTTGGCTTCTTCAACATAAATATATACCTACATTTATAAAGTTAAAACAAACAGACACAAAACCCCAGTACTGAAACAAGATGCTATTCCACCAAGATTTTTCTCCCCAAGGACAGAACAAGAGTACAACCAAGTGGCAGATATAAGCCTTGTTCCTTAAGGTACTACTGAAAGGTGTTTGGACAGCAATAGCGATAAGCACTGAATAAAAAGACATACCTAGCCGAGCCCTGGATATGTACCCGTGGAGTACCTTCTCAGCTTTCCAACAATTTTCGTCATTCTTCTATGTAACTTTTCCAATTTTCTCTACATTACTTCAAGATGCTGGCACCGGAAAGCTACGCTGATATAAGACTGAGTCTGTAGTAAATACAAGGCTTACAGACATAAAACTACCTCCTCACCCTGATTCATTACCTCCCCATTTGTGTGTCCAAAATCATGATCGTCTTTTCCAGCTAGGACCTGGCACAGAAAGCTCCCCAGAGCCGCCTGCCCATTCCGATCCCCACATTCTCACATGGGACTGCTCGGGACACAGCCCCCATTTGCAGATCACGTTCAGGACATGCCTTTCCAGATTCATAACTCTCCACTTGTCTGCATAAAAATTGTTTTGTTTCAATGGCTCCATTTACCAAACAAACTGCATTACTCCGTCCTGCCCCTATCAATAACTACAATTCACCAAACTTGTTTCCTCTACACATTTTGCCAGTGGTGAGTCATGCTTTCTTCTGCATCATTGAGCAAGTGTCAGGCAGAATTGGCTTCTCCCTTACCCTCATGTGAAGGGAAGGGTCATCGAGTCTACTTTGCAAACGCAGTCTCCACATATCATGTTGCAGAGACTCTTCTGTAAAATGATCAAGCTCTAGCTTAAAATAGCTGGATTATTTGCTCCTCTCATCTAAGGAGGCAATGCCAGAGCCTTGATCTTTTGACGCTGAAAAACCATCTTCTACGTTCACCTTAAAGTTAATCCACAAACAGCTGATTTATTAGTGTGCTAACACTGTCCTTTAGCTTAGAGTATCCTTCATCCTCCTTACTGTTTATACTGCCACTTCAGTTTATTTATTGGATGCTGACTCTCTATCAATCAATGCCTTCACTTCCTAAGCCACTTGTACTTTATGGATCTTCTTTGGCATTAGATATTAACGGGGTTCTCATCACTGAGTTAACTGCCTTATATACCTCAGTATATCACATCTACAGATCTTTCTTTAAGCCTATGGTAAGCTTCTCAAAAACCAAAATCAGACCTGTTTGAGAAGTGCAAGACACCTTCCATAACATCAAATTTCAAGCAAGAATTACTTTATATTTACCCAGGATTGGTGCGACGCTACACAACCTATCATTTCCTGGACCATCCACTTGGCGATTTTCAGAACCATCCCAACACAATCACTCTTCCAGTCTCCTGAATTTGCTGCGATCCACCAAGACTGATTAAAAATGAACATCAGCACGCTAGAGACATCCTCTCATTTATCTAGTGCTCACTTTGTTTTAAGGGAACATGCTTTTTCCTAAGCACAGCTGCCAGCAAAACTTCGCTTACCCACAAGACCCATGCGGGTCCCTGGATCCCTACTTACGGGGCTCTACTTTTAGATAATCAACTCATCCTTTCCTTGCTGCTGGCCCAGATGGCAGCCTTGATGGCAATCAAGCACGCACAGCTCAACAAAGGGAAGTTATGTTTGGGTCTGCAAAAGTTAAGTTTTTCATCACGCAGGTGCTTTTATAGAAAGCAGAGATGTGAATTTACTGCCCAAATGACCTACTCTCATCTGTGGACAGACAAAAAGGCTGGAGCGAGGAAGCGCTTGGTAGGCACGCAGCAGGCTGGGCCACTGCGGCACTCCTGCTCTGCTGTGCTGGGAGAGGGAAAAGACACTGGAGCGCCTTTAATGTTTCATAAGGCACATGCAGGAAGTTCAAGATGTCCCGGTGGGGTCCCGCCAGCCTCGCCGCGTGCCTGGGACCCTGCCACATAGCACTCAGCACCCGCCTGCTGCCCACCACCGGCATCGCCCGGCTGCCCACCACGAGCTCACGCGCATCCCGAGGACCCCTGCGCTTGTGCGGGCTGGCCAGCCTAAAAATTTCCGTGGGTGAGCAACACCAGTGATTCACATATTTGAACACTGACAGAGGTAAAAAGGGAAAGGGGAAGGGAAGGCGTGGGGGTGGGCAGGAAGCAAACCCCAGACACTACTTTCTAAATAGCAGATGTGGCTATTCTGGCTAGCAAACTTCCACTTTAATTTCTAACCCACAGAGATGGGAAATGATTCATGAAAAATCAACGGGATAAAATTAGCCGGAAGGCAAAGAGATAATTCATGCAACCCAACCGTCATGGGCTGAAGTGCCAGCTCTACCAGCGCTGCCTGGCATTTCAGCCTCTGGTGCCCTTCAGTGACTGGCACCCGGCCAGCAATCAGCTCCACAGATATTTCCTTAGTGTCTAAATTAGACCCTCTGGAGAGCACATCCATCTTTTAACGAGACGGCATTTCACTCAACACTTTTCTAGAAGTTACAGCTTTTTTCTTTTTTTTAAAAAAAAGATTACCTGCAGTACTCTGTCTTTCTCTTCCACTGCTGAATGTTTAGTGGTGCTAGAGGACAGGATGGGACAGACTGACAGGACGGACAGGCTTGCGCACACATCTGTAAGCCACGGCCAAGCTACGCGCGAAATTCAAACTGCCCCACCAAGTCAGAAAGCTCAGCGCGTTTCACCAGAGCACCCTTTTCCTCCACAAAGCCAACAACGCACTCAACAGTGACAACTGAGTGCTGGTCTGCCTTTATACACACTGCTGTTTTTTTATAAGACCGCCCTTAAATTCCATCACATAAAAAGCACGAACCACAAAAGACAATTTCACCCTTGATACAGCCACATGACAGAAAGTTTCTTGAGCAGACAGTATTACTTACAAATCACAACCCAAAGCTCTTTATCCCAAGGGCAGATGAGAAACCCCCACCCCTCCAAGAGACCTCTGGACTTCCAGCAGGCACCTGGTTATTGGTGCCCCTTCGCACCACCCAAGTCAAAAGCTTCAGGAATCAAACATCAAATTGTAAAGCCTCCGCAGGACCAATAGCTCTAGGCAGGCAGTCTCAGCTGCAGGGGGATCCCCATTCAATTGGGACCTGTGGGTACAGATGCAAAACAAAGATAAAATCCTGCTTTGGTAGCATTTGTCCAGTTGGCGCCTATTCATTTCTATTGAAGGATGTTACATGACAGTTCCTCTATGTTTGTTACAGTGGTTTCACTCTACTTGGGCTTCAGGACACAGTTTTACTTGTTCAGCAAAAAAGGAAAGAATATTTGGTGGGAAAACGAGAAGGTAGGAGCAAATCATATTTTCATTTGTTCCTAAAATTCTAACAAACTAGCTCAGTCCTTTAAAAGCACTAATGAACACACCAGGCAGAACGAGAACAAATCAACTGTTCCACAAAATGCAGTGGAAGCAAAAGCAAGAGCCATATTTATTTCTCCTCATTTGTACCCTCTTGCAGGCCATTAGGGAGATAAGATCTCACAGTACAACAGACATTATTCAGGGCTGGTAAATCTGTCTACAGGTTAGGGGCTCACGTTACACCACTTGGATGAGTGCTGGCTGAGCATGGGTCACACCGACCCCCTCTTCCTTGGGGCAGGCAGCAGTCCAGGTACTCCCAGTGTTGGATCTGCCAAGAAATCAGATATCCGTGTGCTGAATTCACCACCACCACCATCTGAACTGCGCATTCCCTTCCATACAGGGAGAGGGGTGTTCAGACCCTGTATATCCTAAGGCAGCTAACTACAAAAAAATTTCCAGCAGGGGCCAAGCACTTCTGGTCCATTCCTTCAAACCCCGCTCCTCAAGCATGTCTTCTACATGAAGGTATTGGGTTGTACAGAAATACCTGGTCCTCTACACTATGGACATTTTTAAAACACTGATTAGCAGAAGCATGGAAAGGACCCAAGAATTCATTCAGTTCCAATCCAAAAAGAAGAGGGAGCACATCACAGTGACTTCATGTATGCAGGTCACTGAGGGACTACAAAAGTTCACCCACTACCCCAAGAGAATTCAAAAGCAACATTTCACCGCCTGATATGCAAGTCACTGAGGGACTACAAAAGTTCACCCACTACCTCAAGAGAATTCAAAGCAACATTTCACTGCCTGACTACAGAATGAGACCTAGTTAAAAAGAACCCAACCAACCACAAGTCCATCAGACCTAAAGAGGATACTTTAGCATCTGATTGACTTGGTGCTAGCTCTCAACACATCCGGGAGACTCAGTAAGCGGATCTGCTTTCTGGAGGTACTGCCTTTGCAACAGCAACGCAGCGTTAGCTGGCGGCATCCTGCACTGCGGGTCAGGTACCGCTGCACCCATCCAGCGGTCCTTCACTACGTGATTTAGGAAAAATTTCTCAAGGAACAAAGCAACTTACGCACATACCATACATAAGAAAGCTCTCTTCCCAACCACCAAGGGAAGAGAAATTCAGTAATTAAAAAGCTTCTATTCTTCAAAAGCTGATTGATCTCATTTGAGCTCAAAGAAGATCATCTGCATGCCTAGGTGTGTACACATGACAACTCCAGAACGTATTTTATCGTTCACAAAAGTATGTTCACCTGTGATCAGTATTGATTTTTCCTTCAGTCAGTTTCCAAGTGTTTTCATTAATTTACTCTGAAGGGATAAAATGACTGGACTTTGCAAACTGTGGCATATTTACCATTCACATTAGCCTTTCCAAGCAAGAGGTCTACAACTTAAAGAAAGCAGCAGACGACATGAAGTACTCCAGCAGCCTCAGAACAAAAGAAATTTAAAAAAGAAACCTACAATAGCAAAGCCCCACAGTATACGCAGACATGAGAAGTCAAGGTTTATCCAAAGGAAAGGTGTAAAGAGGAACACGCTAGGAGTGGAAAGGTAATCCCAACCAAACTTACAACGTCCTTCTAGGAAGATGCTATGTACACTTAGTCTGCCCACCTGTTGGAGTCTGCAGTTGAAGGCCCACATTTAACTCCACTCAGCGTATTATGATACAGTTTATATGATACATTTTCAAAATAAAGCTTCATTGTACCAAAAAGGAATGTACTGGACAATATTTCATGGCAGTTATCAGCCTGGAAACAGCTGATGTCCCTGACCAACATCAGCTCCAATTACCGGCCTTCAGCACTCTGAAGGGTGTTCATGGGGGGCCACGGGGGCTGCACTCAGGAGCCTGGAGCCCACACTCCCCAGTGCGCAGGGGATGACCTGGCTTGGGGACCGGCAAAGGACGCTCAGTGCATCGGCTCGCTGCTGTGCAAGGCAGGAGCACCACTGGCTCGTAGGGGTAGCTAATTAAAGCAATTCCAGAGCTGCTGCATGAGATAATCGCCCCCATCACCTCCCATGCACTTTCACCACTCCGTCCTCATACATCACCCTCAGTACCCACGGTCAAAAGCCAGCCCCCAGCCGACAGTGGCACAGGCAGCCCGGTTGAGCCGCCAGGAGTGCCGGACCCGGCAGGGCTCGACGCTGACGCTTATTTTGGAACAGCAGTCCCTCCTCCGGGACAAGTCGCTACTGTCGAAGTAACACTAGCCTTGCTGAAAAGCCAAAGCTTAAGGAGGAGAGAAAAAAGAGGGCAGAGAAATGAAGCCATTTATCAGAGCGTGCTCAAATTGGACGACTTTGCTTATGATACCCTTCTGATGGGCCCCTTATTGATGGCTGTCCGTGACCGAGGGACTGCACTGAAACCGTCTTCTGCAGTACGCATTACTGATCTCTCTCTGGAGGCTGCCAGTTTCTGCAGCTTAAACCTTAAATTATATGTATAATGTTTTTACCTTCCGACTGCAGAGAAACCGTTCCGAGTCTGAAACGCCAGAGCGCTGCCTCCCTGCCTTGCAGAAAGAGGAGGCCTTTGAACAACAGCTCTCGAGGACACAAGCTATCCTGCTCACACAAGTGGACCAATGACCAGGAAGCACAACAGCAAAGCTTTAAGTGTCAATATTTTTAATTGCTTGACTGTCTCTCAGCAGAACCGTAGGTTCTTGCAATAATATGCAGAGTTCGGGGTGGAAGGAGGAAAAATGCCAGTGCTAGTACCATCTTCACCTATGCTACCCGAAGTCTGAAGCCTACGTGGTAAGGACAGTAACTAGACCACTAAAACCCCACACTGTAAAAGTGATTCTAGATGCCAAGTCAAAACTGACCCCCTTCACCTCTGCTTTTCTCCCCTCCTTGCTCTCCATCCTCCCGGTCTTTTCTATTAATAGTGTAGCACCTATCACGCAGTGGGCATTTTAAAGAAAAACTTCTCTAACATGGGATGCTTGTGTTGCTCTCCTCACCAGGTTTCTTCTCCATCCACCCTGGCTGCTCCCACCTTCCAAAGAAGCCACAGGACTGCTCTGTATTTTCCACCGCTCTTCGTTTGGCCTCTTTAACCTGCAAACTTCTTCCCTTTCCAAAGCACTTCTCCCTCACCTTCTTTCTGAAGATGCCAGGCAGGGCGACATGAACCTCTCTGTCTCTCACCTTGTCCTCTCTGCTTTTTCTCTGGGAGGCTGGACTTACTACTGGAATCTACTTGCATGGTCAAGCTGAGCTAGCAGGGATTCCTAAAAAGCAACATTTCACTCCGCAGCTTTAAAAGGACCACTGCTCTAGAGGCTTTACTCAAAACCACCTTCAGTAGCAGAGAAGAGGTCACAGGGAGAACAGAAGAGCCTGTGAAATTAAAGCCTTCTTTAGCCCACTACTGCAGAGAGGTCAGTGCAAGAGGAGGCACTAAAACTCTCTGCAGCTGCACAGGAGCTCTGGTCCAAGAAACTTCACCCTCTACAACTGAGCTTCAGGCAGGAGCGCTGTACAGAAGCGCTTGCCATGAAATACGCCACAAACATGACAACGAGGGTCAAGATGTGGAGCAGCAAAGCTAGCATCCCGCGGCAGGCCGGGAGGAATTCTGCCACTTGCTCCATGCCTGTAGACGTTGCACGTGCCGACCCCCTTCGCTGGCTACGCCTGTGCCTCAAGCGGCTCTCACCCCTGGGGTCTGAAGGGCCCGTGCTCAGGTGGGAGCCCAGATCAGACAACTCAACGCTGATGCAAGAAGACATGTCACGCGTACCCGGATACACGTCCGACTGACTCCAGGTTTCTCAAAATGCCAGAAAGCTGCAATCCAAACTGAGGAATAAAAGTGATGTTTGCTTGTTTTGGCTTTCTTAGGAGGAATGGTTGTTTGTAAGTCTTGGATACGCACGTTCCCAATGCAAAGTAGGCATCAAAAGTTCCCACCTGCACTCACGCCACTGGGAACAAGAGTCATTACTTCTTACAGCTACCCGGCCTTGTACCTTCAGATCAAGTTTTAACAGCTTATTTCTTCCTTCTGGAGGTCCCCCCGTTAATCTACAGTATTATTACTTGAGTGTCAAACAAAAAAAAAACAAACAACCAAAACCATTTTGTCTTTGGGACTACGTTTAGCTTCTCCGTGCAAATTTTCACACACATGCCAACAGCCCCGGATTGGCAATAACAATCTTAAATATGCTACTCCGAAAAGTCATGAATATTAGGCAGGATTTTAAGAGCTCTGGAAATGGTTAGTAGCACTTATAGTCAAACCAGCAAGAGAGAGGCCCTGCTAACAGCAACTTCAAGAATAAAAAGATAGGTAAAAGCACATACTTCTCTTGCATAAATGGACGGGGCGGGGATGGGGATCAAAAAAACACAGCTTCACTTGGGAATTAACCAGCATGAGACAGAATTATGAAAGGAAAAAAGAATATTAAAACAAAAAACCAAACAGAAGGATAAAGTGTACGTGGTACTCTTTATAAAAAGACCAAAGACCTCTCTTGCCTGGGCTTGTCATTTTTCTCCTCAATATACATACTTTTCTCCGATTCCTGACTCAGGGCGGCAACTTCCACTCACCGCAATGCTTGCGGCCCCCCGACTGCTGCAGCGGAGCAGCCCTCCCGCTTCAGGCTCCTCTCGCAGCGTTCGTGGACACAATCTTACCCCGCTCCTACCCATTTCGAGCAGGTCCCTCGTTTTCCAGTTAGGAATATGAGCAAACAATCTGCCCCCTCCCCATCCCAGTAAGACCGACCTCGCTTCAGTTCGAAAATAAGGTTTCAGAGAAGCCCTTGCTTTTGTCCTTATTATTTAAAACCAGGTGTTACCCTCACAATAATCCTCCCCCTTAAATTGTCAAAAAAGCCCAAGTAATTGCTACCAGGGACCGGCAAGGCTCACAATGAGAGAGCCCCCCATAAACTGGCCCAGAAAGCACCGTGCTTCACGCATGGTCCTCCAAGACGCTAGAGCAGCAAGAGGCCGCTCTCCCGAAACCAGCAAGCTCCGCACCAAAGCCATCGCTGAACTGGGAGCCGCAGGACCACCCGCACGCCCCACGGACAGCCAGAAGGAGCAGCAGCTTTTGACATGACTCCCAGGCAGGAGGGAACAGCAGCTTCTCCCGCTCCTGCTACTCCACACCGCAGTGGGATCGGTCACCTCGGCATCTAGCCAAGAGCCAGGGCGACCTTCAGCATCTCCCGCGGCTACCTCAAATCCTCCCCGGCGAGCAGTGCCAGCCAACCCGCCTTTCCTCGGCTATCGCAGTCCTTCCGCCCGCCACGCCAACAACCCCGACACTTGGAACTCTTTGCGGGCTGCAGGTGATTCAAGAGCCCCGCGTCGCTCAGCCTTGCGCTAAAATGTTCTTTTAAGAGCAGGAGCACCTTTGGTGGAAGCACCCCTCGCAAGACGCAGACCAGGCATCATCCCAATGTTTGTGTTTCCCATCGCGGCTCGCGCTTGAAAACAAAAAATGCGCCATCCTCATTGGCGACGCGTGCCTGTTGCGGGGTTTATGCACAATACATTAGAAAGTTGAAAGAGTCATTTCCCTTTCCACTTTCATTGCTTATAATCTCGGTGATTGCACAAGCGGAAATTTAGGGGACACCAAGCCCGACCCAGGCAGCGTGCTCACGCTCCACCCGTCTCACAGGGAATCAAACCTCGCCGGCAGGACCGGATCCAGGGGCCGCTGGATATTTGGAGCTGGGGCTCCTTCGCTGCTTAACAAAACGCAGCGCACACCTGCAGTGCTGGAAAACAACCCTTTCTTACGGTCAAGTCAGTTTTTTGGTTGTTTTTTTGTTTTTTCTTAAGCTGGTTCTGCCAGTTCTCCTCCCTTTAATGAGCAGCATTAATCACTGGAAAAAGAGGAAGCAACACCGAGCCAACAGTTTTGCCCACAGGCCAGCTTATTTTTTTTTTTTTTTTTCTCTCGGGGATGCAGAAAGGGGACGCTGGAGGCATTTTCCCTTTGGAATATGCTCAGGGATGTAGGAATGGGGTTCAGAAAAAAAAAACCACCACCATGCTCTTCTGGAGCACTTGCAAAAAAGCCAGAAAGATTCAGTAAGTTAAAAGAATGGCTGGGGGGGGGGAGGGAAGG
>JANXJC010000032.1:22376811-22419222 GCA_027564655.1 Leptodon cayanensis
GGGCGGGCAGGAGTGTTACACTTCCAGAAATGCTTACACGGTATGTTACAGACAGTCTGTACTACAGTTATCTACTAGCTGATGTTATCCTTAACGGGCTGTTTTATTAAAATAAGTTAATTCAACTGCACAACCAGAGCACAGAGCGACAAAGCAAACAGTTCCAGCAGATTTTCACAGGCGGAGCCTCTGCCATTCTCTGCTGCACCAGCGTATTATGTTACGGGCACTACATCATGAGAATATGATCTATAAATCTCAGGATTCTCTCTTCCAAGTTAGAGACGTGTGGATCAAATTTAGCTCTGAATTAAAGTTTTACTTAAAGTAACCAAATTCATCTACATCATATAATTACTTCCATGTGGTTTTGAAGTCTTAGAGAAAAAAAAAAGACCTTTGTAGCAAGTAATATTTCGCCTGTTTTTTTTGCAGTCCAAACCATTTCATGTTGTTCTAATGCATCAGCATCTGAAAATGATTGTGACTGGAAGCTAATAATAAACAAAAAGCAAAATGACTGTCCAGTCCTTATTGTCTGTAATGAGAAGAATATTGGATATAATTATAAGCGTTTGAGCTTTTTACTAATCTCAGCTGTTGATAATAGCATAATTGAAGACAATCAAATTGCTTTGTAAAAAGAGCATTCACTTAAAGGGCAACGCATTGCACTTAACTGTAGTATTGAAGAATGTAAGGGGAAAACAGCCTTTAATTTTGCATTAAAAACAGGATCTGAAGAAAAACAGTGGTAGGGAACTACAGTGTTGCCAACTCTCATGACACTTGGTATTTTCCTTAAAGCTTCTGAGTACATGGGTTTCTCAGCTTTCATTTTAAAAATAGTGCTTTCTTGTCCTCTGGCTAAGAGGTTGCAGAAAGCTTGAGCTTATGTACGAAATATTTAAAGATTCCTAAGCTAGAAGTAAATAAAAGGCAGCCACCTTTTTATTATTACTTTAAATGTCATGATTTTAAAGCTAATTCTGGCTGCTCAGTGGCTGGCTTTTTTTTTCTGAACTCTGCAGACTGCCAGCGCTCCTGCCTAATGGCAGCGTGTGTAAGTCAAGAACCACCTTTTTGTGTTCTGTGTTTGTGCAGCACCTGGGTCATCTTACAGTCTCTACATCTTCCATGAATACCAGTAATCATAATGAATAAAACAAGTAATAACAATGACTATGATGCAGAGTATTTTTAAAGCAAAACAAACTACTTTATCAGAAGCAGGAACGCTAATAGTGCTCAAGGTGAAGAACTCCACCAAAAAACTCCCACTGAGCTGAAAACAATGTTTCCATGGGTAAGACTTGCATGGATAAGGTGTTTCAAAAAGTAACTTTTTTGAAAAATCAGGAAAGGTTCTTTTCTCATTTTCTTTACCTTTTCTTTCTTAGTACATGAGCTTCATTTTCAGGTGGGGCTAAAATATGGTTTTGCCCAGTGAAAGCTTTAGTTTCCCCCAAAGGCTGAATGCTATTTTCCTTTAGCTAGTAACATTGTTAATGCCTTGCTTATCAAAGAAGAGGCTGTTTGGCTAATAGAAAGTGTCAAAAGTGGTTTTAATAACTATTTCAATAAAAATAGATACAAACTGAAGACGAAATCAGTCAAATATTTGGAATTTTTTTTTTTTACCGTTTCAAAATTAAAACAGCTTCAACACTTTAAAAAACTTCACCCGAATGGATTTTCATGGTTTGATCAGTTGTAAGAACATGTGGGCAAAGAAGTGCCTTAAAAGTATGGGCTAGATTCAGTGGATTTTCCTACTAAGAATGTCTTTATTTTATTTTAAATTTCCACTATCAGTTTCATCCAGATTCGTCTGAAAATCATTTGTCTCATGTTTTTATAACTAGCTCTTCCAGTAGGAGGAAAAAATAAGTTAGAGGGGTTTTTTTTCCCCCAATTTACTTTGTGAATATGACAGCACATTGTGTACATTCCCTTTCATTGTTTCCCCAGTATGGGCATTTAGGCAACTTCCCCTGTTTGTGTCGGTCTTTCATACTCTAAAGAAGAATTGAGAAAATGCCCAAGCTGACCCACAAACCCTTGCAGGTATAAGCCTCTATTGGCTTCGAATCACTTTTTCAAACTGGCCGGTGCCAAAGATTTTGAGCACTCTTCTCGTGGACCTGCCTTCCTTGCTGTGTTGGCTCCCCAACGTCACTGAACTGAAGACTGCCCACCTGGACCAGAAATCCAACTCCATCCCCGACACGGAGCCAGGGCTTCCAGAAAGATCCTGATATACCTGTTGGCTTCACTCACCGCGACTTTTTCACATGGAAGCATTGCCAACGGGCCAACTGTGAGGGGGGGGGGGGGCGCAGGCTGGCTCCTTCCTAGCAAAGCCCATGTCGTCGCCGGAGCTGGACCACCGCTGCCCGTCGCTCTCCCTGTCTCCAGACAGGGCAGACGTCTCTCCCCTCTAATCTTTAGATTAAATATAGGGAAAAAAAGTTCTTTACTATGAGGGTGATGAGACACTGGAACAGGTTGCCCAAAGAAGTTGTGGATGCCTCATCCTGGAATTGTCCCTCTCTCATGATCAACACGTGCTGATTTAAAACAAGTTGTGCAGGAGGCATCTCTGGCAGTTTCTAAGCATTTCCTTTGGGGTTATTTCCTTTGTATCTAGCTGGTTTTCAGTGCCCTTTTAAAACACGTTTTCTCCTTTCCGATTTCTTACTTGACATGCTTATTCCAGAGACAAGTTTTTATTATTTCATTATTTAAGTTCTTTATTATTTTATAAAACTAGAAAATTCGTTAATTTCTCATAGAATGCAGAAATCTCTTTTGAGAGTAAAAATCTTTTTTTTTTGGCCTTGCAGTTGTCAGAAATGTCTGGCTGCTGCTGCTTTTTACTTTGGAAAATCAAGAATTAAAACAAAGCATGTCAGAAAATTAGCTATTTGTTTATGCAGCACCTAGATTAAAAACAATTTTGTTTTGGGCTGCTATAGAAATTTCATTACCAATTCCCTCTGGGCCACTCAGTTGCCATCACTACCAATAGACAAAGCATAAAGGAGGAAATGAAACGTTAAAAGATGAGTCCACTCACTTTATGCTCCATTAGAAACACATTAAATGACAAACAGCAACCATCATGTTTGCCAAATATTTTTTTTTTTAAAGGTATTTTAAACAAAACTGGGCTTTCTTCAGGCTTCCTGAAGACTATACAGGCAGAATAGTAGCTTTAGAGTGGAACCTTGCAAGGCTTTCCCTGGTGCTCCTCTTTCACCTGAAGCACAGCAAGTAAAGTGTAGTATTCCTCCCCCAAAGGATGGTATTTCTCTCACCTTTGGTGAATCAGCAGGTGGAAATCAATTTGTGAACAAAGTTGTGTCTCTAAATATGGAATTTTCCCTATTTTTCCTGCTCAAGCTCATTTCCAAGCAAGACACCTACCTGAGGATGGAAACCAAGCCAGAACAAGAGGGAATTGTCAGGAAGGTATTTTGGGGACTGGGACAGCCAGTACTGGTGAGAGAACAATGTGGAGTGGAGGAGAGGGGGAAAAAGCCACTGAGAGGAGAGGGCAGGGTATGGAAATACAAGTATCCCATCGTATGGTAATGCTGAACCCTGCAGAGCCCCTTTCCACCCAGCACTGCTCATCCTTCAACCAACATCAAGCCGCAGCTGCCTTCTGGATGGTGGTCACAGAGCTGCAGCTGCCCACGTGGGAAGCTGGCTCGTGTTGATGTAGCATTAACCTTTTTCCACGTAAATGGCAGGAAATCAAAATCACTTTTCTAAGGTGTCTGCTCTTCTGCTGCCATTAGTCGGCTCTGTGCAAGAGCTGCTCGGAAGGTTTGGATATGTACACACTGCAGTCACAGAATCACACATGGTGCCAAGTGCGAACTCCTGAGCTGGCCTGGGACTTGCTAACTCGAGCAATAACGGAACAGTCTGTGGCAATGCAGAGCCCAGCATGGGCTAATAAGATACCTGACAGCTAAACGGCTATCAGGACACCAGCTAGTTGTTTTGCAGCTAATTTCAGTACCTTTATACTACAGCACAGGCATTTCTATGCCATCTTCCTTACGAGCATCTGATATGATTTCCCTCCTACCACAGGTTAGTGGTATATGCTATGCTATGCTATGCTATGCTATGCTATGCTATCATATCATATCATATCATATCATAGTGCTCCTTCTGGTTTTAAAACCAGGAAAATATGCACTGTATTTCAGCAGTCATATAGTGCCAAAATATGGCAGACCTGCCCTATTTTCCATTTTGAGTTGTACGGTTTTCTTTGCTAGTTTTTACTGCTGGAAATGAGCTTTGGGCAACGCCTTTATCCATGGGGATATAGAGCCATCAAGTACTTGGCTTTACTGTTTTCACAAAGTTTGGTGTCCAGAGCTCTGTTATTGCACTGTTTCTCCAGCAAGGGGCATAGGAGATCTTCAGCTGACGCCTGAAGCCACTTCACCGTGGCTTGCTGGGTTCTTGGCAAAGCTGTTTCTTGAAGTCCAGAGAGTGCACGTTTCTGTGCGTTTCTGAGCCACCTAGAAGGACTGAATCAAACGAATGATCAAGAGACGTTGGCAGGCTGCTCTCTGATGCTACCCCCATGCTATCGTTTGCACCAGTTTGGGTCAAAAATGAGCAGATTCGGAGTAGATGTGAAAATAAAGTATTCCCCTTTCATTACTGTTTATGCATTTACAGGCTTCCTGGGTCCCTGCGGTGGCATAACACATCCCATTTTGTAAGTGTGTGTCTTAAAGCACAATTTCACAGACGCTGGTACTGGAGGAGAATATCTTTCCTCTCTCTTTCTGAGCAGCAAGCCAACCTTCGTGATCTCAAAGTAGCTGCAATCCCTCTCAAAGCCGTGTCAGTGAATACTGTGACCCATACCTTCCCACTCCGAGCAACATTTCAAGGGAGGTTTGTTTCAGGTTTTCCTTTCTTCAGGTCCTTCCAGCTCCCCAGTGATGCACTTGGGCTGGTAAACATCATCACCAAATCCGAGGACACAGGCATGTGTTACCTGATTGCTGGTTGCCTTCACATGCACTGTCAACAGAGTATAGTGTGTATAGCTCCAACCTAGATGATGGTGCAGGGGTGATGGGGAAACTGCAAAAGAGTCAAATATCTCTCTACCATGCAGTTAGAAGCGCTGGGCTGGGTGGCAGAGGAAGGTACAGCCGCAGCCGCTGTAATCAGTTTGTTGGTATGGGGTTGGCATTGCTGAGCGAGGGCTCACCCAGGACCTGCAGGATAAACCAGAGCCAGGCTGCTAAACTTCTGCATTTCTGCTGCCAGCTGTGGTATCCAAGACATGGTGTAATCACCCAAATTCTGATCCACAGTACCATGTAAGAATCTGTGCAGGGGAAAGCAGAAGGATTCAGCTAACGGCAGAGCTGGGAGGTCTGCAGTTGTGGCTGGTGCTATCACTTAATGGTTCCCAGGGTAAATCTCACCAGCCCTTTTCCAGGGTCGAGGGAGATTTCCCGTTACGATGCTTTTTCATTTACCCTGTTCAAACTTGGCTTCACCTGTCACTGGTTGGAGAAACTGAACCTGCTCTTTGCAATGCCTTGATCCTCTCTGGCTTTATACTACTATCTCCCATCACAGCCACGCTGTGAGATAATTTGGACCAACTGGCTGCTCCTCTGTAGTCCCAGAAAGGGCAACTTTCTGAACAACTGCTGAGAGAGGAGAGACCGTGCAAGCAATACTTACGGCAAGAGAATAAGGAGCATTGCGACTGACTGAGCTTCGGCTCCCCAGGGGTCAGACCGATTGCCATAGTTAAGTGGGACACATTTCTCACTCTACTGGAGCCTCTGAAATAGAGGGATTTGTATTGTTTACTGAGATTCACGTGCTGGGCACCAGCGCTGCCTTAGGTTCAGTAACTGCTTGCATTTAGTCTTTCCATCAATAGCTGAGAAAGCTTTTTCCCTAGGCCTGTTTATCTCTCCGCCTGATGTAATGGGTAGATAAGTCAGCCCTCATACCCAGGAGGGAGCAGGGAAACTGCATTCAAAGGAAAAAAAACTATATTTGGAGCTTGACAAGAGCAAGTATCAAAAGAAATAGGAAGTGTTCACATACATGAAAGAGAGCAACGCATTTTCTCAGGCAGTGCCACACAGACACAGACACACAGATGATTTCCTTGCACCCCTCCCAGCGCTCAGGAAACCTGAGGTTTTCTCTTTTCTGTGCAAGTGCATTAGCATACCTCTACATGCAGCTTTTTCAAGTGCCCGGGTCTTCCTCTGTTAGAAAAGGTACTCACGGCGTCATGGAAAAATGGGGAAAGTACCATCTTCTTTCCCATGTCTCAGTGCACAACCTCTGCCTCTTCTGTGGCAGAATCCGTAGTAGCCATATGTTACCTATGAAACCTTGAGCAAGGAGAGGGGATGGTCACTATGGATTCAACCCAAACAGTGGGGTAGAGGCAGGCAAGGGTTAATGTCACCTGTTTGGAGTTTCAGGCTAGGCAGTGAAACCAAGGGTGACCTATTTACCTGTATTTATCTCTGGTTTAACCAGTGGGCCCAGGTCCAGACATTCCGGTTTACGAGGGAACGTGCAAGGTCAGATACCCGTGAGAAGGGTGGCTGGGGGAAGAAAAAGGTCACATGGAAAGGTAAAGACCCCTGCCTGGCTTGAGAAGTGGCGAGTCTCAAAAACCAGAGGAAGTCTTAATACTGAAAAAAGATGTGACACCAAATTTCTGGCAGTCTCCAGAGGTTCTTGTGCATGGACGGGCTGCTCTCCAGCCAGCACACACTCTGCACATTGATGTGGGCTGCTTGGACTTTGCTTGGTAATAGAGAACCGAAATCCCAACTTGTCACCTTGTCCATGTCCTTCCCAGGACACAGACTGCTTCTCCCACTGGCTCAGGTCATGCAATGCCTAGAAAGATCCGCCTTCTTCAGATTCACCTCAGGAACCTCTTGAAACAAGGAGAGCTTTTTTGAACAGTGGCTCTGGCAGAAAAATTGCCGGCTTTTCAGCTGCCCACCTTTCCCAATATTGTGGGTCTGGCCAGTATCTTGCACAGACACATGCAGGGTTAGCCAGCAAGGGCACCTGCTCGTGTATCGAAGATCACACTCTCCCTCTGGTCGTACCAGCTCTCTGGCAGCCCATCGTTGTTGCACTGTGTGTTTTCATGCTCCCATTGTGCTGATCAGAAATATTGTTTTCCAGAGAGCAGTCTTTTTCTCTGTCAGCGTAACCAAAACTTACCTGTGTAAATACGCAGACTTCCCAGGCAGTGGGAAGCTGAGAAGCTTGTGGGCACCAAATTTAGGTTCCCTTCTGGATTGCTGCTGGAGTAAGGGAGAGCAGCAGGTCGGGAAAGCACCTCTACAAAACTTCTTGAGATAGTGGATGTCACGTTGACCATTCCTGGTTGGTAAAAATGCTTTGAGGTCTATCAGTTAGTTTGCAACGCAAGAAATATCAGCCCCAGTGACCGGGTATAATTTAGCCAGTTTAGCGATGGGCACTCTTCCAAGACAAAAGTGCATTTACGATTCTCCCTCCTCCAGATGGCTTCAGACACAAAGACAACATCGTGGTATCTGTAATCTCTCTTCTGTACCCTCCGCTGTGCAATAACAACCCAGCCCTGTGCGCCTCTGCCTTCTCCTCCTCATATCCCTCTTCCCAGCGCTGAGCTAATGGGCTTGGGGACAGCCTCCTTCTCCCTTTCCCTCTCCCTCTTCCTCTCCCTCTCCCCTTGCTGTCCCGTTTATACTTTAAAAGTGCTAATGGAATGACACCTCCCTTACAGTTTGTAGGCAATTCACCGTTTTCCCAAATTTTGTTAAAAATTGACGTTAACTATCCAGAGAGGTCTTCAGAGTGCTTTTAGAAACCTTTTGAGCATTATCTAGATGTCCTGATTTAGAAATATTTATCTCTAGAAAAGGATATTCAACAACTTTTGTTGTTAATGTAGAATAGAATAGAATAATGCATTAATCTCAAGGGATACTAATATGCCACCTAGTTTCTTTCAGAATGCAGAAGATTAATATTTGTTAGCTACTTCTGGGTTTTTTTTTCTGTGGGAATATTAGCTATAACATTAACTTCATCCGATAAAAGACTTATAACAATTTTAGGATTTCTTTCGTTCTCAGAACATTTTTATCTACATTATCTGTCTCGATAGTGTTGAGTCACAGATTTTTCACTGCCTCTTCCAGCTCCCTTTAGAGCCTCATCTTCCCTTTTTTATGCATTTGCACAGGTACTCGTAGATTCCCTATATACGTATTACTGAAATTGTCTGTCTGTAGAGCTCCCCTCAGTCAGGATTTTTCTTAAAGGAACAAGTATTTTTTAGTTGCTGTAAAGTTATGGTAACTTTTGTAATATCTGGGGAAGGTGTGCTCTTTTCTCAAACTGACACTTTTCCCTTGCTCATAATTTGTTCCTCATAATTGCTCTATCTTGGAGGCATCACCTGTTTTTAAATTATTGGGAAAGGACTGTAGTGTGCACACCCATTACAGATTTAACCTGGTTCTGATCACATACAACTTGGCGGCCCCTAAACTTGCATCTCCTCAGCTAAATTAACCTGTACTTCTCAGAACAAGGCTTCCCATTTCAGGGATATGGAGAGCGCAGGGTGCCTGGCTGCAGGTGGAGGAATGAGTCACAGACAAAGTGATGTGGCCAAAATCACAGAGGAAATCTGCAGCAAGATTTTTTTCCCATTTCAGCTGGGTCCTCAGTCTTGGGCTGCACAAACATCCTCCCTAATGTGGCACGTGTGAGCACATACCCGTACAAGCGTGTACCCACCACTGCCCATACTCCAAGGGAGCCAGAAACACGCAACTACATGGCAAGCCTCATGTTCCGGCAACTATATAGAATTCTTTTTTCACTCCAATGGCAAAAGGAGCTGTGCTTTCTCCTCCTGTCATTATGAAGCCTAGTGAATACGATGAAGTCCTGGGTGGCTGGTTGTGTTGCAGCACTAAAATGTGGGACGATTATTATCTTGGGAAGAGAGGAGGAGGCCTAAAGAAGGTGTCTGAATTATTCAGCTTTCTGTAATGGAAATAGAGCCATTCTTTTCTGCTTCACAGTCACCTACTGGAATTACGATGAGATTAAAATGGAAATAAGTTTTGGCCTTTACAGTTCCCTGTTCTTAGAGGAACAGAGGCATGGGTACGCTGTGTGAAGGAGCTTGCTAATATAGGACCCAAACTAGCATTTGTTATACTCAAGGACGGTTTAGCTTTCCGCCTGTAGTCTTCAGGCACGTGAAAGTCCATGGCCTGCTCCTGTGGGACCCTTGAAAAGAAGCAAAGGAAAACTAAATCAAGGCAGTGCCTAAATTCTCTGTGCAGCTCTCTGCCCTGGCAACTGAAGATATTTAGGGTCCACAGATCAGGACTGGTGGAAAAGCGTGAAACACTGTGTGGAAAGCTCTGAAAAAATGGTCCTTTCTTTGAGGATTTAAAGAACCGTAAGGTGGAGCCAGTCTGCAGGGTGGTACAATTTCCTTCACGGGAATGGAGGGGAAGGTTATCTTTGATGTGATCCACTTTCATGAACAGTAAAGGGATTTAGAAGCAGTTTCGTCCTGCTCCTACCAAGCGAAACTCTTGCAGAAGGTGGAATAAAGGGGAGACATTTATTGCTGCCGGTGGCCTGGAGACTAATAGAGGAGGATGGGGCTCTAGCAGGAAGCAACTCATAAAAATACCCGCAGCAGTGACAGCAACGCATTTTACCCCCCTCCTGAGCAGTTTTCAGCCTGAAGAAACTCAGAATCATTCGCTGAGCTGGACTGAGCTGCAAGAACATCGCTGCCACGGTCAGGCGGTCGGACTGACTTCAGCGGGACTGCTCATCAGCAGGGGGAAGGCTGCCAGCACAAAGCCTCGGCGTCCCGAAGGGAAAGTAAGAGATACACCAGCGCTATTTCATCCTCTGCAGCTGGAGCACATCACAGAGGCCAGCTAACAATACCCGACAGAGATTCAGAGAGGAGCATGAGTTGGATCTCTCATGCGGCTGACAGGAGAAGTGGAAGCAAAATGTGGTTTCTTGATCTGGAATTCTCGGCAGACAATTAATTCTTGCGGGAAATATAACAAGCCCTTTGATGACTCACTGTTCCAGATCTTTCTTGTAATATTCAAAGTGGTCCAGGGGATTCACCCACACAGCTACCATTAAAACCTCTGCATGAGACACAACCATGTTCCCAGGTTGGTTTGAAGCTTTCAGGCCTTGATTCATCCAAAAAAATGAAACTCCCTGGTTGGGCAGCCAGCAGTGAGGGGGTGCTGCAGGAGGATGGCTGCCAGCAGTGCTCCTCGCTGCGCTTGGGGGCAACTCACCAAAACACCAATTCCGCCTCCCTCCGCTGCACCGGTGAGATGTGACCGGCTCTGCACCCGGTAGCATCTGAGATCAAAGTGCGGTGTCGGTGCCAGCGGTGGAGAGATGTGACGGGGTGTCGGTACCTCCCGCCTTGTCCCTGCAGGGTTGAGAGGAGCGAAGATGCTGTGCCCTCGGATGGGCGACGGACCCTGTCTGCGGGGGTGCGTGTGTGTGTGCCCGCAGCCCTGGCCTCTCCTCTGCATCTCAGACGCCTCCGGGAGCTCCGTTTCTTTGTTTTCTTCTCTCCCTTCCGGCAGGAATGTGCCATCTTTCCTTGCTGCTATCTTAATATTTCCCTGACCGTGTCTGCATCGCAGCATCCTTAGGAGCCTCTCGACTCTACAAGCCGCAGGGTTCGTTTAAGTCATTTTAACAGAGGTAATTAAGAGGCAGTGCTTCATGGGGAGCAACACACACCTTCCTCAAGCTGCAGGGAGGCTCTGGGCTCCTTCTGCCCAAAGCAGCGACTGCCTGTGTGTGTTGCGAGCGTTAGACAGTGGCAAAGGAGTTATATATCTGCAGGATCTCATGGTATTGAACAGATCACACACAGGCAAACAGAGCAGCCTCTGGTCCACAAAGGATTTCTTTCCCAGCTAGCGCCCTTTGCTCATAAACTCTTCAATCACTGGGTTTATCGGTTACACGTCACATCGATCCAGCAGCCAACAGCAGTCCCATTGCCTCGCTCCCAGCGTGGGAAGGGCTGAGAGATGTCTGTTCAGAGCCTCCTCCTCGGACTTGCCCAGATTAAACCCTCTGGGCAGAGGCCACACTGATGCGAGGGAAGGGAGAACGAGGGCTGCTGCCTCAATACCCAGACATGTGGCACCAGAAGGATGCTGGCAACCTAGACTCAGCCTAGAGAGCAGCTGCAAAGCATTTCAGGGATGGATATAGGAGGTGAGATGAAGAGAGGCCAAGTTACAACACTTGTGTAAGCTACGGCTGAGCATCGGTACAGCATCCATCAGCCTACGGGACAGCAGGGGAGGAGGGAGAGCTGAACTGAAGAGGAACCTCCATCTGGAAACGACAGCACTAAAGCAGGGAAGTACGGGGAAGATTTAGGAACATATGGACGCTGGATGTGTGGTTGTGAGACAGTATCACAGGGATAAGCTGGGAAGCCAAATTTCAAGTAAGACTGAAAAAGCATGAGAAAAAATGAGCTGGAGGAGATAATCTCCCCCCCGGCTTTTCTCAGGGAAATGGCCCAGAAGGGACCTACTAGGGCTGTTTCATTTTCACTCCCTGACAAAGGGAGATTGTATGCTGATGCAGTAGGTTTCCTCTGGGGAAGTTAGACGGAGGTTTTTCCAATCCCAGCCAACACGTAAAATATAATGGATGTTAGTCTTCCAAATCTCAGGGGTCCCAGGCAGCCCCTGACTGCCCTGCCATCAGGACCTGAATGCAGAGGAGGTCCCCAGACAGGCTAGGACTTTGGAAAGAACATATCCTCCAACCCACGCTCACAATCTCCTCGGCCTTGGGTACACTTAGGGACGGCTTGCCAGTGATCTTGCACCCCTCACCTCCCACTGCAGCTCAGTGGGGAGAGAATTTGCGAGACGCGGTTTCTGCCCTGCCTCGAGTTTCTTTTTTGAAGTCAATCAGTTTTCCTGTAAGATCATGAATGGGGGCAGTGGCATTTTACCGTGCAGTGATTTCAGAAACAGATGTATATGTTTTTAGCATCAGGCAGATAACCAAAATAAATCAAGCTCTGACAAGTTTGTGATTATATATTCATCCAGGAGCACTTAATAGCCACTGCAAGATGCGTCTTTGTATTTAACAACTCTCTGCTCCAGGCTGCCTCTCTTCCGTATGCTCTTGCATCCCCTCCAGCACCTTCAGTGTTTGCACAATGTCTCCCTGGGGAAAAAGAAGAAGGCATGGGTGCGTGGGTGACAGATGGGGGTTGGGGCAAGCACCCTTCTTCAGGGATGCCAGTTGTCCTCCCTCTGCAAGTGCCAGCACCTCTGGGCAGAGACAAAATAAAGCTTGCCTTCATAACTGCTGGGCAAGGTAACAGCTTCTTCAGAGCCAGCACTGTTCCAAAGCAACATCTCACCAAAGGGTGGTGGGGCTATAAATACAGCCGACAGCACTCAGTAGTCTTGTCTGGATGACACTTTTTCTTTTTCTGTAGAGTTTTAGGCTTAGTAAACAAATAGAAGACAATTAAAAAAATAAGTCAGTCTTTAGTAAAAATGCAAAGCACATATGTGAGGAGCAGGGAAGAACAAAAAGAGGTTTATATTCTGCTCTGTTAACTCCGAGCAGTTATAATTACTTTGCTAATTTTCCTCATGATACCCTCCAGACCTAACACGCTATTTTGGCCCTTAACCAAGCAACCTGCCTCTGTTGCCTGCAGGAACAGCTGTAGGAAACAGGCTAGAGGGAACAGGGTGTTCGCCCCATGGGCATCCATAGCCTGTTGTCTTCTTTCCTGGTCCCTAAGGGCCAGGCGGCGGTAACTCAGCAAAGCCAGCCGGTGGTGGCATCCCCCAAAAGAGGGTGGGCAAACCCCTGAATGCAAGCCCTTAGCTGGAAGGGTAGCGCTGGACATCTCAGCACTGAGCTCGGCCCTTGTTTCCCTTTGAAAGAAGGGTGAGCATCCACAGTGGAAGAAATGGAGGAAGGCCAAGAGGTGGAGGAGGTGGAGGAGGTGTCGCACCACTCGGTGCTTTGAGGTGGGAAGGTGCACGGTTCCTCCACGTCCTCCTCAGGCACCCATCACTAGGGGAGGTGTGCGCAGCAATGCCTGTGCTGCAGGACCGCTCCTCCTCGCCTGCTGGGGCTGCAGAAGATCACTGCGAGAGGCTCTCCTCCCCTGGGGGAGCCAGGCTTGGTCGTCGCCCCCCCGCAACACTGGCACTGACAGGCTGCGGTGTAAGGGGATGAGCTGGGAACTGGGACAAGAGAACAGAGCTGGGCCACGGGTTGTTGTGAGAGCAGAAGTAGGTTACAGGCGAGGTGGGTGAAGCGTGAAGACTCTTCCTGCAGCTTGCCCTTCTTTTGGTGTCTTCAGGGGTCGCGGATGTTCTTTTTGCCTGTTATTAAGAAAATGTTGCTGTGGGAAATTCTGTGGCTTCTCCTTAGAGGCAAAGCTGCTGAAGCAGAGCTGGGAGCTAATGCCATACTGGAGGAAACCCCATTCTGCTCCGGGGGCTTCCTCTCCTCTGCTCCCCCCAGCAGGGTCCAGATCCCCATGGGCTGCTGACATTCCCTGGGGGCAGACCACCCCTCTCCCTGGTTCCCACCTCCCTGTAGCCTACACCGAGTCCTGAAAACCCCTGACTGCTGAAAAATGACATTTGAGGTGTAGCAAGCTCAGCTCCCCTGCCCCCATCACATCTGCTTTCTTACACAGAAATTTCCTATACTGCACATGGACCACTGCAGGTATACATGGGCCACAGCTCCTACGGCTCACTGGTTTCTTCCCTGCTTGTTCACACACACACACACACGCACGCACATAGAGAACAACTCATAAATTTCTCTTAAAAATCCTGTGAAAGAAATTTACTTTCAGCTGGAAATTTCCTAGCTTTAGTTTGCAGAGGGTGCGAATATCTCCAAGCAGTAGTGGTGGTGAGGAAAACTCCAAACCCCTGCTTTCCACTCGAAACCCACTGAGTCAAACGTGGACTCCTCAGAAAAAACCCTAAACCCCCCCCAAAAAACCTCCAAAGCCTGAGAATTCTATCTTTGAACATAATGTGATGAAAATATATAGAAACTCTTGGAGATCTGCTATATCTAGCATGAGTTATTACTTGCCTGGAAGTTGATACCAGAGGCATGAGATTCAATATTCACCTTCTGCTAGTCATTATTCTCCAGTTTAAACATTTCAAGCATACAATCAGCAAGAGGAAAAAAACGCCTACTGACCAGTTACACATCTGCAGTCACGAACAGTGATGTATGGAAGCAAAACAATCTGAAAAGAAACGATGGGCTGGAAATGGTTCAGCCAAACACTTATGCAGAGTGCTGTTATTCTCAGAAATGAGAATAGGTCTGAACTGGAAGTGCCGTATCCAACTTTCACGTGTTTTAACCATCTGCATTTGGGTAAAAGCATAGAAGCACAGACCTGCATCAGGCATTAGGGGCTTGTCTGCTCTGATGGATGATACCTCTTGTATTTATCTGTTTGCAGTTTATTACAGCTTGCGTGCTTTGTGGCTGGACGAGTGCCTGTTCCCTTGTGCTGGTAATTGCATTCTGGGTCCAACTGGGATTTCTGGCTGGAGGGAGAAATCGCACCGACCAAGAGAGAACCTGGGTTTGCAGAAGTGAGAGAAGGTATGGGTGTGCAGGGGCGAGGAGGAGGTGGGTGGGAGGAAAAGGAGCTTCAGCAGAGAGGCAGGGAGCTTGCTGCATGGGCAGAGGTGGGGAGGCTGCCGAGACGGGGAGGGGAGCAGATGCAGCACCCGGGCCTGGAAGAAGTCAACTTTCCTTGAAGACCATAAGGACGTGAAAACCATAAGGAGTTTGCTGCTACTTGTCGCTACTTTGACCTTTACCAAGCCTCTTTCCCTCTTTGCATTTCGGTTTCCAGTCTGTGTCAGCATCGGTTATTTTTACCTCCAGCACTGCAGAGCGGTGGGGCCAACGCGACGGGTGAAGGTCTGTGATTTGCTCTGAATCCTTCCCGAGAAGACTCTGTGAAGGTGATGCTCAAGCCACTGGGGTGTCGGCTGGCTGGTAGCTGGTCTTTCCACGGTCCCCCGCTGTGTCTCAGCAAGCTTTCAGGAGCTGAGACACCCAGGCACGGCAGCCTTGCTGGCTTGGGGCAGGAAGCCTGGATCTTAGGAAGGGAACCAGCTCCATGCCTAGACACCAAACAAGCCAGGATCTGCTTCTGAGACCTCTCTGGATCTCCCTAAATTGGCTGGCACTGATACATCTGCAAAACAAGACTGGAAACCCCACAAGAAGAGAAGATCGCTGCTGCTTCTTGTTTCCCACGGTGGAGAAGGCCTGCCACCGCCACACACAGTGCTTCTGGTCCTGCCCAGGTGGGTAGCCTGCAGGCTGCCAGCCCTCCAAAACGTGCTTCTCCTGGAGGCATTTTGCTGCAATTCCTCCTAGACCTGCTCCCGCCACGTCATTTGCCTTAAGTACCTCCAAAAAAGGCAAATGTTTGGACCTGTGATCTAGCCCGGAAAGATTATTCCCCTGCTTTGCTTTCAGAGAATAGAGTTCCTATCTATTGCCCTGTCTGCACCTCTTTACACTGCTATTACCTGCCATTATGTCTTTATCCGCACTCTTGCTGGGTGACGGATATAATCCTTTAACCTAATCAGGGATTAGGCTGTGGCAATTAAAACACTGAAACAAGCAGCCTGCTAAAGGGATGTGTAGCTGCCTTTTTTTCCTAACAACATGGTGACACGTTGAGCCACAGGCAGCAAACAGCTTATTGATGGAGCAGTTGATGGGGTCTGGGGTCAATGAACATTGCAGGACGTGGCAGGGAGAGGAAAGAGAGAAGTCCAGGCTGTCAGCAGCACAGTGAGGAGAGGACCACTTTCTTATCTCCTCTCATCTGAGCTGCCAGAACACACCCAAAAAGAAAAGCAAAGGACTCTGGACAGAAAGCTCATGTTTATTTCCTCAGTATAGGAACCCCTGTGAGGAAGAAAATAACTTTGTCCCAGGAGCTGCTTAGGAGACCCCTTGGGGCAGTGATTATGCAGCAGCAATATCTAGACCTTCACAGGAGGGGAAATATAGCGCACTCAAATAAAAGTCTATGCCCTCAGCTCTTCACTCCTGAACACAAAATAAAGAAGCATATGTGATGCTGGGCTGAAATGCTGGATGATATTTCAGGGGCCATTTGCAGGAGAGAGATGAGGATTCTTGACATTGATGCCTGCAACTTCACAACTGTCAGGAGGCCAGCAGCATGCAGCTGCGTTGTCTGCCTTGAAAATAAATTAAGTTCCACTCAAGCAGAGACACAAGAAGGCTTCTTTACTCTTCCTGGATTTGTAGGTGATGCTAAGCAGTACAAGAATACAGTGTTCTTGCGTCCCAGGAAATGTCTGCGGATGTCAAGGGTCTAAAATAGCAAATGTCAGTATGTTCCATCTGAACACTCACACCTGAGTGCCTGGCAGGTCTGAATACAGCTCTATCAAGGTACGTGGTTTCGTCCCTCTTCCCTGAAAGAACCCAGAGGTTTTTGGTTTTTTATGGGGTCTTTTGGTTTTATGGGGTCTTTCTGTTTTATTTTGTGACGTGCGTTCAGAGTAGTCCCTGAAGCCTTGGCTCAGAAGCAGCCGTTTCTTCTCTTCAGCTTGCAGGCAGCACAGCGGGGGCTCTTTCTGCAGGAACATTGGACTCACCGAGATGTCCGCTTGCCCCCAGTCCCACTTGAGCTGGGAGGCTCTTTTGCTATGGCTCTTTTCTGCAGCAGAGAGCAGGGTCATTTTCCCCTACCACCCTTGTCCTCCGTGGCTTGGCTGTAGGGGACACCAGTCTGGTGCAAATGATGTGAAGGAAAGCACAAAAGGGAAGGTTAAGGACTCCTGCTCTTCTGGGTTATCAGGAAATTGAAAACACAGTGGAAGGACAATATACTGGGAAGACGTAAGAGTGTCACTGATTGGCACAGATCACAGAGGCCATCCTCCAAACCTTGAACAACCAAATGGGCTTATAGGTGAACAGTCTTGATGGAAAAGGGTCTTCTACAGCATCTTCCAAATTAATAAATCACTACAGTGAAAGATTTTCTTCGACTGGCAGAGTCTCTGTAGCTTTGGTGTTTGTTGCTCTAAATTCAGTCTCTTCCACCCATGGCTTTTTTTTTTTAAATTCAGATCTGCAGGAAATGAAGCTAATATTTCATTCTATCTGTCAGCTTGTTGTTCTACAAAGCAGCATGTGAGAAGAATAAATGAATGTACCCTGACCTGCCTGGCAAAAAATCTGACCCTCTCCCTCCACAGACACACACAATTTTTGACTTGTTTCTTTGGGGAAGAACATGTGCAAAGCCAGATGAGACCAGGCAAGAGAATGAGTTCATGAGGAAGGAAACAGCTAATATTCCCATTTCACCGGGGCTTTTGAATAAATAAATAGAGCAATTAATAATGAATAGACTTAAACTTGAAGTCCTTACTCTAGGCAAAAGTCTCCTTTAAGGAGCTCTTTTCTCAAGCACAATGTAGGTCAGAAATTCAGATCTAGCATGCAGTAGATGTTAATAAATAATAATGGTGGGCTGATTTTCTCCCCTCCCCAAAGAAACATTAGCTGGAAGGGCCACATGGAAAGTATAGCCTGTATTGTTCTGCTGGATCTTGTTCAGTGCTGGGGGAAGGAGGAGGCTAATGCACAGTCTGTGCCTTTCTTACACATCTTTGGTCCAATAGGCAGCAATAAAGGCACCCAGGGAACAGCATCACAAGGCCTCCTGAGCCCCGTTTTGTATGGGGCAGGGAGACGGTCTGTGGGATAGCTTCCTGAGTGGGAGAAACCATAATATAGCTGGACTCACCACTAATCCCATCTACGAACACAATCTACAAACTATCCAGAGGGATTTCTTTGCCTACTGCCTAAAATGATAGCTAACAGCTTCAGACTAAAAGCCACACAACATTTTGGCAGACCTGGAGTGTTCTCATGACTGAAACCACAGCTTCGACACATGAACAGTGTGATTCAGTAGATTTTTAGGGCCCCTTGCTCACTGCCACCTCCTTTTTATGTGCATTTCTTCCCTTTTTACTTTGGAGAGGTGACACTACAGTTTTAGGAGAAAAATTATACAAAACTGAGTCAGGAAGGGAATTTGAACCATCAGCACTTGGATTTTTGTTTTTTCCATTGCCAATTTTTTCTAATTCTGGATTTTCCTCTGCTTGCCAGCTAAATTGCCATGCAAGCAACCCGTGCCTCTTCTGGCTGGATTTCCTCCTCAGGCTTTACTAATGCCTGCGTGATGCTCTCTCCAAACTCTCCAGCCACACTTACGTCTCCTCTCCTGTCCTGCCCCTGCTGCCTCCTCCCTGCCACGGCCCCGTTTGGTGTCGTTTCAAATTCCCAGTCCTGGCCCCTACCTCCAGGGATTCTGATGCTTCTGTTTATCCCACTCATCAGCAACCGTAACATATCGGGCTGTCTGTCCTCTTTGCTGCTGGTGCTGGCTTAAACACTTTGCTTGTCTGCTTTTTGCAGATGTACAAAGGTTTCCAGCTCTCTTGAGATATGTACACAACTGCTTTCCTGAGCTAAGCCAGGAGCCTTCACCTCCTTCAGATCCCCCCCTACAAATCACATTGCTTGCTGTTTGGAAAGACAGTAAGTGAACAGAAAGACCCAAAAACATGCTGATGACAAAGCCGTCTCTTCAGTCAATAGAGATGAAAGGGGACTCAAAGCAACTTCATGTAGAATCAAATGGGTAAATGGCAACAAAAGAAATTCAGTATTTTTTTTTTTTCTTTAAATGCTCAGTGCAGGAAGGCACTTCAACTGTTTGTACACTGTAAAAGTTTTCACATTATCTCTGTCAGATAGGGAAGATACCAAGGCGCCATCGCAGACAGTTCAAAAAAACCTTTTAGACGTCGGACAGCAAAGCCAACTGTGGCAGGCTGTGAGAGGAATGGGGTGGCGGAATGTACTGAAACATGCCTGTGACATACACGCTGAAAAGCATATAGGGCTGACTTATACAGGTTTCAAAAATGACCCAGAATTTGCCCCAGGGATGTCCCAGTTCGTTTTCTTTGAAGGTGGCCATAAAAGTGCTTTCATTTCATAAGGCACAGAGCCTGAATTAGCTCTCTGAACTTCCTAAACCCTATTAGAGAAGTCAAGTGGGCTCTGATTTTATAGTGGGCACCTTCCCCACCTATTTCTTGGCCAGGATTGAGCCTGCAGCGTTGTTTTCTTGCCAGCCACGGCTGGGGCAGAGGTGACGGCCAGGAGAAGGGACCAAGTCCTCCGAACACGCAGCCTCCTGACCTGGAAGGTTGGGAGGGCTGGTCCAGCCCCACCATGGGCATGCCAGACAAGTACCCTCAGTCCAAAATATCAACTGGCAAATGACAGCGCAAGGGGAGAATTTGTGACGGTGATATCTTTTTCTCCAGCAGAGTGACTCATTCAGCCATGGCTGCCAGCTGGGGCTCATTAATTGCTTTAGATATTGAGGAGGCAGAGTGATCTGTGCTTTGCTGAGAAAATATTAATTGCATTAAAAGATAATCACAGAAAGGCAATTCACTTCGTGAAATGACTGTTTTGAGAAGGTGGCAGCTCTAGTGCTGGAGCAAGTGGATAATGTAGGAAGCGACGGGTGTTACAGTACATTGAGCAATTAAACACACGCTGCTGGCTGAGCTGTATTCATAAATGAGCAGCCCGTGAATCACTCGCCCCAAGCGCGCTTGAGATTTCATCTCTCTGACATATTCACTGCCACATAAATGCAGCCTCCGACACTGGGCTGCATCAGGGACGGTTTGGCTTTCAAAGGAGAGCTGGGGCTCTCCAGAGGGGCTCCGGGGACCTGCTGGGGTGAGGTGGGCGACCCGTGGATCTGCCCTCTGCTAGCAACCTGTGTGTAGTCGGGTGGGTTTCCAGAGCCCCTCTTCCCTGCATGGAGCCGTGAGGCTTTTCTGCAGAAAGTTGACAGCTGAGGATGCAGCTAGTTCGACCAGAAGAAGGTTGCAGGCAGGGGAGATGTTAATACAAAATGCAAATATGAATACCTCTGTTGTCTTGTCTTGAATTATCTCCCAAATTAGTCCTGGTTAGACCCTCTTTCTCATATCCTTCTACCCCTCCACTCAAAAGTTGCCACCTCTCCTCCACGCCAGCTCAGCAGCATCCCTCTCCCTTCAGTCAGAATTGGCAAGGGGTCACACAGACTGTTCCCTCCTGCAGGGTGAGAAGCAAAGCACCCCACAACTCAAATCTTTCGGGGCTGATGCTTACCAACCCTGACGTGAACACCTGCCGTGGGATGACACAGCCGGGGAGCACACCAAAGAGTGCTCCGAAATTGTTATTTTTTTGTATTACAGTAACGCTTCCATGTGCAGTGAGACTGGCCGTGGTGGCAACGACCCTAATCCAGAAGGTTTTGTACCAGGGACTCGAGAGTGACAAAGGGGCAGAATTACAGGGAAGTGAAGTGACTTCAGGGCGACACAGCAGGTGAAACCATTGTCGGCCGGCAGCAGAATCCAGATTTCCCAAATCCCATTCTAGTGCCTCAGCCTTTGTGTCACATGCGATCCACTTGGGTTTCGTTAAAAATTCGTTAAATTTCGTTTAAAATTAAAATTTAGTAAAAGATATTCTCCTTGCACACTGACAACAGAGACCGCGAAGCTGAATAGGAGCTGATTCAGATGAGAACATCCTAGCAGAACAATTGGTGCTATTTATAAAAAATGCACTCGTTGCAGTGTATAATTAGAAGCTTTGCCTTCCACACACAAATTGGAGATAATGACTCTGAAAGAAAGTGAAGGGAATCCAAACAGAACAATTTCTGTCCTGAAACTCACTTGCTAAAAACTCCTTCAGCTTTTCACCGAAGTCAAATCTGGAGAGTGTGCACTCTTCATGCTCCAGCTAAACGACTAGTGGGCCAGGGATGCGGAGGCATCACAAAGTGTTACTAAAGGTTTTGTAGCCAAGAAGGTAGCTCAGGTATAGGTAGAAGTAAAACCTGTGGGAATTTGGATGCCTGATTTGTTTGTCACACCCTCATAATCACAGATCACTTTTGAAAGCCCCACCTGTTGATGACAAAGGGTTGAACACAGAGCTGCCTGGGACAGAGGAAGCTTCTATAGCTGGAGATCCGGACTTCTGAGTTGGAGCAAAATGTATTTTCAAAATTTATTGTGGAAAGGCAAACAGCAGCTGTTCCATTGTCTAACCACAGAAATACCTTTAATTGACAGTAACGTTTTAAAATTTTAAAATACTTTGTTTCCATAATGTAAACACATGCCATAGTATAGACGAAAACGTAACATGCCATTCTTAATAAACTTTCATATGTGTCGTTATATGTGCACACAATTAAAATCAATTAATAGCTAAAACTTTGAAAAGAGGGCGAAGTAGTTCACAAAATTCAAACCAAAATCAAATCAGAAAATCACCCTTTCGGTCAACATTTTTCTTAAAACTGACACAAAGTATTCCCACAAGATATCTCTGTTTTCGTGAGGCAGCAGTTTCTGATGCTGTGCCGTCAACACTGTTTGTCCCTCCACAGCTCAGAGGGAAGCCCAACTAGTGCTGCCAGCCTTGCTGCAGGCGAGGAACCTCCTCAGCAGTTGTCAGGCATTTTGGGAGACGTCTTGGCCCTGAACCAAGGGAGAAAGGGAAGCCAGAGACCTGGCCCCAGCGTGGCCGTGCACAGCGAGTTCTCCCACCAGTACTGTGGCCTGGGCTGATGCCGGGGGGATGGGGAAAGCCACCCCGATGTGTAGAAGCAGATTTTAATTAAATCCTGTCAGATGGCAAAACTCTTGAAGTCCAAATGCCAGCTGCTTCTCTGTCTGGGCAGAGAGCAGCCCACCAAAGGGTGTGAGATCTCCAGTGCAGGTGTGGGGGTTCCTGACTGCATTTACTTGCCATGTGAGCTCTCTCTTTACAAAGTATAAAGTAATAACAATTGAATTATTTTCATGTATACATCATGGTTCAAAACTGATCAAGAACTGCTTTAAAAGCAGTGAAGGGAATATTCACAGTCGCCCTACAGGGCAGGTCTTTTTCACTCCTATTTTACAGAGAGATAAAATGAAGTGCTGTTGGTCAGGGTAAGTATCTGGTTTGGAGATCAGACAAATAGCTAGACACAGAGCTAGCAGTAGAAACCGGGAAACTTACTTTTCACTCTGTGTGCCACAATGTCCTTCATTCTCCTTATATGTGAAATGAAAATAATAAAATTACCATGGGAGTGTTGTGAGGTTTTGGTGGTGAAATGCTTGGGAGACTGGAAGGGAAACATTTCTTTCCCCACGCTCAGCTCTGTGTTGGCTCCTCTTCGCCGCTGACCACAGCGAACAGTAACGGACCCCCAAGCCTCTTGTCCTAAGGAAATGTGTCATTTGCATTTCTGACTCTTGCTGGGTGCCATGAACTCCTGCCAGCCGCAAGGCTTAGTGAGCCTTTCAGGCATCCTTTGGGTGGGAGATGGGGGAATCTGTTCTGCATGCCAGGTTCACAACAGCAGCCTGGGCTCTTCTGCTGACTTGGTGATCCCTTTCCTCCCTGGCTCTGGTTGCTCACCAACTGGAGAGAGTATATTGAGCAAGGCAGTGGCACGCCTTTTCCCAGTAGCTTTCTCTGAAATCAGAATATACACCACTGCCTGGGGATGTGTTCACTCTTGATCCCTCGGCCACAGTATCACAGCAAACATGGTTACCACAAGTTTGTTGAAAAATATCCTAATCCTTACAGGCCCTTTTTTTTTTTTTTTTTAAAGCCTTGCCTAGTTGCTTGGCATATGGTTCAGGATTACAGGATTTTCTGTGCTCTGCACTTCATTGCTAGTCATTGGTCCTCAAAGTTCCTTCCTTCTGCCTCTGCCTGCGGGCCCACAAGAACTTGGTTAGGATTGAGAGATAACTGCTTAAAAAGTGCTTCCAACAGCATGAGCTGAAATTTAGCAGGCTAAATCCTGTCCAGAAAAGATACAGGCTGAAAGGGCAGGACGGGGAATATGGAACAGTCCTAGCCAAGCAGGAGGCACCAACATTGCAGCCTTTTCCTGCCTAGGACATGGGAAGCAACCCGCTAGCATGACAACGATGACAGTGTAGGTTCTGCGCCTGTAGGTGGGCTCCACCTGCAGACTGGGACACTTTTTTCACCATGCTCATTTGTCCAGAAGGAAGAAACTCTGGACAGGACTGGGGAGTCACTCATGACCTTCAGCATGACTTCAGTCGTTTGGCTTAGCATGGATAATTCCTTAGGCAGCTGGTGATCAATGGGACCTGCTTGCAGCTGGGCCCCCTAATGCAGTTCACTTTTCAAAGAAATGCAGTAATGGAGCAGAACAAGCAGTAATGAAACTCTGAAGGACCCCAAAGTAGAGCTTCTTTTTCTCTCCCTTTAATTGCAAGGCTAATGTTCCACATAAATATCTAGCAGCTGGTTGTTTGTGTATGGCATTTTGAAAGCCTAGCTAAAAAACAAGAGAGAGTACAGCTGGGAGTCAAAAAAGCTTTCAGAGGAGATAAGGCACTTTGCCACCAGCACTTCATGGGAGGGGCATTCTGACAGCAACATGATTTAAAAAGATTAAGTGCACAGAGTATAAAGTTCTTCCAGAATTTAAATATTTATTAAACATATCTACCAGAGGCAGTCGCAAAGCACCACGTTTAAAAGAGGACTCCTGAGCTAAAAGGTAAATACTTGTGGTATACGATGCTCTCAAGTTCCACGCGAGGAGAAATCAGCCAGGCACCGTGAAATGAAAAAAAGCATAAACCTCTGAAAAGGGATGGGCAGTAATTGCCTAATGCCAAAAGGACAGAGCACAGAGTTCTTTCCTCCATTCTCTTCGTTATTCATAATTAAATTTTCACTTGAATCTGCAGCCATAACTGCTCTGGGTACAGTCACCCTCTGGGAAGCTACTGGAGGCTGACATTTTAAGGGAAGAAGGGATCCAAGCTAGCCCCTGAAATGCAGGGTCTCTGCTTCGGTAGACAGTTCCTCTGATTCATCATGCAAATGTATGGATAAATTTCCAATTATCTGTGTTTGACAGACAGCCATGTCTTTATGAATAGAAACACGCAGCTGTGTGCTCATCTCAGACTCCGGCGCTTAAAGACTGTCTCCTGCCTCAAGGAAGCTGGCATTCAAGAGGAGAAATGTGTTAACCCCCAGATGTTAGCTGGAAAGCCGCAAAAGCTCAAGTAAGCCACCTCAAAGAGAACTGGCTTTCATGGGAACAGGTGAGTAGAAGATCAGCTAACGGTCCGACCACACAGCGCGCTGAGGAGCAAAGGGCGATGCGCTGCGGATGTTACACAGCAAGTTCACGTGCTGGTCTGTTGGGAATCCGTGCAAATGGAGACTATGGGGCTGTATGATGAAAATAAGAAAGAAATGTAAAAATATTCAAAAGGAAGGATTAATTCAGAGATGTAAAAGGTAACTCTTGCTAAGGAAGAAAGTCTTACCTCAGTTAAACTCAGATTAGGTTTTAGGAAGGGCTCAGCTGCTGCAGATGAGAACCTCTGCAGGGACGGTGGTCAGAGGAACTCAGCCTCAACGCGAGACCCCTTTTTTACGATCTTAATCAATAATACAAAATATTGGACTCCAGATGAGCGGATTAAGTATGTTCATACCATCTTACCTTGTTCTAAATAAGGTGGAGAGTATGTGTGTTGGTACTTGCCAGCAAGCTGGCTCTTTTGACCTTTTCCTCACGGAAAGTCCTGACTCATCTCTGTCTCTCACCTCCAGTATTTGTCTATCACCTAAATTCCACTTAGCTTAACTAAAGCAAGGGTGATGTAAGATGCCTGTTGTAGTTACGCATTCACGCTAAGCCAGTACTCATATTCATATAATGTTCCATTTCTAGTGCTTATAAACATTTTCCTCTATAATACTGGGCAAATTTTGACTGCTTTTAGGCCTATTGAAAAAGCTAAAATCAAACGAAGGGCCAAGAAGTGAGACACGGGATGTGAACAATCGCCAGCACTGGTGCCAGGGCAAAGAAAAAAAAATCTGTGAAAAGATAACTCGAAGAGGTGAGAATGGGTGGAAGGAGTTTCCGAGCAGGGGCTTTGCTCCCCAGGTACGAGTCCCTGGCATGGCAGCTCCTCGGTGCCGTGGGGCTTCATTTCTTGCCCTCTGGAGAGGCAGGTTCAGGGCTTGCTCTGACGGCGATGCAGTGCAGGTGCTGCTGCCCTTGCTCAGTGTGGAGGGCCAAAGCTGGGGGTGCAAGGAGAGGGCACGCTTTCAGAGGGACCCACAATGTGGGGGTTCCTAGCAAACACAGCTTCACTGGACTTCACTTTCAGGATGACTGTATTGAGCCCTTTCTGCCAAATCCATCTCTTTTAAGTTATCTCCAGAATGGACAAATTCATAGGTATTTTCCTACCCCCGTGGTGTAATAAGTTTAGAAAGCTGAATGGACTTAGAGCAGCCCGAGCTAATTTCTAAGATTCATTTTTTTGGCAGGTTTTAGTTTCCTTTTGGATTTGTGAAATGCCAAAAAATTAAATCCTTTTTTTGTGCCCTGTTTTGAAATGCTTGCCAAATGGGTCCTGCAAACACATCAGCGTGGACACTCTAAACACGGACAGTCTCTAACTGTACCCATTAATGACTTTCAAATACTTGCACTGTGGGAATGTGAGAGTGCTATTGTTTTTCTTCCCAGGCAAGCATGGCATCCACATCACTCACCCTCCTCCAAGGGTTTTGGAATAGCTGTGAGAATGTGCCCTGCACAAGTAGATGCATGACATTTTCTCTAGACAAGCTTTTTTTTATGTGCTTTCTTTGAATATTTGTAGGAAATAGATAAACGCATCAGGAATGCCACCATAGGGAATTAACTCTTTTCAGAGGAAAATGCCGACACAGAGATACTGCAGCTCTTTCACTGAGCCTCTCTGCTCCAGCCTCCCCTGCTCACCTGTGCTGTTGGGCACACACCAGGAATGCAAGTAGCACTGCTGGGCACAAGCAATAAACTCTTTCATAGCCAGGTTGCCATTTCCAGTCTTGATGAGATGTGCCAAAGTGGGTCTGATCAGATAATGATTTTCTGTCTGCGAAGCAAGGGGGAAGGCATCACTCCAGTAGAGGATGAGTGCTTGAATCACTAAAATCATGACAGCATGGACACTACAGGTAGGATAAGAAAGCTGGTTTCTCTATGATCAGCTCCTTGAAGAGAGACATTAGCTGCTTTAGGCTTCATGACTAACCCCCCTTACCAGATATTTGCTGGCAAGAGCGTAAATCTTTTACATCCATGGAGCCTATGCCCAGCTCTTCTAGGCGTATCGTAGAGATGAACTTCAGCGCTCCCTACAACAGCTCAGCCTGGGATGGGGATAGAAAAACTCCAGTCAAGAGAGTTTCAAGGAGAAAAATTTGGTCTAACATGTGACAATAATCCGGTTCCTATTCTTGAATACACAATGACAGGAGCTGCACTAGTGCTCCTCTTTGAACCCTCTCATAGTATCTTTAGCAAGGTTTTCTCAGTTTCTAACACATCCCTTCATGGCCTTTTATTTTCTCTCCTGCTAGGCAAATCTTTGAAGGATCATCAGGAGCCATTCAGTGTTTATAAAAGAAAGAAACCTTCCCTGGGGAAAGTAAGGTACCATCTTTCCATTGGGCAGGAAGGGGTTTGCCATTTAGTTGCCAAAAGCAGTCTCACAAGTAATCTCAGTACGTCAGGCAGTTTTGTTTGGGCTGGCAGGTTGTGTGGTGGAACTTTCCAGCTATGTTGAGCTATCTGAGGAAGGTGGATTGAGATCAACCAGCCTTTCTCAAATGGGAACGGGAAGGAACAGGCTGAGAAGGTAGTGAATTAAGATGGCAAGCTGCTGTGCCAGACTTGAATCAGGTCAAACTTGTGCGTATCTGAAGAGGTCACTGTGTATTCTCCAGTTCAGGTGTTTCGAAGCTCCCAGAGTTTCTAAGCTTTCATTCTCAGAAGCTGTGATTGCTCAAGCCCGTGAAAGTGTATGGGTGCTAGTCTTGTCCTCCATATCTGTGATCAAATCCTGAATTTATGCCTGCTGGGTATTATGCATCATTCCAGCTCTTTTCTAGAGATTAAGTGGCTGAGCCAGGGTGTCTCCAGCAGACCTCAGTTAGCAGCTGATCTCTGGGTTTTAAATGGACTTGGACAAGGCTCCATCGTTCAGGTATTTTTTCCAACGGAAAATAAGATGGAGACCACTCACACATCTCACAGAAAAGCTGCTTTGTTTCAGTCTTGGATTTTCCTGTGACCATGGATGCCCTGCCAAACATTTTCGGTTTGCTTTCTCACCAGACTAAATGCAGACTAATCTGACAGTCATTATGAGGGCTAGCAACCCCGGGCCCTCTCTCCTTTCCAAGTCCTTTCCTTTGAAGGAAGAATTAAATGGGGAAGTGTCCTCAAGTTCACCATGAAGAAGTGAGCATGGCACTGTCCAGTCCCATTTGCAATGAGAGGGTAGGATGTGACGGTTGCTCAAGCAGAGCTCTTGGGTGCATGGTGAGAAGTTCAAGGAAGCATGGATTTATTTGTCCAACATTTAAAGGTATAAAGCTAAAAAAACTGAAAATTAGAACTCGTTTTGCCTGGCGAGCGTGGATGCCCCCAAGAAGTAGTAATAACCGCATCTCCCCCATGCTCTGGCCCATGTTGGTGTGACTTCCACCTTCCCTGAAAACCCTCGCAAGCTGGTAAGCGATAGGCCTGCCTAAATCTCTGACCTTTCCTTTGGGTGACCTTCTGGGCTAGTTTTGACTCAAGAGATGTTATGAACTGGAGACTCCTCCTCCTGATCCACTTCACAGGCATGATGAAAGAACCATTTGTGCCAAGAAGTCCCAAACTTCCAGAATCATAGACTCATAGAATCTTTTAGGTTGGAAAAGGCCTTTAAGATCATCGAGTCCAACCGTCAACCATGCCCACTAAACCATGTTCTGAAGTGCCTTGTCTACGCGCTTTTTGAATACCTCCAGGGATGGTGACTCAACCACTTCCCCGGGCAGCCTGTTCCAATGCCTGACAACCCTTTCAGTAAAGAAATTTCTCCTAATATCTAACCTAAACCTCCCCTGCCACAACTTGAGGCCATTTCCTCTCGTCCCATCACCAGCCACCTGACAGAAGAGACCAGCACCCGAACTTGAACAACCCAGAAACTTCTCTGTGAAACCATTAGCCTGTGGGTGAAAACTATTGAAATCTGATTTTTTATTTTCTGTCATAGGTGGCTTTCCAAATCTCAGTGCCATTCAGTTTGCCAGCAGTAACATCTCTGTGCTAGAAACTAAACTGAGATACCTGTTCATACAGTAAAAGTTCAGAGTGGAAAACAAAACCCGATCAAACTGCATCATGGTTTTCTCCAACCTCAGAAACAGCCAGAAAGATTTCACAGTTAGAGTTCATCTGACACATTTTTCTGATGCATCCAAAGTCTGTCTTGAATTCGGGTTTTGTATTTATGGCTAGACAAAAAAGTGGTTGTACTAAACAATGTGCCTGTTTGAGTAACCTCTGTAGATAGGATATGAGAAGTTCATAGGTAAATGTTATAGAAAGCCCACAGTGATGTTTGTACAGCTATTCTTAGCAGAGACTTTATTGACCCAACATCATCTGTATTGCTTAAGATGCCAGTTCTGGTAAAAAGTGCCGGACTGACAACTGTGGGGACTTGAGGTTTGTTTATTCACTGAACCGAGAGAAAAGACAGCAGTAGGGAATGCTTCCTTCCCAGCACTCCCTGCCAACTTTTTCTTATTACCTAACATTCATATTGAAGCACCATTTCGGAGCTCCAACCAGTTTACACTCCCTCTGCTAAGCACTGAAAAAATAGATAACCTCTTCCTTTCTAGCAAGCAGCACCAGGAGAGTAAAGCACCTTTCTCTCCCCTGAGACTCCCAATGTAGCTGCAGCTACGTACTGTGGATTTTTTCTGTCCAGACCAAGACCTGCAAACTCATTTCATGCGGGGAACAGTGTGAACATCTGGCATCAGCTAATCACTCACCACCTACTTAGGCTGCTGTCAAAATCCTGTTTTAGTAGGACCCTGACCTAAAGCTATGACACATGTTTCTGAGTAGTACATATGCTCAAGCCAAGAGAAAAGGAACGGCATGAGAAGGAAAACAAAGAGGAGGGGATAGTTAGCAGAGACAGTGCATTACTGAGACATCTGTTTGCCGCAGGGGCAGCAGACCAAGACAAATTTGTGAAAATTACCTTCAATGGTCGGGGTTGAAGCTGAAGAACCTGACAAGATCTCGATTCTGGGGGAACTCCAATGAAAGGAGATGGCATCCCCATTTGGAGTCCATCCAGTTCAGCACTCAGTGACGCGTGCAGCCCTTCAGCATAGATCACTCTAATTGCATCCTATTTACTGTGTAATTGCACTATAAACAGATACACACATACAGCATAAGAAGAGAATTGGGATCTATAATTATATGCAATTAGCAACATTCATTGCTCCCTGCTCTACTTATCCCTAATGAATGGCCTGTGCAAACAGCAGGCTTGGTACCGGGACAAATTTATGTGTGACATGGGCAAAGGTGGCACCAGCGATTAGCACCATTCGTCACGGAGCAAGGAAACGGAGGAGTATCGCAGTCTAGCACGAGCAATGAGCATGTCCCCAAGGCCTTGGGAAGGGTCAGACGGAGAGAGCACAGCCAAAGGATTCAAAGGGCTCAGACTCTGCTTTTGGACCTGGCCGTGTGGTTTCAGGAAGATAATTTTGGTATCTTTGTGCATCAACTTCACCACCTGCAAGACAGGGCTGGCATCCTCATCTTCTTTGAAATGGAGGTGGGACATGCAGAAGAAAATTTTATCAAAGAGCTGGGATATACTGTTATTCCAACAATCCACAAGTGGCCCTCATATATTAGAGTCCAGTAAATACTTTGAAATCTTGGTGGGTGCAAAAGAATTAGAGAGCTGTAACTTAAAGATGTTAGCACTGCACCTGGTGAGAGCAGCACTGGCTGAAAAGGCACAAATGTGTGGCTGAGGAACTTCTCCAAAGTTGGAAATTTTAGGGCTAGGCAAAGCCAGATGTGTTTGAGGTGTTGACAGCAGACCATAGGGGAACAGGGACAGCCTCATCACACAAGGCTTATAAAAAAAAGCAATTAAATGTTGGAAAACTACATTCTTGGGTGCAAAAGAAGTCCTTCTGTGCCCAACAGATGGAGAAAATGGAGTTTTCTGTCCCTAGCAGCTACGGTTCTGGGAAACAGAGCTGGGCCCTGAGTGAAGCAAAACTGTCTGCGAGGCACTCCAGCAGATCTGTCATTTGCTAAACAATGATGATAGTGGTGAAAAAATATCCATGTGCTAAAGAAATCTGCTGAAAAAGGAAACCACCCAGCTGGGCTTCCATTCTGTGCGAATTCAGGCTGTGGTATTATCTGGGAGGCTGCCTTCCTGCTGGCAAACGTTAGCCAGTACCTTCTGGAAGAGAAAGAAGCAAAACGTTTTTGATGGCCCAGCTCTCCAGGGGAGGTGCATCCTCCCAGGAGGAATTCAGCATTTTAGCTTAGAATTGCTCTTTTTGCCTCTTCCCTTTTTTTTTTCCTTGCATTCCCAGCAAGGCAGCTCATTTCCTTTGGCCTCCTCAAGCCCATCCTTGCAGCGTTCAGTCTCTTTTCCTCCCAAAAGACCATGTCCCCCTCTGGACTTCACCACGCAGGTGGGGGTAGAGCCAGTGTGGCTGGGCTGCCCCGGGGTGAACTGGGGGCAGTTGCTCCCAGAACTGGGAGAGACAACCCTCAGTCCCACTGCTGCCTGCACCCGGAGGGGTGCTTTGTGCCGGAGGCAGAAAAGCCTCTCACGTGCAATTTGTTTGGAGGAAGAAAATCTCAAGGAGGTAAACATGAATTTCTCTTCTCTTTTGTTCGGTTAGGGGCAGAAAAATCTCATCTCGGCAGGGCTGGCATCCCTTCCCACACACGGCCCGTGGCTGCTAAGGCTTCTTCTCTTTGTATTCAGCTGGTTAGTGCCGATCCCGAGAGGGCTTGTTTAATGAAATCTCCCATCTAATGGCAGAGTTCCCCGACACAGGCTCGCTCTTACTTGGCCCCAGGAGATTTAAAAATAAGCAGAGGAATTTCTCCACCCACACGGAGCAGAGCGTAAGCCACGGGTGGGTGGGCAGCAGGCTGGGTTCTGGCGGCTTTGGAAGAGAGTAAAGCATCTCCCTGGAGAAAGGCAACTCCCACCCACCCTGGGGACGCAGCCTCCAGCTCCCTTTCAGAAAACGCTAACAGAGGCTCCTTCTGGTTCACCCCCTTTCTGGCAGGCGCTTGGCTTTTTGGACCTTTATTTCCATGAGATCGCCTGCGTTTTTCTGTGCTGTACAGGGAAGGTTTCACTCAGATAGCAGCCTGGCCTTCTCATCACACGGCTCTTCTCCACATTTTGGGTGCCCTGAAGTCAGAGGAGCCCTGCACCCTCCGCTGCTGCCCTGGCCCGGCGGAGCACAGCATCAGAGCAGGGCAGGCTGCTGGCTTGGTTCAATCCTGGCAACCCAGGCCGGACTGCCGTCGGCTCTCCCTGCGCCAGGCAGCCTGGCACAAAGTGATATTGGCCAGGCATAAGCCTATCGACCTGGAGGAGCGCGATGCTGGCCCTGCTTCAGCTGGAGACGTCAGCGTTGGGTAATCACAGCAACCTAGACACAGCCTCCGTGCTCAGCAAATGCTCTATTTAACGTAAATAAAGTAATTACAGGCGTTGCACTCACTGTAGTTAGAAAGAAATAAGACTGCCTGCACCTTTGGTGTATGTTACCACTAAGGAGCAGAGGTTTCTTTAAATTCTTTTTCTTGTCCTGGAGCCTGAGAGCTTTCGAGAACTCGCAATGGCAGGAGAGGAGAGGGGAAGAACTTGAAACAGAAACTCTGGGGCCAGAGCCTTCTCCTCTCCCCACCAGCAGCCAGACCTGTGCTCGGGGCTGGAGGGAACACGAAGCAGGGTTGCGTCTTACAGCTGCCGAAAGGGCCTCTCTACCAGCAGGGTCCTTTTGACAGTATGAGGGAGAGGAAGAGTCCATTTTTTATCTTTGGCATTGAAGCAGCAAAAGGGCCCTACCCTCTGGACTCAGAGAGGGAGAGAGACCCAAGATGTCATTTTTAAGCCCTCCATCAAAGACCAGCAGCTGCAGCAAGCAAGACTCTTCTTTAAATTGCCAGTAGACACTGAACTGTCTCACAATGAACAGGTTTTTTGCAGCTTGTGTATATGGGGGATGGACTCACCCGAACACATCTGTGGGTTGCAGACGGGGTGAGTGTTTTGCCAAACTTCAGGAGACCTTAGGAGCTTGGCTGCATGCACAGGAGGAGCAACAATTTCAGGGGCTTTTGCAAAACAGCACCCACAATAACAAGTAATTTTCCTTGTTCTTTCCAGAGCTGCACAAATCTCCCAGCACATTAAGAACAAGGCTACCCTGTAAATCCTAATAACATCCAGCAGGAAGGTTGATTCAATAGAGCATGGAATAAGTGCATGTAGGGGGAAAGGAGGGGCACGAAGAGATATTCTACATCATTTTTAAACCTGGGCAGATCAGATGTGCTGAAGCGGCTCTGTACATCCAGGAGGATGCAGCAGCTGAGGGGGTGATTACTGAGGCCCTAGCTTGGCTGTGCTGAACACTCTGCCCAGGAGTGGGCAGGGACACATCTGGGGGAGCTGGCATGGGGTTGCAAGGAGGCAGCCTTAAAATTTGGCACCGTTTGGTAGCTTGCCGTGTGCTCAGCCTTGGCAATTCCTCCCTGGTTGGGTTGCTATGAGTACGGACAAGAGGACTGCAACCACTAATTTTGGAATCCTCTTAGATCAAAGAATTTTTATCATTAAGATTATTTCTTGATTTTAAAAGGAGAATAAATTTCACAGCAGCTCATAATGGCACTGTCAACGAACAGATTATTTCTCATGGTCCTTGGAGAAGAGCAGTGACAAAGACCGGTGATCTGGGCAAGTTGAAAGAGAGATGAAAGAAGTTAACATAATATAACATTGACCTCGAGGACAGTAGAGGGAGAAATGTTCCATGGCAAGTTCATAGGGCATAAGGAACGAGGCGGGAGAACGTGCTGATGGAAGCGGCACAACAGGCCATGGGAGAACCGTAGCAACAGGAGCAGATGTAGGTGACAAAGCAAGAAATACCTTTCAGGGTGAGGTCTCTCAGGGCAGGGAGATGACTGAACAGGACTGAACCAAGCCCAGGCAAAGAAAATCTCTCTGGAGTCGGCTGGCATTTGCTTAGAAAATGGACTGGTGGAGGTCAAAGCAGTCTCTTACCTCAGTGCAAACAAACCTTGATGTGGCCGGTTTTCTTGGAGTCAGAGCTGTTCTTAGGCTCAGCAAAACTTATGGCAGCATTAATAACCTGTCCTGGTTTCATCTGGGATGGAGTTAATTTTCTCTCTAGTAGCTGATATAGTGTTATGTTTTGGATTCAGTATGAGAAGAATGTTGATAACACACTGATGTTTTCAGTTGTTGCTGAATAGTGTTTAGACTAAGTCAAGGGTTTTCCAGCTTCTCATACCCAGGGCACAAGGAGTTTGGATGGGACACAGCCAGGACAGCTGACCCCAACTGGCCAAAGGGGTATGCCATACCATGTGATGTCATGCCCAGTATATAAACTCGGGGGAGTTGGCCTGGGAGGTGGATCGCTGCTCGGGAACTGACTGGACATCAGTTGACAAGTGGTGAGGAGTTGCATTGTGCATCACTTGTTTTGTATATTCCAAATTTTTTATTATTATTATTATTGTAATTTTATTATTATTATAATTATTATTTTCTTCCTTTTTGTCCTATTAAACTGTTCTTACCTCAACCCACGAGTTTTACTTTTTTTTCCGATTCTCTCCCCCATCCCACTGGGTGGGGGGAAGTGAGTGAGCGGCTGCGTGGTGCTTAGTTGCTGGCTGGGGTTAAACCATGACATAATCACGATGCTTGGCTCTAGCCCTAATAATGCATTCTTTTCTGCAAGATGCTGCGTCCTGCTTGCCTGTGCCATTTTATTGTTCAGTTTCTTATGCAAGTAATCTGATTAGACTGTGGCAGATAAGATATGCAAAGTATTGTTCTGCTTCAAGAGTAATTAATTTTATCATATGATTTTGAAATAATTTATACACTGTTTTCTCCTCTATATTTATAGACTCCAAGCTTTTAAACTGAGAAGGCACAGGGCCATTCAGCCTGACCACCTGTTTAAGCAGGCTGGCCAGATTATCTTACCAACAATTTCAGACCAGCAATATCTGTTTGAGATCCACTACCTCTAATTGCTCTCTTTTTTCTGGTCCTCAGAGTCTATTGCAAGAACTGTTCCAACATTCAGGTGCAGATTACGGCATACTCAAGCTGTCAACAGACAGTGAGCCTTTGCAGGTTTAACACTATTGCAGAGTTTCCCTCGCTGGTGACTCTGCTCTTTCCCACCAGTTCTGCTTTCCACCATCATCCCAACGAAGGGCTTGCCATAAATATGCTCGGGATTGCAGTAATAAACTCCTCAGCAAACAACATTGTTAATGCGAGGTGTTTTCCTGTTAAGAATGCTTCAACACATTGGTAACGATGCTATCCTTGTGATCTTGGTCCGGCACCACTTTCGCTGGAGGCTGGAGGGGGTGGTGGTACTGGCACAGGTGCCTTCCACTTTCTGCCGCGGAGCTTACTACAGGCTTTCCATTCCCACCTCCATGTCCAAAGAGGATAAGGTATTTTGGTCTTGCAGGAGGACTGGAAGAATTAAATCATTGAAGTTTCTGAAAGGGCGATCCATGGTGGCAATAAGCATATACATCCAGCAGGAATTTAGAGACACAGGGTGAAATCTTGGTCCCCTCTGAAAACAGGGGCAAAACTGCTCCATGATTTCAGCGGATCCAAGTTTTCCCCTTTGGCACAAGCAAGACACACAACCTTTAGTTTCAGCCAGTGGTAAATCTGACTCTCCCACAAGGACAAATGGGATGATCGATACACCCAATGTAGGTATTGAGGACCAGAACACGTGCTATCACTAGATCGTAAAGAATAAGGTGCGCGTAGGCTTTAGTTATATTTTCCTCTCTATCGCTAGCAGCCTTCACCACTTTGCGTGAAATGAGATATTACTAACATTACTCGTCCACAGTGGCAGCAATCTTCCGCAGGTGTGCAGGTGGGCACAGTAATTACAAACACTGCTTTTTTACACTGTGCACTGACAGCTCACAGTCACCAACCACTGACGCTTGCTTTTCTTCAGTTCCTTTCTTTAATGAGGAATTAGCCTATACAATGGTAGACCCATGGTGAATATAATTTTCAGGTGGATACCTATGCCATAGCATTCAATTATTATAAAAGCTGCATTAACTGAGTTAAATTATTAAGAAATATTTCCTGGTGTATGAAGTGGCAGCTGTTCTGGGAAGAGGGTAATTCTCCAGGCTCACAAAAAGCATATGAAAATGCAGTGTAGGTCTTCCCTGGAGAAATATCACTGGCTGTCTCTACTCAACCTCTTAGCCAGCTCTCAGGCGTGAAAAGTAATCTTAAGCCTACATGGGCCAGCATGCAAAAACAGCCTCAAAACTTGAATCCAGGGCTTGGACCCTAATGTTTGGGAAATGCTGACACAGTAGTCCCCCAAGTGCTGGCTCCCCAGGGACGGTATGTGAATATAAAAAGAGTCACTCTTTGAGTCCTGAGCTTGCTTTGTCCATGTGAAAGACATTTAGACAAATAACCACAGCCACTTTGTCTTTCACAGATAAACTAGATAACACGGTGCTCTTCTTCCTCTTGGTGCCCCACCATTTCGCACATGCAGCCAACAAAAATACTGAATCAAAATGCTTTGAGAATATGAGTTTCACTCAGATCTAATCCAGATTCTGCACCAATGTTGTAGAATAATTTTGTGGACTTTTTTTTCTGTGGGCTTTTAGCTTTATAGCTATATGATTATATCTGATCTCTTCTGCTCTTAAAATACTATCAGAAAGGCTGAGAGACATTAATGTGAAGATAGATGGGAGAGCTGAAGTGCATTACCAACACTGCCTTGTCACCCACCATCTGGGTAGACTAATGTGTAATAGAAATGTACGTTTAAGGCAAAAATCTGTTCAAATGATTCCAGATTTGCCTCTCCGACTCTTACAGACAAGGCTGTATGGCAATAACTACACATGCAGAAGCGGTTTCATTTCTCTCTTCATAAACAGAGTTCATGAGGATGCTCCAGAGACAGTATGTCAAGTTTCCTGAGTTTAGAAACCCATGGTAACTCAGAGCAGAGAAGACGACCCTAAAGGGTCCCTTTCTGTTCCCAAATCAGTTGCGTCCCTCTGAGCTTTGAGGCTGAGATAGGCTACTGGGTTGCAATATGAATACATTGTGCCCAACTTCAGACTTTGAAGGTCTCTCAGAAGTTTCAGTTAGCACGGAAGGAAGGGGTTGTCCCGTGCTACAGAGGCACAAAGCACCATCTCCTCCTCTCTGAACTGCAGTGGCTGCCCAAATGCTTACAGATGCAGTTCAAGAGCTCTCACGGTCCTGAGATCTTGGCTTGCTCATCAGTCACCTTTGCTCATGACAGCGCTGGCATGAGGCACTAGGGATGCCAGCTGCTGAACTCGCTGCAGCGGGTGCTGATCTCTGGGGAATTTCCTCCCTCAGACTTTATATTTAGCTATAAATAGAGAACAATGCAAAACACATTTAATTTACCAGGCATTTTCTTGGTCGCTTAGTCGGATGCCTTCTGTCTGGACAGATGAAGACCACCCAGGACAGCACAGTATTTTAAACAATACTTGTTTATTTCTTCATTGTGCTGGATGCCTGCGTTGTGTTAGACATACTGCAGTGATGGGCACCGACTCCATCCTGCAGCTAAATTCTTTCATAATTTCTTGGGAGATGGGCTGGGCTGGCTGTAGGTACAATCGAGGCAGGCTTACACTGAACCCTCAGCAGCACCCCACTTTCCCTCTCCTTAATCTGTAATAGTGCCAATTAGCTGCTTTCCAGTCACTGACGAGAGGGCAAGGTGATCTAAATGCGGGAAAGGTCACAGGGAATTTTAAACAAAAATCTACTAGTGCAACCAGCCATAGGCAAAGGTCGCTCTGTGGCTGCCGAACGCCGGGTCCTGCTGCCAGCGGGACACACACAGTCCCTGCTCCTGAATCAGCTCCATCAGCTCCTGAGGTGGACGGGGAGGGAGGAAACCAAACCCAATCAATCCACCCCATGCATGTCTTGAGATGTCACCTACGGACTCGGACATCCTCCCCTGTACCTGCCAGAGATATTTCCGTGGTGGTGGTATTTAATGGGCAGTCTCCTGGGATGTCAATCTCCCAAGACCTAGGGGAGGGAGCAGTAGGCTGGATCCCAAACATAGCACTTACATTTAGAGCACAAGAGCTGAATTTTTGAGAATGCGCAACTTTTGTCATGGCTGTCTCATGAGAGTGATAAGTACTGCAGCACCGGAGCACACTGCCTGGTTGAAATTGTTGTGAAATCTCCATCCTTGGAAATATTCACAACTTGGCTGGACAACGGGCAAGTGACCTGACCTAAGGTGGCCCTGCTTTGAACAGGGACTGGGACCGGATGATCCTCAGAGGTCTATTCCAACCCAAATTATCCTCTGGCACTTTGATGTCACGCCAGGATGACATGGCTTTTGAAAGAACTGTGAATATTCCCAACACATGCTGGGCAAAATGTTTGAACATAGGCACCTAAATTTACGTTCCTAACTTTTAGGTAAATAAAAGTGACCAAAAGTCCTAAATCCATTGATGTAAATGGACTGCCTTTTCTTTTAAAAACATTGCTACTTTTCATTGCTCACCTTAGCCTTTCCTTTGATTCATTCTTCCGGGTTTTTCTTGTAACTTAATAGCGAAGAAATCCAATTTATCCACTAGAGCTGACCAGAAAGAAAGGCTTTTCATAAAGGATCAAATGCAGAGCTGTTTAAAGATTAAAAAAAAAAAAGAAAAAAAAAAGAAAAGAAATAAAAAACATACCACCACCCCCTCCTCCAAACATACAACCCACAGCCAGGAATCATAAATCCTAAACAAGTATCTAAACAGCCCAGCGTTTACAGCATTTATCTCAGGCATGGGCAAGCCCGAGTTAAGACCTTTACCCTTTCTGGTTCATTATACGGCCAATGTTTTTAATTATATTTGTTTTGGCATAGGATAGACTGAGCGCAACCTAAGAGCTGATGTCTGCTAGGGGATCAGGGTCTGAAGGACAGCTGGAGGAAAAAGTCAGCTGAAATGACAGATCTGAGCCCGTAAACCCAAGAGCTGAAGAAAACTCAGTTACGCTGGTAATGCATTAGTCTCCCTGAGACAAGCACATACTCTGGCCAACGGAATTTCATTAGCTACGTAAGATGGGGGGGGTGGGGGGAGTCCTTTCAGAACAGCATAAGGGTGCGAGTCTTCAGTGGAGATGAAACATTTGAATGCATTTTTTTATACTTTCAAGAAAGGGCCCTACATTCTTCCTTTGTGTCAGATTTCTGCCTGCTCTTTTCCTTCTCTGCTGTAGGTTGCAAAGACGTGCAGTCCTGGTTTCTGCTCCCATCTTTGCTGGGGAGGTGAAGCAGGGGCTGGGGCTGTCGCTCTGCCAGCAGGTTACACACACAGAGTGGGTCCTGTTGCAATTCATCCGTGGATTAAAGCATAGGTTGGGTGGCCTGCCTTGCCAGGAGTCACTCTTGGGGGTCTTCCTGTTATAGCGGCTGTAAACAGGGCAGGAAAAACCACCATCCCTTCTCTGCAAGCTAAGGAACTCATTTTGGTACAGCGTGGAACCAAACTCTGCAAGAGCATCACTCGAGAGCTTGCACAAGTGCCATTCCTGTCGCAGTGCTGAATTCTTCAAAAATAACGCAGTCATGAACAGAACCATTACTAACCCTTAAATGTTTAGTGAAGCCAAAAGAAAAAAATTGGCAGGGAAAGAAATGTTCTTTTCAGATTTCTGATGGAGTGCTACAGGCAATGGGGAGCAAACAGCGGTATTACAGGCTAATAACAATGCTGCTTGAGGACTCCTTTAAAGTAATAAATATGTTTTTAATAAGCATATTTCCTCATATTGGGAGCTCTGGGTTCGTGTACAGATGTAATTTCATATGCAGAGTGTGGCTGTGAGGATGCATCTGAAATGCCAGGGGACTCTCCGAATGGGGAGGGCTGGGTATGTAGAGGAACAGCCTCCCATTGGAAGGCATTTAGTCAGAATGCTCTCTCAAAGATGAGAAAGAGCAGAAAAGCTGGCCATCTCCCAGCCCCCTCCCCGTTCTCTGCCTCCCCCAAAGGCAACTGCACGTGCTTCAGCAAGCGGTACCCGAGAGAGCGCGAGAACCAGCCCCTGAGCGGGGCAGAGCATCCTGGCTCTGCCTCCCGAATCACGCTATGGGGTACGGGCTCTTCCCCCCCCCCGAGCCTCTGTGCAGGGTTCCGCCGGCCTCTGGGACAGCCGCAGGGAATCTGACGGTGATGCCGTGGTGACGCAGCCCGATGGTCTGTTTGCCAAGGGTCCCCACCGTCTGTTCCTCGTGGGTCTCTAATAAAATTAATAGCGTGCCACTGCACTGTTGGGTGAGGGAGACGGTGGGGAGGGGTAGGCAGTCTTTGGGTATGATTATCTTGTCTTCCCATGCTTTTTGCCTTTTAGTAAATAAACCTAATAAGATGCTGGGCAGCAATTCAATCTGTCACGCTTCACACATCGGAATAATTCAGCCAGAAATAGAAAGTCTTCAACCCCCATTAGAGGCAGTGCCCTAAAGAACAGGCTGATTTCTCTGTTTTTTTGGCTTGTAATTTATTTCACATCAATTATGCACTGCCAACAAAAGTAGCTTCATGCCAAGCTGTGATCTGCTTTTCTTTTCGAGGCATCCTAACCATCTTACTTCTTCTCAGACTGCTTGTTGGCAGGTTCCCATTGACAGCAAAGCCTCAAATACGTGAAGAAGTCACACGTGGCGCGTTGTTCCCAGACCTGCAAGTTAATTCCCTTTGCGGCATAAGGTCCTGGGTCAGTTCTCCCCAAAGTCCTTTCCTCTCATTAAAGAGGGATGCTAGTTTTGCCTGGCCTTGTTCTGTTTGTCTCTGAGCAGGGACAATGTGTTTGGAGCAAAAGGTGACCGTCCCGCTGACCCCAGGACCACTGGAGTGACGGTGCATGCCCTGACCCTCGCTCTTTGGCTGATCAGGGATTCAACACTCGCACCTCAGGCTCATCGAAAAGAGGTGGCAGAGAGAGAAGCAGGAGTGCTGACACCATGGTCCAAACCGCTGCGGCGGGAGCCAGGTTTTGTGTTCACTATACTCTGATGCTGGGTGGGAAGTTCCTCTGGAGGGAGAGATCCTCTCTGCATCGTCAGGCTGCTCCTACACCTCTGCCTCTGTCGCTGTATTGTCATCGTAATGTTTCTGCTTCAAATGAAAAGCAATCCATTTTTTTTTTTTATTACTGAATGATTCTTCAGGCCAAATTCCATATTGCTTTGCTCCTCCTGTTGCCACTAGCACAAAAGATGAAACATTTATACCTAAATTGCATCTTGCTGTAAAGGCGCAGATAACGTCCACAAGAGAAAAGCAGGGCAGTCAGCTACGCCACTCATATTTAGGCAGGATTTTTGAGCCGTTGTTTCTGTAAAGCAGGGATGAAGTACTCCAAATGAACCACCCCTGTTGCTCAGCTCACTGTCCAGTGTGATGCTGTGCTGCCTTTCCTAGCTCTGAATTGCACAGTGCGCCTTCTGTATCCAAGATGTCATGAATCAGACCTGGAATTCACAGCCCGTGCCAGAAATTGCTCATTCCGTGCCATTTGAAGTGTTGCTGAATTGGACATTGTTTTGATTCTCTTTTTTCAAGCATTTGCAAACGCACAGGGGGAAAAAAACAGGTTTCATTTCTCCCGTCCCACGTTCCCATCATCTGTCCCATTTTGAAAGCTTGTTGCGGGCACACATGGAGATCTTTGTTCGAGGGACCCACTGGTCACTGCCATCCCGGGAATCAAGCGAAAGGCCGGCAATAGCCCTCTGCCAGGGAGAAGCTGGAGGCTTTCTCCGTTCTTCTTGCACAATGCTGGAACCTGAAGGGGAAGGCGCATCGCTAAGAAGTGCAGGTAAAGGGCATGCCTGCCCAACACAGCCAGGACTCTAATCCTAATGGGGATTAGAGTAAGTAGAAATGTTAATTGATTCAGTGATGGAGGTGGCTAACATTTCTGTCATCAGCAAGGATGGGCAGGAGATGAATCATTCCCAGCGGCTGGCTCTGCCCTGGGGATGGGAGGGCTGCAAAGCCGGTCCCTGCTGGCCTCGCAATGCCGGGAGCGCGCAGGCGTTTGCCAAAGCGGACTCGGCAGGGCTGCCGTGCTCCCTTTCAACATCTCTGCCCTCCGGAGAAAGGGAGCGGGGCCGGGGAGAGGGGACTCCTCTCCTCCGGTTGCTCCCCGGAGGGCACAGGAAGGGTCCCCAGCGCCTGGCGTTTCCCGAGGGGAACCAGAGCCGCTGCTCCGGAGGAGCCGGAGTCTGCGTGCCAGCAGGCATCGAGACTGGTCTGCTTTTGAAGGGCTGTATTTAATTACTTTGCTGCATAATAACATTACCTGTGTGTTTCCTTTGCTATTGCATCTTCGCCTGCCGTAGGAGACAAAGTGATTCTTAACCACACCGATGTAACAGTTCAGGTATCTCGTTGTGTCGGTTACGAACCGCGGTAGTATTCCCTTTACGTGTATTTTTATGCCATTTCACCTGCAGGATGTTGTAAGTATTCTTCCTTTCTAACTTTCTAGCTGTATTGTTTCTGCGGAGTCTTTGCGGGAGTTTTGCAAACAAACCTGGCTGGCAAAGACCCATTATGAGCTCTTTTAGCTGCCAGGGCAGGCTGTGACCAAGCTCCCTCCCTGGTACGAGGGGGCCGGGAGGTGCGGGGATGGGATGCAGAACCAGCCAAGGAGGCTGGGAGTCACTCAGGGCCTCGCACACTAGTGGGAGCTCCTGCTCTAACTGTGTTAAGGCTGAGCTTTCAGTCTCTCTCTGTAATATGTGCCTCGTGGTTAA
>JANXJC010000032.1:22419261-22453305 GCA_027564655.1 Leptodon cayanensis
TATATGTTGTCAGTCTGTGTCTTACCTGAAACTCATTTGCTTCCATGCAATTCTTTTCAGAAGAAGCTCCAAATCTTCTGGGTTTGCAGGGAACAAGCTAGATCAGAACAATTTCCTCTGGTCTATTAAAGCTGTTGTTACACTTAGGCTGAGACACTATGAGGTTTGCTTGTTTTCTTTAGAGCCCTGTGCAAACAAGGTAGCGTTACTAAAGTGCTCTTCGCAGTAGGTTTCATAATGTTTCGATGTCCATTTCTCATAGAGAAGCTCTTTGCCACCTCTAAATGCACTCACAGATAGAGTCATGCTTTTCTCTCCCTTTCTTTTTTGTTCGACTTGCTGGAAAAAATGAGAGGGTTTGGGTGTTCTGTAATGAAAGAACAAATTCATGTTGTACAACCCTTCCCGAAAGGCTCTCATGATGGGATAGGGTAAAACAATTTCCCTGGAGGGATGCCAGGTTCCAGCAGGCTGCCCATTACTGGCACAGCCAGGGGGTCTGGGGCTTATTTCCATCTCCAGAACTGGCTCGCTGCATCCCTGTTCCCATGCAAAGGCACTGCTGACACGCAACCCCATCAGAGAAGTAGGTGGACAGAAACGAGTAGTGAGAGCTTGCTCCGGTGGGGAATGTTGAGCAGCCTAGAGCACCCAGGCAGAGCTCAGGTGCTCCCAGGGAGAGGAAAGCTGTGGGCAAGGCACACGTCGCTTGCCAGGTCGCAGCACCCCCGTCCCGGCGGATCCCGCAGAGCTGCACAGCCGCGGGCACCGGAGCCTGGAGCCCGTGGAATGCTGTCTGTATTTAACTTGCCTTCAAATCAGAGGAAAGCACTGGTCCCTCGCATATATGTCTTTTACTTCTATTTAAGGACGGGTCGAGGGTCCTGCTAAATCAGGAGATCCCATCCCTGACTCGACGACCAGTGACAGAAGCACGACCTTACCATAAAAGAGTGTTTCCAAGAGTGGAAAGGCATTGATTTCTTCCTAATGCAGATGGAAATCAGCCTTGCCTTGAAGCACAATGGTGGCCTTATCTCATCATTATTTCCTAATGAGTATCATTTCACATGCAAATCCCACCCATACAAAAATTTAATCCTTTTAAAAAAATCTGAATAAGTGACAGGGTCTATAATTTCCTGCTGTGGCAACACCACACAGTGTCATCAGGCAGCCTGGTGGTTTCGGCATCCGCTGGTCTAATTTGCCTGCACACTGCATGAAATACTGGCGACGTGCTGGTGGGCACTGCTGCAGGTACAGCCAAAGCTGCGAGGGTACTGGGCAAACCGTGAACTATGCTCTGCAGGAGCTTGCTATCTATGGGACATTTATGAAACAAGCTTTTCTCCAAACAGCCCGTTCAGGAGGCAAAATGCAGCTACAAAAACGTAACCCAGGTGCTTGGGGAACTGAAAAGGGTCCCTGATGTGTATCAGAGAAGGGGGGTGACCAGTAGAGGTGTGGGAATTGCAGGTGAGGCTGATTGGTGCCGGCTGCCAGCCCATGCTGACCTTGGCTTAGCACAGGGCTAGGACCCTTTGCAGACATCCTATATGCCATCCTTGTCCAGGCTGGGCCTTCCCGGAGGAAAAATATTTATATTCTTCACTAATTGTTGTCCCCATCCCATCTGGCACGTTCTTGGAGAATTATTTGGGATGTTTTGGGGAGACCTATTTTTTCTCATTCGTTTTTTATATCATCACCCTCTTTCTTGTGTCACTGAGAAGCAGGAAGGGAGAAAAAAAGAAACCCAAAGATGTGAATTTGGGTAGGAATGATTACCGGTCCTCAGCAGCTGAAAGTTGTCTGCTGAGGATGTCACGGAGGAGGGAGAAGCAGGGAAAGGTGCTCTTCAAGGAGTTGTTTGCAGCTTTCTGTCCACTGTCAAGGGGATTGATTAAAAAAGTTGGAATTAATCTTTAAATAGGTTTGGTATTTAGACAGAAAAACCCTCAAACTTATCTTTCTCACATACAGTATTTTAATGTGATGAGCACCAACTGTCTCTAGATATTCATGTTCTTTTGCTTGGTGATTCCCCTGTTGGTTCACAGTCTGTATGAACCAATACAGCTCACAACTGCACCCTGAGCTCGTGCTGGGAAAGGCAAGAGAGGGCTCATACCCGAGGGGATGGCTTTCTTTACCTGGGCTGGGAGCCTGCCCAGTGTCGGCAGCCTTCAGCTGTCATTTATCAGTACCAAATTCATCAGTACCAGCTTGCTTTCTCATTATTAAAGTACAAGTGGTACTAGTTTGGATATCGCAAGAAATCAATCTCATCTCTGTCTCCCAGGAGACTCCTCTAAATGAAGTAACCCATCCTGCAAAGGCTTCGCCTGTGACAAACAGAGCATACCTAACGTTGAATTAAAGCCAAAACATACAGACTGACAAGAAAGAGTATCTTGGACTGGGGACAGGAATACAGAAAGAGAGAAAGCAAAGCACAGAGACCAAGAAAGGAAGGAGCAAAGCCAGGAGGCGAGTTAATTTAAGGGACATGAGCTGCTCCAGGCTGCATGCCTTCTCACACAGCACGGTGACCGCTGGAGTTAATGTCGGAATATAAAGCAGGGTCTTGCGCTGGCTGCTGCTGAGAAAACCCTCACCCACAACAGGAGCTGGGAGAAGGGAACAGTTTGCTTGGAGCCAGAACCCAAATCTGCGGGATATCTGTAACCAGGGGAAAAGCTAAAAAGTCTTCCAGATGGCAGGAGATGGCAAAGCAGACTTACATATTGGGAAACCTTGGGGTTTGCTGCCAGCCCTGGCCCTCGTAGATTTGTTGCTTTAGACAAAGTTAAAGCATGATTGAGCTCTGCTCACTTCAATGTATTGCCTGGCTTTCTGTTAAAGAGCAGCAGTTGAGAGGCCAAAATACAAAGCTTTTTTAATGTAAAGACGGTTCATTCAGAGTCAGCCCAGAATAAATAACAGCAATAAATTACTGCATCAGAGACTGGCGTGTTAACCCATGTAAGAACAATTTGGTGGCCAGCACTTCAACCCTTAATGGATCTGCTTGCAACGCAAGGACACACGCTGCCTTGTCAAACCAGGACAGGCATTTCTGGGTGGTCTTGTGAGAGAAGGCAGGACCTACTCTCACGTTTCAAGGCAGGAGGTGAGTAGTTTTAAGAACCGCAGAGAAAGTCATCTTCCCCGCTGGCGTTAACACTTATGCTGCAAATAAACCTACTCTTTCTGAAGGCCATTGCTGGGCTGCCTTTTGCCCTCACTGCCCTTCTCTCTGCCTGTCCTCTGGCCTGTCCCCATCATCTGTCTGTGTCTCTGAACGGCATTCGCACCCCACAGACCTCAGCGTGTGGTCCAAAGGACGGCATTCCCCATGTGGAGAGCAGGGAAAAAGCAGAGAACCAAAGGCAAACTTGATTATTCTCCCGTTTCCTGGCCACGTTGGTATAATTTCTGTATTCTCCTCTCTCCTTCCGCAGAGAACCAACACTTCTCAGAGGATGCACATTAAGGAGAAAGGCGACTGCACGGCAGGCACTGGTGGAAGCTATTTTTATGTCGGGGTTGAAAAAAATGAAAGGAGCCTAAATTTGCCATTTTCTTCCTTGTTGCAGTTCTTCGGGAAGAAAGATAATTTTACAGGGACAAAAGAGAGGAAGAAAGCCTGGGAAAAACAGCTGTTATCTTTGCACATATGAATGAAGTGTGCATTCAAACCCCAGGGATATTCTACAGGGGCAGCCAGCCCAGAGAATACCCTGGGGTCATATGAGGCAGACCATAAATGCATAAAATACTTGATTATCCTCTGTATTGGAAAGTGACTACTTTACAATCTAGAGATGCTTTATGATGACCTTGCCATGGGGTTTATGCTCCCGAAAGTGGTCTCGCTGCTTAGCGGGAGAGCAGCCTGCAGGCTCCTGGGGATCTCTGGCCTTGGATCAGAGCACTGAGCACTGGGAGTGGAGCATTAGCCCCGTTTCAGCTTATAGCTCCCAGCAGAAAGGAAAGATGATAGTTTGCCCATCCCCCAAATGACTCTTAGCAATAGACAAGCATTAAGTAAAAAAAAAAAAAAATCACATTGACTTTACTGCAATACGAGGCCTAATGAAATAGTTACTATATTTAGGGACAGACTCCCATGACTGTGGCCTCACTGCAAAGCCCTTCTGCTCCTCAGTTATGTAGCTAGTTACACCAACTCAAAAAGCTTCAAAGTAGTCTTTTCTTCCAACAGCTTCCCAAAGCTGAATCCTGTTCCTATGCCAAGCTTTTTCTACTTACTTGCTCTCTCCTAAAATGCTGGTTGTGCAGCATGAAATATCCCCTAAACATTTTCCAGCAGGCTTTCTGCTGAATATACTCCTACCCTTGGGACTTCCTGCAACCCCTGGTCCTGATAACTGAACCACTTAGCCCTTCTTCTCTGCTAATGGTACTCTGCCTGACCTTACTCTGCCATTTTCAGGTAAAAATAATGCCTGTCCCAGGTGGGTAGATCTCAGCAAATCTTACCTCCTCATGGGCTGTAAATATCCCATGAAACCTGCTTCTTCCTAGCAAACAGATGGGTAGCATCAAATTTAGTATCTCTAAACGGATGGGAGCTTCTGTTCCTTATTTCTTACAATTTATCAGTCGACTTGGGAAACAAACGTATATATGAAGACAATGGATATCCCAATGCCTGATAGAGACATGGTGACTCACATTTGGGGCTGTTGGGAATAGAAAGTTCCTAAAAAGAGCATGCCAGAGTTGGGGATAACTCTAAAATGCACAGTCAAGTTGTGAAGATGGTACACATTGATACACCTACTCTGGTTTGAAATTATAATTTAACCGAAATTATATAGTTGGGTCCAAATAACAGCACTGCTGTGTCCACTCCAAGTTCCCAGCAGGCAGCAAAATCCAACCAAGAAGATGGGTAAATCTCTGTGCGATTATCTTGTGTTGGTCTTTATCCTGGACAGTCCCTGTAGAGGTTGATTTAGGGCTAGAGCTGGGGTCGATGTAACGCACTTTTTAGCCCAAAGTGTGCGAGGGAGGAAGTGAATACCTCAAACAACTCTGGAAAAGATACCCTCAGTAGATGCTGAGGTATATGCTCCTGTACCTACCTCTTTGTCATTTAGCCCTGATTGTTTTAGCTAATGATGTGATGTGATTTGATTGTTTGCAGTTTCTATAATTATAGCACTCATTGTATCTCCGTTGTTCAAAGTGCTTCCTTGTGGGAGAGATTACTCTTGTGAAAGACATAATTTGTTCTTCCAGGACAAATCTTAATTAAAAAAAAAAAAAGCTAAATATAGTGTGTCTGATGGATCTTAAGCAACTTGTTGCTATCGCTTGCTGTAGTGGAAGGAATCATATACGGGACACCCAGATTCACCATTTCAGTACATTCACCACTGTAGTATACAAGCAGTCTGCACTGATGCAGAGGGAAAGTTACTTATTTAATGAATGACTATATTGGCAAGCTGTTTGTGAAACAGGTGGGAAGCGGCAAAAATACAGGCACCTAGCTCTAGGTAGCATACTTCAGCTGCAAATCCATGGCATATACCATCTCTGTCTGGTTGCAAAACATTGTCAATTGTAAATTGTATCTCTAATCCATCTTAGAAGGGAGCACCTGCCCACAAGAACAGTGTAGTGGTTTATGAAGTTACACGTCCTAGCTGTTGCTATGCTGGATAAGGACATCCGTTCATCAAAAACTTTCTAGCCTGCCTCTGATGTACCGATTTTATTTTCCTACTGCATTAAATTGTCAGCTATGTTTCCCATATCTAATATCTTTGGAGAAAATTAGTTTCACTCACCATAAAATGTCACATTAATTACAAACAGAATTAGATGTAACATGCATTTACTTCCTCCCTTTTTTGCCCATCAGACGGTGGGTTGCACTGTGCACAGTTCAGAAGTTTGGTTTAGAAAAGCATCTCTGATAGCGCAGAACTATGAAAATTAGAGACGCTTGTTGGAACATGGTTGGACTTTGATCCTCAACAGTGCAGACAGTAGATCTTATCATCTCTATTTCACTTTTTCTGAGTCTAAAACTGACGCTGGGAAACGCCATGTGAGAATGTTCTTGCCAGCTTTCCAGTAGTCTGTGCTTTAAACTAAGCAGGGAGTACCAAAAGAACAGACTCCAGAATGGCAGTCAGTACACTTTGTCCTTCCTGCCAGCAAGGTCACCTTCATCTTCTTCCATGAAGGACTTCAGGGGTTGATTCATTCATATTCATAGCCTCACCTGGGAAATTTAGCCCATGGGAACCCTGCAGCCACAATTCATGCCCTGTCAACCTGGTGCATCACACATCCTGCTCTGACATACGTTCATTCACTCCCAGATCACATCCCAAGGTCAGAGTCTGGACATGTCCAACTTACCAGGTTAGGAACAAGCATATTTGTCAACATTTCCCTTTCTGAGGGAGCTTTTCATATGGGAGAACTCTCAAATTTGAGTTCGTGACTTCATAATACTTGATGGGAAGCAATCTACTGTTGTTCCATACATCTCCACCTCCCCAGGTGACACACAGGCAGTGCTGACAGTCTGCGGTGAAAGAAGAGGAAACTGATGATTTACTTGCCTGACACACCAGGTCCAAAGAAGAGGCTTGTCAAGGAAAAACTTTCCTCGACCTGAAGATCCAGAAGCAAAAGAGGTAAGAAGGAGAAGGATGGTTCAAGCTATCTGATTCAGAATCTCTTTGGGAGCCACAGAGTACCCTTTTTTCCGCAATATCAAAATGATGTCAGCCCATAATATAGAAGAAACACTGTGTTTTAGTAACAGGTAGGTGACATCTTGAAACTAACCTACTAACCAGGCTGGTGAAGACATGTTGTGTCACCGTGTAGTAAGACCACTGTACATGATCTCATCATGTACAAAACGCATACAAGGTCCTGGAATTTTCATGGTAAGTCCTATCTATTTGTGGTTCCTCCCCCATCCGCTCCTGAGCAATTCCTTGGCAAACAGCATGTCAATACTACAATTTGTTTGAGGGTGTCCTACCGTAAAGAGTTGCCTTTTTTGCTCCTGTGATTATCAGGCCTCTTCCAGGAACCCAGAGGACATCTGGATCAAATGGTCCACAGCCTGTCTTTAACAATATAGAAGAAGAAAAATACTCCCCAGCAAAGCTGTCCTAATGTGTTATAGACACAAAGAGAGCAAGATGAGTGAGACATCATTAGGTGCACTGTGCTTTTACCATCTTCATGTTCAAGAGTCCTTGTGCCTGCTGACTCACCCGGTTTGTTTTCTTCCTCCAGCTCCTTTTGGACTCTCACCTACTCCAAGACATCGCTGCTGGAGACAGAGGTGCTCAGCAAGTCTCTGTTACATCAGGTCTGAAGCCATGTCCAGGATTGCTGCTACTATTGCTGTGACATCATTTGGGTCTGATTAGACAAGAAATTCGTTAAAAAAACCACTGCCTACCTACACAGTGTTTTCTACTAGTAATAGGTCAAAATTTCTAATCATGAGGGAATCAGTAAGCAAAATCCTAAGGTCAAAATGGTGGTGAGCGAGCTCTATTTATTGGTAGATGTATCCAGGTCCTGTGCACAAATGTCCCATGATAAGTCACGGCCAAATCACAGTCCGCTTGTCACAATATTCATGGAGGAAGAGTTAGGTCAAGGAAATATATTTATCCCTTCAGTCCTTCAGGGCTTCCCTTAAATCTGAGGCAAGAGACACTGCCTGTGCAGTAGGCAGCAGCCGTTTCTGCCCTGGAGAAAGAAAAAGCCAGTCACCAGCTGCAAGACTGCTTTATATTTATCTAAATAAGTAAGACTGTCATTAGCCTCTCTCAGAGCTCCCAGCACTCCTGGCTCCTCAGCAAGGCTGTCAGGCATCGCCGGGGCTGGTACAGCCATCCACAGCATCCCAGAGGAGCCAGCCTTCCTGGGGAAGGTAAATGGATCCAGCTGGGCCAGAGGGGTGTGAACGCAGCCGGAGATGGACCGCTTTCTGCTCTCATATAGGTGAGATGTAGCAGGGAATACGCTGGGGAAAACTGCGCCTCTGGCCCCGGATCCTGTACCCACATTGTCCTCCAGATATTTACATTTTTTCATGTTAATCTCTGGAACCTATAGCCACATGACTGGTAAAGGTGATTTAGAAAGGATGAGGCTTTTGCTTACATATTACAGAATCACCCTCTCTTTCTAAATGCAGTTAGAAGACAATTTCCGCTACTGTCTAACTTAGATTTTTTCATAATGCTGAAGTTTAAACAAAATATTTTTCCCTAAAACAGGAAAGGACCTAGGAGCTACCAAGTACACAAGAGGTACAAACCTACTGAAAAAAAAGAAGTATACCTTTTTTCTTCACATGGCTGACGTGGCATCAGCAATTGGAAGTGGCATTGTCCAGCACAGAGGAAAAGGCAGGAAAATATGACAAGTCACATACAAGGACTTGTCAGCTAATGTAGCCAGTTTAGACTGAAAAAATATGTATGTATTAGAGCACAGTCTTCTTAAATTTGTGCAGATTTCAATTTCTAAAAAAAAAAAAAACAAACCAAACCCAACCCACCCTGGTGACCATGCTGTTTCCTTTCAGTCTGGCTTGTGGTTTGGGGTTTTCTTTCTTCGTATTTTAAATATTTTCCATGTAGATTGACAATGGAAAAACCCACTTTGGTCACCATCCTTTCTCACCAGCCAGCTCCCGAACAAGCCAGCACAGCCCCCAGCTCTCCCAGCTTGTACCAGGCTGGTTTTGCAACAGCGGCAGCCGGTGTGGGAAGCAGAAAGCCTTCGGCTGCAGGACCGGCACCCTTGGAGGTGCAGACCGTGCCACACAGATGCAGGTTTGCAGGTCTCCAGTAGCATCTTTGATGATCTGTGGGAGGTGGCTGGTGACCGATTTAGGCTGGGAAAGCTTGATGGTTTTTTTTGTGGTGACAAGGAAACAGCTCTCAGAAAGGCAGAACGTTGTAGTGACATTGCATCTGTCTGACCCGGTGGGAAGAGCGGTGCTTGCGGCACAGAAGTGTGGGTGATAAAGACCTGGAGGATGTCTGTAGCTGTCTCAAAGGGGCCCACGCTGCAAACTTAGGAGAATGGCAGTGCATAAGCTTTCGGTGCCATAGATGAATTAAAACGACAGAGCAGACTCATCACTTGCGTGATGCCTTGGAAGCTGAACAGAGACCATCATCTTGCTCCTAGGGGCCAGTCAAGCACAGCTAGATGCCAGCCCCCAGATGAGACGTGTTTGGGAACACGGAAGGAAGTACCTGAACACCCTCCTTTAGCCCTTCAGGGAGGGGTAAAATAAATCAGAGCAGTGACAGCGACGGAGAGGGCAGCCAAGGCTGGATCATTCCCCTGCGGGGGCTGCTGGGGAGGGAGACCTTGGTGACAAGCTGCTCCGTGCCCCATGAGTTGCCTGGGGACCCCCTGCCTGGGTGATGCTGCCCACACGCCTGGGAAATGCCTTCCCAAGCGTGTTAGGAGCTTATTAGGGCACAGCTCGAAAGCATCACAGGCTCCCTCCTCCTCTCGTCAGGGACCCATAAAGCGAAAATAAACCCGCTGGAAGAGACATGGACAGCCCCGGTGACTGGAGCAAGTGCCTGGGTTTGTTCAGAGCACCTGCAGCAATAGGAGGCAAAACTGAAGCAGGACCTATATCCAGAAAAAGCTACCAGCTTTATTCTTAAAAATATCTGCCGTTAGATATACTCCTCAGTGTCAACACAACCTGGAGCACAGAGAGAAGGGATGAGATAGGCAGGGGACAGGGAAGAGGCTGTGGTGGCCTTCCTAGCTGATAATCTCCATGAGGACCATGTCCCTCGTTTTCCCTCAGCATGTTCCTTCACTCACGTAGCTATTGCTGTTTGCTCTCCAAGCGACATCAGGATGCAAGGCTGTTTGGAAGGAAGTAAGGAGTGAAATACACCCCCCCACCACCCCTTTGAGTCCAAAAATGGGGAAAGCTGTGGTCTGTGCTCTTTAATCTCCTGCTAGGAGGCTTACTTAGGTGTCTGTTGTAGACTCTTTGCAGGATATATGCACCTGGTATGTGTAGAGAGTTGCCTGGCTATCTTTGCAGGAAATACACTTTTTCCTCTCCCTCCACCCCTTTTTTTAACTATTTCATTCCCAGAGCAAGAAATGGCAGGAGGTTTCACCCCACGTACGGTCAACTCATAATGTGCATGCCCACAGAATTAGTATCCTGCCATCAGCAACGTGCTTTCTTCGGGTCAGTTTTGGAAGGTGATATAATCCTGGACGAATTGCCAGAGGGAGGCACACAACAGTTTATCTGCCACTCTCCTCCTCTGGCATCACAGTGGTTACGCACAGCATTTAGTTCCCGATTGTGTGGGGTTTGCGCTCGCAGCATCGCTGTGCGCTGAGATTTCTCACACTTTCTGTCAGCTGGCCTAGACCTGGTATCTATGAGAGAGCCCAGGGCAGATGGAGAGAACTATGTAGTGCTTTTCAAGGGGCGGGGGAAGCTTTAAAAAGCCTGTATTAAAACTGTCACCCCTCCACAAGCCAGTGCTAGACGCAATGGTTAACATTTCTTTGATAAAACAGGAGCGCAGTGCCAGTATGCGATTGCTAATACAAGAATTGTTAAAATCAATGTGTTTGTGGGCCCTGCTTTAAATAAAGCACATTTGTGGGAGAGAAGGAAAGCGATGGACGGCTGTGTCACCCTCACAGCCCTCACATCACAGCGGTAGGGAAAGGTGACTCTCAGAAAAGCACGTGTGTGTCGCAATAGGTGCCACTGAAGTAATACACACCAGTGCACCCTGCACTGTCGGAAGCCAGCGAGCCGTACTGGGAAGGGTTGCTGTGCTACTGGACCAGCTCTTAATTCACATGGAGATAGCTGAGTGCATCCTCTGCCACCAGAACTGCCTCACGGCACTGATGGAGCCCTGCTTCTTTCCCTTCTGCAGTACCGGGGTTTGGTGCTGCTCTCCCAAAGCACAGTGCTCTGGTTTTTAATGGTTTGTTGATCCATTGCTCAGTGCGAATCTGGAGTTTGTCCAGTTTGCATGGTAATTTTTGTTTGACTTGAATAATCTTGCTGGGAGATCAATTTCTTGCTAGCAGGGCTGTCTGGATCACTGGAACATATGAGCTTTCTCAGCACCTCCCAGGGCAGTTCCCAGGGAAGAAGCGGAGAAACAGAGCTAACTTAATTAGCTATTGACTAATGGCAAATAAACATAGCCCATAATGAGCAAACAGTATCTCCAGGCCCTCGCTCCCCTCTGTCTCCTTTGCCTGCAAATTGTACAGTGTCCTGGCTTCAGCTGGGATAGAGTTAATTGTCTTCCTCATAGCTGGTACAGCGTTATGTTTTGGATCCAGTATGAGAAGAATGTTGATAACACACTGATGTTTTTAGTTGTTGCTAAGTAATGTTTAGGCTAAGTCAAGGATTTTCCAGCTTCTCACACCCAGCCAGCAAGAAGGCTGGAGGGGCACAAGGGGTTGGGAGGGGACACAGCCAGGGCAGCAGACCCCAACTGGCCAAAGGGGTATTCTATACCATGGGATGTCACGTCCAGTATATAAACTGGGGGGAGTGGGGGTGGGGGGATCTCTGCTTGGGGACTAACTGGGCATCGATCAGCAGGTGGTGAGCAATTGCATTGTGCATCACTTGTATATTCTAATCCTTTTATATTCTAATCCTTTTATTATTACTATTGTCATTTTATTAGTGTTATCATTATCATTATTAGTTTCTTCTTTTCTGTTCTATTAAACTGTTCTTACCTCAACCCACGAGTTTTACTTTTTTTTTTCCCGATTCTCTCCCCCATCCCACTGTGTGGGGGAAGTGAGCAAACAGCTGTGTGGCACTTAGTTGCTGGCTGGAGTTAAATCACGACTTAGAGGAAAGAGAGAAGCCAAATTGGCCATCACTCAATTTCCTGATCTGGGAAATATCAGATATGTTCTTATTTGATGTTGTCATAACATTTCTATGTATGAGAACCAATATTTATGGAAGACTTCTTGGATTTGCTGAAAATGTTTGGAAGTTGCAGGGGTTTGTTTCGATGCAAAATTTTAAAATACTTCTGGGAGTGACAATGGATCAAAAACCTCTTTTATTTGGCCGGCTTATGGAGAACAAGGAGGTAGGATGTGGGTATGGGCTAAGTAGAGAGCTGCTGTAACTCAGCATGGGAAAGGGAATCTGATATATGTCCACAAAGCCAAACAGATGGAAATACAGTTTATACAAAACCCGTGTGGACAGAAGGCAGGGACCAATCTGGAAAAGGGAGGGGAAGATCCAGGAGCAGCATTAACCGATAAGCTGTGTTTAGTGCTGTGTAGCTTTAGAGTAGTTTATGAAGTGAGTACTAATGAAGACTCACGATGGCCTTCTCAAATGACAACTACAAATATGGCCCCACAGAGGAGATGTCTTGTTCTGCCTCAAATAACGCTACGCCATAAAAGCACGCTTGTATATAAAACAAACAAAACAAGGAAATGCAACCCCAGCCAGCAGGAAATCCTCAGATGCATCAAGGGAAGCGGGCTGAGCTGGCAAGACGATTCATACATCATATCACTGAATTCAAGGCAAAATATAACCCAAAGGTTACATACGACAGGGAAAGGCAAGTAACATCCTTCTGATAAGCACTGCTGCTGAAGACGTAGAGACGCGGGACAGCACAGACAGAACTATGTGCTTGATTTTTACTTTGACGGTTTCATAGGCCGCAGAGAAACTTTGCTTCTTTTCCCCATTACAGTTTTGGGGAGGGTGTACCTTACCTAGCATGGCTGTCAAGTACGATGGGTCACCAGTGGGTTGGAAAAGCCCTCAGGGAATTTGCCTCTCCTCAGACATGCCCTCAGCGGCAGGATGGAGGCTCCTTGCTCCTTCTGGCTTATTCCTAAGCCATCCTGCTCTGGTGCTTGTACTTTAGTTCTCAGTTCATAGGCAGGTTAGCCTTTTCTCCTGGTTTATCTTCTTCATCTAGTTTCCGTTTCAGCGAGCCTTGTCACGCTCTTCTGTTTGTTCCCTTTTGCATTTGGAAAACCATTTTTCCAGTGGATCCCACCATCTGTCAGGTATCACTGCTGTTGCCTGGATGGCTACACCGACAGCATGACAGAGGCATTTTCTGGAGAGTAATCCAAGCGCTGAGGAATAGCTCTTCAGGCAAAGACGTTTGGGAGCACAAAGACCAGGGAGAAGTATTGCGAGTTTCTTCTCACACATTTTCTCTGCAGATTTTACTCATATCCAGCTGTTCGCCACCTTCTAGCACTGTCAAAAATAATGTAGCCTAGTGTCATCCCTGGAACAGAGCAGACTTTTTATTTTCCTGACACAACACTTCCAGGGGGAGGTAAATATCTGGCTTTCAGGTAAACAGCCGAGGATAAACACAGGTCTTTGAATAGATCTCACATGCTCCAGACAGCAATTCTCAAATAGTGGCACAGATATTCATGGGTCACAGGTACTCTGTTAACAATTGCAAATTAGGAAAACAGACCCAGAGGGGAGATTTGCTTCCTTCTCCTGCCATGTTTCGCCAGCTGAGCTTCCAGACCAGGTGATGTGTGAACAGCTCTTCCCAAATCACAGAAGACGGCGTGTGGTCGAGCTGATGCAGATCCGTCGGAGGGGCACTGGCAGGCTGCCACGCGTGATGTCCAAGGAAAGGCTGAGTGAGCTGGGCTCCTGCGGCCTCGGGATGAGAAGGCTTAGGGGGTTTCTCACCGCTGACTTTAGCTACCTTGTGGGGCAAGACAGGGCCAGGCTCTTCTCAGGGTAGGGAGAGGATAAGAAGCAATGAAGACAAGTTGCAAAAAGGGAAACTTTGGCTGCATGTAAAGAAAAACATTCTTCCCTGTATCATAGAATCATGGAATCATAGAATCATAGAATAGTTTGGGTAGGAAGGGACCATTAAAGGTGATCTAGTCCAACCCCTCTGCAACGAGCAGGGACATCTTTAACTAGACCAGGTTGCTCAGAGCCCCGTCCAACCTGACCTTGAAAGCTTCCAGGGATGGTGCATCTACCACCTCCCTGGGCAACAACCTGTTCCAGTGTTTCACCACCCTCATTGGAAAAAATTTCTTCCTTTTATCTAGTCTGAATCTACCCCCTTGTAGTTTAAAACCATTACCCCATGTCCTATCACTACAGGCCCTACTAAAAAGTCTATCCCCATCTTTCTTACAAGCCGCCTTGAAGTACTGAAAGGCTGCAATAAGGTCTCCCCAGAGCCTTCTCTTCTCCAGGCTGAACAGCCCCAACTCTCTCAGCCTTTCCTCACAGGAGAGGTGCTCCATCCCTCTGACCATTTTTGTGGCCCTCCTCTGGACCCACTCCAGCAGGTCCGTGTCTTTCCTGTGCTGAGGACCCCAGAGCTGGATGCAGTACTGCAGGGGGGGTCTCACCAGAGCGGAGCAGAGGGGCAGAATCCCCTCCCTCGACCTGCTGGCCACCCTGCTTTTGATGCAGCCCAGGACACGGTTGGCTTTTTGGGCTGTGAGCACACACAGCCAGCTCATGTCCGGCTTTTTTCCACCAGTACCCCCAAGTCCTTCTCCACAGGGCTGCTCTCAATCCCTTCATCCCCCAGCCTGTGTTGGTACCAGGGGTTGCCCCGACCCAGGTGCAGCACCTTGCACTTGGCCTTGTGGAACCTCATGAGGTTCACATGGGCCCACTTCTTGAGCTTGTCCAGGTCCCTCTGGATGGCATCCTGTCCCTCAGGTGTGTCAACTGGACCACTCAGCTTGGTGTCCTCTTCAGACTGGCTGAGGGTGCACTCAATCCCACTGTCTATGTCATTGATGAAGATACTGAACAGTACTGGTCCTAGTATGGACCCCTGAGAGACACCACTTGTCACCGATCTCCATCTGGACACTGAGCCATTGACCACTACCCTCTGGATGCAATCATCCAGCCAATTCCTCATCAACTGAACAGTCCACCCATCAAATCCGTATCTCTCCATTTTAGAGAGAAGGATGTTGTGGGGGACCATGTCAAAGGCCTTACAGAAGTCCAGATAGATGACCTCTGTAGCTCTTCCCTTGTCCACTGGTGTAGTCACTTCATCACAGAAAGCCACTAGGTTCATCAGGCAAGACCTGCCCATGGTGAAGCCATGCTGGCTGTCTCGAATCACCTCCCTGTCCTCCATGTGCCTTAGCATAGCTTCTAGGAGGATCTGTTCCATTATCTTCCCAGGCACAGAGGTGAGGCTGACAGGTCAGTGGTTCCCAGGGGCCTCCTTTCTACCCTTTTTAAAAATGGGTGCAATGTTTCCCTTTTTCCAATTATCAGGGACTTCACCTGACTGCCATGACTTTTCAAATATCATGGAGAGTGCCTTGGCAACTATATCAGCCAATTCCCGCAGGACTCTGGGATGCATCTTGTCTGGTCCCATAGACTTATTTATGGATGTTGAAATTCCTCAGGTGGTCATGAACCTGATCTTCTCTTACAATGGGAGGGACTTTCCTCCCGCAGTTCCCATCCTGCGGTCTATTCACTCGAGAGGTGTGGGAAGAGAGGTTGCCAGTGAAGACTGAGGCAAAAAAGTGGTTGGGTACCTCAGCCTTGTCCTCATCCGTTGTTACTAGTTTGCCAGTCTTGCTCGTCAGGGGGGTACACTTTCTCTGACCTTCCTTTCCTGGCTGACATACCTGTAGAAGCCCTTCTTACTATTCTTTGCACCCCTTGCCAAGTTCAGCTTCATCCACACCTTGGCCTTCCTGAACCCATCCCTACACAACCAGACAGTGTCCCTATACTCTTCCCAGGATACCTGTCCCTGCTTCCACTGCCTGTGCATTTTCTTCTTGCCCCTTGGTTTGACCAGCAGTTCTTGACTCAGCCATGCCAGTCTCTTGCCTTACTTGCCTGATTTCTTACACCTGGGGATTGAGAGCTCTTGTGCTCTATGGAAAGCATCCTTAAAGATCTGCCAGCTCTGTTCTGCTCCCTTGTCCCTGAGGGCAGTTTCCCAGGGGGTCCAATTGCCTAATTCCTTGAGCAGCTGGAATCTTGCTTTCTTAAAATTAAGGGTCCTGACTTTACCTTTAGTCTGACCCATATCCCTCAGGACTGTGTGCTCCACCAGTGTGTGATCACTGCAGCCCAGGCCGCCTCCAATCTTGACATCACCAATTAGTTCACTTGTGTTGGTGACCATCAGGTCCAGTATCGCATCCCCTCTGGTAGGGCTAAAGACGTTATCTTCAATGTATTCCAGGAGTCTCCTGGATTGCCTACAGCTCACCGTGCTACTTTTCCAGCAGATGTTGGGGTGGTTGAAGTCCCCCAGCAGGATGAGAACCTGCAAGTGAGATGCCTCCCATAGCTGGAGTAAGAAGGCTTTGTCAATAGGCTCCCCTTGATCAGGCAGCCTGTAGTAGACACCAACCACAAGGTTCCCTTTGTTGCCTCGGTCTCTAGGTCTTACCCATAAGCTTTCAAACTGCTCCTGGCTATTCTTCAGAGACAGCTCTTCACACCCTTATCCATTTCTTGATGTGGAGGGCAACACCTCCTCCCTTCCTTCCTCGCCTGTCCCTTCTGAACAGCTTGCAACCATTGCTGGCCACACTCCAGTCATGAGATTCATCCCACCAAGTCTCAGTAATGGCAACTAGGTCGTAGCTTTCTAGCAGCACGGTGGCTTCCAGCTGCTCCTGTTTGTTGCCCACACTGCGTGCATTGGTGTAGAGGCACTTCAGCTGGGCTGTGGGCCGTGTCACCTTCTTAGAGGAACTCCCTTTAATTCCTTTGAGGTATTCCACTGGTGTTTCCCTGTTGGGTCCTCTTACCTCAGGAGCCCCTGGCTCATCTCTGTAAGACTTCAAGTGTGCTCCAGTGTAGCCAGCATGCCTCAGAGCAACAGGCTGAGGGCCCTCGCTAGCACCCTGTCCCTCCAACCTTGGCATGTCATCCCACAACTTGTCCCGGGCAAGCCTGATATTACCCCCCACACCCTTCAAGTCTAGGCTAAAGCTCTGTCAATGAGTCCCGCTAGCTCGTGAGCAAAGACCCTCTTCCCCCTTTGAGAAAGGCGAATTCCATCTGACACCAGCAAATCTGGTGCCATGTAGGCCATCCCATTACCAAAAACCCCCAAACTGTGGCAGTGACACCAGCCACGGAGCCGTGTATTAATGGACTGGTGTCATTGCCCGCAACTGGAAGGAGAGAGGAAAAAATAACCTGTGCTCCAGATTCCCTTTACCAACCATCCCAAGGGCCTGCAGTGTCTTTTGATCACTCTGTAAAAGTGGCCGTGCACTGGAAAGGGTGGCCAGGGCAGCTGCAGCACCTCCCCTGTTGGAGATACGCAAAGCTCACCTGGACACAGCCCAGAGTGGCCTGACCTAACTGTGAAGACAGCTGTACCTTCAAGGGGAGGTCAGCTCAGACAACCTTCCAAGGTCCCCACCAACAAAAACCATCCTGTGAGATCTGCTGAGGCAAAGAAAGACAATGTAGAGCCTGGACTGGAGTGAAGCCAATGACTTCCATGGCAAAAACCGCATCTTCTAATTCTAGTCTAATTAGTCATCCAGGCCTACAATAGCAATATTATCTAAGTTCATCAGCAAAATAATCTCAAAACCAAACAAGTTAAAAACCCTCTCGGGAGACACTAACACTAAACATCAGGACATCCTTTCTTGATCTTCATGTGGTCACAGTTCCAGTGACAATGAAGAAACCTGCAAATGTCCAAAAGAGACAATTTTAATTACCTTCCCAGGCATTAGTCAGCTGTTTGTGGAAAATCTTAAAATAAAATTTATTTGAAGGTGTGAAGCATGGAGGAGAGGAGAATTTGTCAAATCTGGTGATGACCCATGACACTAGACATATGTGCTGTATAAAATGATCCTTTCTCAAATTCTTGTTGCAAATTAGTACCTAGGGGAGAGAATAGTTAAGGGGTTCCCTTTTTGATTAATCATTTGCAGTGTCTCACCCTCAGATCACCTCTAAAGGGGAAGACAGGAGAAGAGGAAAGGATCTTGTCCTGCTTTGTGCAGGAAGCTGAAAGCTCAGTATTGCTTATGGAACATATTTTCACCTTTCTGAGGAAACATTTCCCAGCCAAATGCTTTTCATTTCTTCAACACAATTAAAGGAAAAGGAAGAGGCAGGCTTGGTTTGATCAAAATAGGCAGCAGATGCTGGAGGAGAAGAATAGGAAAGGTTGTCATCTGGAGCAAAGGGGAGAGAATAGTTTGTCGTGCGTGGGCACAGCTGGAAAGGGCCATGGGTCCACAGCCTTTCTGTCTGAGGCTGGAGCCACATCAGCTTTTCATGTGGAGGGGGACAGGTTACAAATAACTCTCACAGGAAGGGAAAAATAGTTGCTAAGCCCCAGGGATGAAAGGGATCAACACTAAAGTGAAGCCAGCTACTCCCTATAAGAGAACTGATGATAACCAGGACCCCTTCTTACAACTACACCATCCAACTTATGTACGACTGGGGAGGTATTCTCTCTCGACTTTAGTATATATTCTTCTTGATTATAATTTGTCCTGCAGGCATTCAAGATACTCTGTGCAAGGGTAGGAAATGACAGGTCTTGACCTAAATGTTTTGCAGTCTAACTGTGTAAAATAGAAGACGGGACATGAAATAATATGGTGAACATCACATAGCCAGGCAGCACTGCAGCTAAGCACAGAAGCCAGGTCTCTGGAGTCAGGGTGCAAATCCATACACTCCAAAATAGTTCACCTTACTTCAGGCTTCCTGAAGTACAGTTCCTGTGATAGAGAACGTCTTCTTGTCCCCAGAAGAACACCAGCTTATACAAGGTTGTAAAAAAAAACCCCCACACCAGCCACAACAAACACCAGCAAAAATCCCCGCTTCATTGGAAAAACACCTATGGTCAGAGAGCACCTGCCTTGAGGTGGTGGGGGAAACCCAGCAGAAATTTATAAACTTTGTTAAAATTTTTCTTTGTCGTTCTTTCTTAACAGTGACAAAAGTGGCAGAACTCAGTGGAGGTCTGCTTGTCTTACGCAACTACGGTAACTACAAAAACTCCTTCAAACTTGTAATAACAGGTAACAAGTTTGTATTACTGAGTTCTCATGCATTTCTGCTCCTACACAGTAGCCTTCAATGGGGGTTTTGCTGGCAATCTCCAAGCTTGCAGAGACAAGCATGTAGCAACCTGGGCTGAGTGTGACAAGGGACATGTAGAAGAAAGTATCCTCACCTTCTTAGTATTGCCTCGTTAATAAGTAACCCGACATGGCCGTGTTTTGTACACTGGTGTTCTCTTAGATCTCCACTGCATTACATGCATGTGTGCACATGCACGCGCACGTACATATGCTACAATTTTTTTCTGTTAAATTCTCCATAACCTAAAAAGCACTAGAGCTGCTACTGCCTGTGATTGTCCCCCAGACACTCTCTCACCCCACCAAGTGATCTAAGTTAAACTTTTGCTCCGGAACAAACCCACATTTTCCAAAAAGGTGCACACTGAAGCATCCCAGCACAAAGAAACCATTCTTGCAAAGGGCAGATGTGAGAAGTTCTCTTTATTCAGTGCCATTATATGAAATTATTTCTAAACAAAAGCCTTTCACTCTAAGTGGGAAAACAAACACAAATATTAGCAGAGTAGGTCTTGATGAGTGTCCTAGCACCTCGGGGTTTGTCATTGCCGTGGCCGAAAACAGGGAGAGGGAGAATTCACCATTCTTCCTCCTGCTGTTCAGAGAAAAAAAATAAATCAATGAATAGTTCCCCTGCAAGAGGTATGTATCATAAGCAAGAAAGGCTAGCTATTAAGGATTGTCCTTTGTTAAAACTTGAGCAGAAACCTCACATTGCAGAAAAATAAATAATCTCAAACTGGAATGAGGCGAAATTTTCTGTTCTAACAAAGAAAAAAAGAGGCAAGGACTTTGACATCTTCTTTTCTGACTTACAGACTTCATTTTTATGGAGATTAGTATAAATCACAGAGATTCCCAGCATCGCCTCACTCCTACTCTGACATCTTGTAAACTCCACATTTTCACACCAGCATCTGCTGAAGGCAGCTCTGATTTCCAGTTCTGCACTTCCAACAAAGCTAGTGAAAAATGGGTTTTTGTAATGCTTTGGTTAGCAGAGGGGTAAAAAGCCTCAAAAATTCTACAAAGACAGACCGGCATCTCAGTGGCAGTGCCAGCGTACCCTCTCCTGCTCTCTGCGATGGCGATGGGAGGTGGATGCAGTCCCCCAAACCAACCTGCTACCACTGGCTTTGCTAACACCCGATATCAGGTCCATGCTGGTGTGAACGACTTCATGGCACAAATGAGCATCACCTCGCAGCCCCCTGCAGAGCTGAGGGGGCTGAGGTGCGCACCGGTCTGTGCATTTTTTTAAAAATCGAGTTCCTGCAGTCCAATGATCCCCAAATCCTTCTCACAAGCCGCTTCGTTGAGTTGCACATTTGCCACTCGGCTCAGCCCTGTCTAAAACCCCTAATGCTGGGAAAGTTGAGGGTAGGAGCAGATCTCCTCCTCTTTCAGACCATGGCCCGTCATTCCCAGAGGAGAAGAAGGAGGCTGCGGGGTGCCCCGGGCAGGAGCCTGCGGCACGTCACTGGGGTCTGTCGCTCTCTGCTTTTGTCCCAGCAGAAACCAGCCTGTGCCACCTCAGTGCTTGATCTTCTGCGGGAAGCACAAGAGGACGGAGAAGTCTGCGCCAGGAAAACACGGTCCTTTCCCCCGCGCATGGCCCCGCAGCTCAGTGGTGTCCTTTCCCTCCCACGCAGTATCATCCAGGTCCTCATCCACCTCGGAAATGCAGGGCGCATCCTTCCAGGGCCACGCTCCAAGGGGAACATTACCTAGAGTATATGTTGAATTCCTGACATTTTTGGTGGACAAGAGGTAAGACTCTTTAACTAGGAAAGCAGAAACCATTTTTTCAGAGAGGGACTAGATCTTATGACCCCTGTTTCTAATGACCGTACATTTAGACCTCCAGCACTGTTCTGTATCTCTGTGATTCACGATAAATTTGTAGGCTGCATAAGTAAATAAGTTTATTTCTGAGCCCTTGAAAAATTCAGCTACAAAACAGAAAAGCACTTTCAGCCTTAATTAGGATAAAGCTGTTTTCTGCCATAATGTAGAGCAATATAAGAGCAGGATGAAAAATTCGGTTAGAGGCATAGGAAAACTTTCATGAGAAGACAGACTGAAAAAACAGAAACTGTCTTGTTTACAAAGAAAATGAGTATGAAGGACATGCTGCAACCGCATGAAATATGAACAGTAGATACTTAACGCTTTCTCCTAGTAGAAAAACAAGACATTCAGTGAAGCCGATACTCAGTAAATGCAAAATCTAGGCAAAAAATGTTGTTTTCAAACAGTACACAGTCAGCCTGCGAGACTCAGTGGTGTTTAAGTCAGCAGCTCAAGCAGGACCCGAGGAGGGATTGTGTGTTATACAGTGGAGGATACTTTCAAGTACTATGGCAAAGGTTAAAATCACAGCTGGAAAACTACAAGAATTTGGGAGGGACACAAGCTGTCATGTTCCAGGACATAAGCTACATGTTGATAGAGAGTAAGGGCAAAATATTCACCTGGGGCCAGTTATTTTACAATAGCTTGTTGTAGGTTGGTTGCATTGCCTTCTGAAGCATTGCTGAGGGCCAGAGGCAGCCAGAGCTGCGGTCTCCCGGGGTCTGTGGCAGGGGCTGCGGTCCCCTATGGACTCCATACACTCATTTCTGGGCACGGTAACATGTCCATGGAGCATCATCCCGTGCACGCAGCATCGTAGCGGTGGTGCCAGCAGCCCTGCTGCCAGCATGGGGGGCTGAACTTTTGGTGGAGGGACAGTCCTGCCTCCTGCCCCATGGCTCCGGGGTCTCCGCCACGGGCATGGAGCGCTGCTCTGACCCTGCCCTGGAAGCAAGGAAAGCAGCTGGATTTCAGCAGCTCCCCACAGACACCCATCCCGTTGGGCAGGTGAGGGACCAGTGGAACGTGCAAAACCAAGAGAGGCTGCAAAATCACAGATGCAACCTCTGATCCAGCAGTACTAAAATGAAGGTGATTTTAGGATCTCTAAATTCATGCCATTGCCTACTTTGACTTCTTAAACCATAAGAGGTCACAGACTTTCATTCATTTATGACAGTAGTGAGTGTAATAACTCCTGCTTAAGTAAAAGATAATTTTTAGAAAAGCAACCAGATTTCTTCTGAATAACTGAATAAAAAATTTTTTCTCCCTTGACTGCCCGCTCATGGTTAATTGCCCATGGTGTTTCTGTTTCATAGATGTATTTCTGTGAGCCAGAATACGCTTTGCTGTAAGTGAACAAAACTCTCATTAATATATCTTGATGCCAGCAATAAATCTGGTCCAACATCTACTCCGCACCTCAGTGAAAACATGCATACGCTGCAGTACAGACTCAGTCACAAGATGATGCTATTTCTTGGTACTAATATAGGATTTTATGTATTAGAAGCACCGTGGCTAATATTAACTAATGATAAAGTAATTAATCCAAATGTAGATGCCAATATAATTTCATTTTTGTGTCTGAAAGCTTTTAAGCTTCATACAGGCTATGCACAATGTGTGCCATTCAATTAGCTGAACCCTAGTTAAATATTACAGTCTGCTACTCATCATCTCAGACAGAAAAGACCCACATTATTAACCACTGATGGTGTTTGATACAAGCAATAGCTTTAGCGGTTGTCTGTCTTTGCCAGTGATGACAACCAGCAATTCCTTCTCCATGTTAATTTTAATGATGACTTCAAATACAAAGTCCAGCCATGGTGATGAATGTTTTTACTCACACAGAACCAAGGGAACCAGGCTGGCCTTGTGGGCTCTTTTTCTTGTTTTTTGGGGGGCTAGATAGGAATAATTTTTAATGCAATCGCATCATCATACTTTGTCTTTCATCAGTTTTGCAACAGGTCCCAGTGGGACAGTGGAAGTTTGGCATTTGGGGAGTTGAACTTTCTCAGGCAGGTCTCTACAAGAGCTATCACTACTTAATACCGATAATCTCACATCAGACTTACTTACACAGGCCAGGTGCCCCCCTCTGCCCGACCTCTGCTCTACCTGGCACCACGCTCGTTTGCAGATCTCTGTGCCTGATACCTCATACTCTCATCCAATTCTTGTAATTTCTCTGAAACGTGTAGGAGGAAAAAAAATGAATTCCTTAATGTGGTAACTGCAAGTGACCCTGCAATCACAAGCGTACGGCGGAGCTGATTTCGGCTGTGGCCTCCTGAGTTACCCTGAGTTTTGGCTGCAAGTTCAGTGCCTCTTTTCTCACCCAGCTTCACCCGAAGCCTTCTGGGACCACCGACGGCTTTGTAGACCCCCCTGTGCACCCCACCAGCTGCGAGGACACCATGGCCTCGGTGAGACCGGCAGCAAGACCTCAGAGAGGAGGACACTCGTCACCCACCTCCTGAATAAGCCGCTGTCCTCAGGGGTGCTCACGCTGTACCTGCCTGTAAGGTCTGACTCACCCCATTTATATGAGGTTCCTGCCAGCTCGGGGAAAGATGAAACAGACTTTTTTAGGGCAGCTTTTCCAAACCCTTCCTCATACTGAAGTTCTCAGTCACTGGGAGGGCTGTCAGGTTTCTCTGCACTTCAGCTCAGGAGGAAACAGCTCTGGGCCCTGAGCCATCCCAACACAGTTTTGCAGCTACAGCTTTCACAGCATCCACACCTGCCTCTGCGTTACCAACCCGTCACTTCTGGACTGCGATCCAAAGCGCCGGTGACATGGAAGTAGGGGAAGGAAAGGCAGGTGCTGCGTGGCTCGGAGGGAGCGGGCTAGAGATGGCCATGACAGGTTGCCTTGCCTGTTCTTACCCATAGCAATGATCTCAGCTTCCTACCTAGCTCAGCCACTCTGCCTTTGCAGGCAGGGAAATTAATACTCCTGCTGATTTTGTCTGCCCTGCCAAAGTACATTTCATGCATGAAAATGCAAGGTAGGTTTCTCTCCGGCACTTAGGGACAATCGTCCAAGACCTGTACTTAAATTAGAGAGTCCTTATGAAAAATAAAGCCATGGAGGGATGACTGTCTTTTGAAGGCAGTGCATCCAGTTAACGGGTGCACTTTGATGATGCCATTCTAGTACAGCGTATTTCATTTCTCCTGGTGTTCGGAGCAGTTACAGGATAACCCAAATGGGTCTTTCTGTACTCCCCCAGCGTCACTGCACATGAGGAAATAATCCAAAAGCTGAAATGTAAGAAGGTGCCACGTTGCCCAGCCCTGATGAATAGTGCGGACCAGCTCCAACACCCTGGTCATGTGACAGCCATCAAGCTGACAGAAACCAGGTTTCGTGCCCTAGACTAATTACTTTTGCACAGTTGGACTTGTCATCCCTTGGACAATCTATTCCTGGTATCTAGTTAGTCTGTTATGTATACACAAGCTCAGTAAAGTCCTTACAAAAAAATTTGGAATGCTTTATTAATAACAAAAATGGTTATGATCTATGGGACATGGTGCATACTTACACGCCTGCCCAAAATCCAGGAAAAGTATTATTCGCCTTATCTAAATAGGTCTCCTTTTTCTCTGTACTCTTTCTGAAATGCAATCTGCCTCACAAAAAAGGCAGCAATTATCCCCATTTTCTGATTCTTTCCCAGTTCTCTGGTGCTCGTGTGCATCCCTATAACACATCTGATGTTGATGGAGGTCTTCTGGTGGCACCACATGGAATTCACTGCTCAGAAACCTGGCAGTGCCTCTGCTCATTCTTTATGCTATAGATGTACGCATTGCTTTACCCAGTGTAACCTAATGATAATGAGTTTACTGTGTAGGTATGCTTTAACACTGTGATAAACACCTTGATTATGGTGTGACAGAGGTCTAGATCTGCTTTTCCAAACCATTTATTTCATAAATTATCTATTCACTTTCTTGTCAAGATGTGAAAAAAGGCTGTTTATTTTCCTGTCAGATTACTGAAGAATTATTGCTTTGATCCCTCTGTGCTCTTGCAAAATCTATGAGATTTCAGAATTCCTTTGCCTATGTTATCACGTATTTCCTGTCTTTCTTTAACCTTCATTGCTAGGTGGTCATGCACAAGGTCGGATTAGCTCTTAAGCTGTCAAATACAACTTCCTTTCTTGAAATAAGTTTAAAATTGATCCATGAATCCGAACTGTTGTGTGTTTGTTGTTTATTAGGTGAAGGAGGGCAGCAATTTCTGTTCTTGACAGACTGCTCTGTTACTCCGCTCAGTTCGCTCACTGATGCATTTCCAGAAGATCCCTCATTGCAAGTCTGTGTAGCAACACCCACTGCTAATTTATTAGGCTGCCTCTGAAGCTGTGAATATGATGGTGTCACTTCCAGTGCAGTCCGTGGCGATTTTTTGACAGGTACAGCTAAGCCCATGACCCCGAAACCCTTTCCCCAGCATTCACAGCAAGAGGAGCTCTTCCCGACACAGCCAGCACCCCGCTGCTCGCTGGGCACAGCCTGCAGATGCCGTCGTTTTGCCTGAAACACGCCGCGCCGTCGCCGGATCTGGCACCGAATCGGCGGCTGGGTTGTCGTGTCTGCCAAAGGGACTCGGATTTGAGCTCTGCTGCGCGGAGAGCAGGGCTGGGACTGCACAGGCAGATAACACTAAGATTATTGTCGTCGCATTCCTCTAATGCACGTGCTGGCTCAAAGAGTTACGCAAAAAGCTCTTTGTGTTTGCACAGCTATTGCTTCCAATTGTTTTCACACAAAAGAAAATGATACCGGTGTGGGACAAATCACAGCCATTTCCCTGTGGCATTTACCACTGAGAAATATTTTTCAGAGGGACACAGCCCCCAAAAGCAGGCTGTCCTGCTGTGCATGAATATAATATCTGCAGGAGATAAGACCTGGGATGCTTTACTGTTCTTTTTAAACAACTCCAAAATCTAGATACAAATAATAGCGCCTGGCTAACAGCAGTAATCATCAGGAGCCTAAATCAGAGCTGAGATCCCTTGTGCTAGATACCTGTCAGATCCATGGTGAAAAAAATAGTTCTGTCTCCAAAGCACTCATGGACTTTGCCTGCCAGAGCTTGCCAGCCTGCTAGAGAGCTGCCGGGTCCAAGAGATGACAAAGGTGTCAAAGGAGCACTTCACGGGAGAAACAATTCAAGAAAAAAAAGGGAATGACTTGCACCAGTGTTTATTGCAGAGGAGCACAGGGAGGTTTCTACAGCAGAGTTATTTTATACAGGGGCTGAGTCAAACCATCTCAGATTCAAATGTAAGGGAACTTTTGAAACAAATTAATGCAATGAACAGTAACAAATCACCAGGACCAGCCTTCACCCACACCATAAGAAGAGTGTAAGTATGATACCGTTGAACTACCAATTTTGGGTTATTACCTGCTGCTCAAACTTGTCTTGATGCTAGAACCGAGCATGGGAACCATGGCACCATTTTCAAAACCAGAACTCAAGGGATGATCTAAGAAACCACAAACCAGCATTTCTGTTGCCTATGCTGTTAGATACAAATGGTACAGAAGAGAGGAACTACCATGGATTTCAGAGAGGAAAGCCATACCTCAGCTACCTGTGGGAACTCCTGGAGCAATCCCAGCCAGCCCCAAGCATCCCAGTCCAAGCTGGCCCTGCTTTCAGTGGGGAATTGGACTGGGCAACCTCCACAAGTTCCTTCAGACGTAAATAGTACTTCAATTCTATATTAACAATTGCAAGACAAATGCACGAATGCTGTACAATAATTAAACTTCAAAATTCATTGCCACAGGACACCATTCTGATCAAAAGCAGAAATGGTTTTACAGATACAAGCCATATTAACTGTGGGAATACCAATGGCAAACAAACGCAATGATTTGGGTTCAACTTCCACCACTGGAAGTCCCTGCAGTTTAAATTATAGGAAGCTAAAAGCTGATACCTCAGAAAGCTCCCTCTTGTAAGCTTGTGCTTATCCTGTTTGCCATGCACTTTCTCTGAATTCCCAATATAAGTTGCTGGAAGGGTTACGCATTAAGTGGACTTTTATTCCAACTAGTGTAGCTGCTCTTATGTACAAACTGGATGAAAGAAAGCGAATGGTGCATGCAGGGGTGCAGGCGGGAGGAAGCAAGGCAGCAGCAAGACCAGTGTGAAGCAATGCTTTGTGAAGCTAATTATCTTCAATTAGCCTTTCACCTTTGATTAAAGACGGACTGTTACTGCCAAAAAATGCCTCTTGAATATTCATTTAAATTAACTTGCCTTGGCCTGGTTTTGTCTCACTGGGGTTTGTTTCCTCTGAAGGCTCACACAGCATAGTTACTCTGGCATGGAGGGCTGTGAATGGCACTGTCAGAGCTGTGTGCCCAACTGTTTGTGAACAAAAAAGTTGGGATTTATTCACACAGTCTTTATGTCAGAAGCAAGACACTGGTGCAGTGGGGGCTTTTTTGAACAGTCTCGGTAAGAGAACTCGACTTGCAGGGAGTTGTTAGTGGCCCAAAAGGAATTTAAAGAAGGAAGCTGTGAATATTGTTTGATGACTAAAACCAAACAAAATTAAAGAATAAATGAAAATACACAGTCAGGGGAGAAGAGACTAAACAACTCAAGTAAGTCCTCATTCATTTCAAATCATTTGCACATTTTTTCCCACCGGGTTGAACTGTGCTTTTCTCATAATCCATCAAACATTTTGGAAAGCAAGAGGCTGTGCAGCAGCCAAAATGTGGTGTCTCATACTTTTCAAGTTCATGCATCCACTTCTTCAGCATCTTCTTGAATATCCCTGCAGAAAGTCCACGAGTTAGCCTATGTGGGTCAGAAATGCTGACTGACGTGGAGGGATGGGTCCCCAGAGATGAGACATGCAAATTAACTGCACGGCATTGGAAACCCTGTGCTTTAAATGCACAGACTTGACATCTTTCCTTCCCTGCACCATTCTGCCTATGGTGTCAGGCTGCTTCATTCCAAATAAACTAGAGTCATAAGGCCCCATATATCTTCTCTTAAAAGGCAAAGCTCATAGAGCCTTGTGTGGTGGGTTGACCCTGGCTGGACTCCAGGTGCCCACCAAAGCCACTCCATCACTGCCCTCCTCAGCTGGGGAGGGCAGAGAAAATATAACAAAAGGCTTGTGGGTCAAGATAAGGACAGGGAGAGATCACTCAACCAATTACTCTCACGGGCAAAATAGACTCGACTTAGGGAAATTAGTTTAATTTATTACCAATCAAATCAGAGTAGGGTAATGAGAAATAAAAACCAAATCTTAAAACACCTTCCCCCCACCCCTCCCTCCTTCCTGGGCTCAACTTCACTCCTGATTTCTCCACCTCCTCCCTCCAAGCAGCACAGGGGGATGGGGCTCTGGCGTGGGGTCCTCCCAGGCTGCAGGTGGAGATCTGCTCCCCCACGGACCTCCCTGGGCTGCAGGGGGACAGCCTGCCTCACCAGGGTCTTCCCCACGGGCTGCAGGGGAATCTCTGCTCCGGCGCCTGGAGCACTTCCTCCCCTCCTTCTGCACTGACTTTGGGATCTGCAGGGCTGGTGCTCTTGCATATTCTCACGCCTGTCTTCTGGCTCCTCTTGCACAGCAGTTTTTTTCCCCACTTCATTACTATGTTATCTCAGAGGCACTACCACTGTTGCTGATGGGCTCGGCCTTGGCCAGCGGCAGGTCTGACTTGGAGCCGGCTGGCCTTGGCTCTGTTGGACATGGGGGAACCTTCTAGCAACTTCTCACAGAAGCCACTGCTGTAGTCCCCCATGCTACCAAAACCTTGTCGTGCAAACTCAATATGCTCCAGCATCCTGGTCTCTAATTTCTCATCTTCGCCCTGTGGCAACATTTGATCAGACAGGCATTTGACATAGGCAAATAATCCCAGACACTACAAAATAAATTGAAAAGTGTAGGAATCTACAGATTGGAAAGGGGAAATCAGTCGTTGCCCAGGACCACCAGGAAGTTGTTTGTGTTTTGGGAAAAAAAGCAAAGCCATTTAAACCTTGATGGTTTGGCGTTGCTAGGTAGTCGCTTCTGTAGTTCATCTAGTATAAACTGCCTGAGAAGACCGGGTGCTGACATATCTAGATGAGCTACCCCTTCTTAAAATCCTCTAAAGGTAGTGTGAAAATATCAGGAAATTCTGTCAGATAAAATATTGAGTTGCCCAGATGAAGCAGAAAGAAGCACCCTAGGAAATTATTAGAATAAAGGGATTTAAATGTTTTGGTATCACTCTAATCATACTTCCTAGACTTCCTTTAGGACTTCCATGTTTGTACTTAAAATTTTAGGTTTGTATTTTGTCTTAGCAACTGTTTCTGACATTGCAACCTTACTATATTTTCTAGTTTTGTCAAAGAATATATTCAGTATATTCACCCACAGTCACATGTGTGCAATTACAGATCTAAACTTTGGTGACTGCTCATCACAAAAAAACACAGGGAGTGCTGTATTTTGCCATTCCCTAAAGACTGGTCTTTTTCTTGTTAATTTTCAGCAGACAATACTAACTGAAATATGTGCTTATTAAATGCTCTCTCTCTCTGGTTGTGACTTTCTTAGCAATCATTAATGTTATACTAAAGCACAGAACAGGAATTATAGCCCATGATTGGGGAATATTTTTAAAATGTAAATTTGTCATCATATATATTTCAAAATGTGAAGATTGCAGTATAGTATCCTACTCTCACACAGCCCTTAGCTATAGCACATTTAAGTAGAATTTTTTTTTCTAATTTTATTACTTTTAACTACTATTCAACTAGTGAGTTTCAGACACTTCTAAGACATTTGCATCTATTTTCTTCATATTTTTGACATATTTGGGCCCATTATTTTTCCCTCATGGCTTGCAGAATTCTTCTATCTTAGCAAAAGTAAGTCTGCTACTGTGAGATTGTATTACCTCTGCAGAAATACGGATTGCTCCCAGTATTTATGGGCTTTGCCTCGTTCACTTTTCCACAATTATCCAAGTTTCATAACTAGGAGTTCTATATATTCAACCCAGAGCCTTTTTTTTTTTTCTTAAATGTGGCTCCTGGTTATATACCTTTCTTCCAGTTAAATCATTCTAACTTCTTGTAAGTACTGATCTAATTCAGTAGGTTTTAATTGTGACATTTCTTACATTAGCAGTTGATGAGGGAAGATGCATCAGAATTATTCTCCTTATTAGCTAGTGTTCATTAAAGTATTCCCTAGGTAGCCAAAAAAAGTAGTTATAAATAAGTGATGAGGGTACAGTCTTTTAGGACATCCTTGTAATTCTGCAGAGTGATGTGTGATGTAGTTTGTAGGGGGCAGGTATAAGGCAGATCTGAGTTTAATGAGAGTGCAGGGTTAGTCTAAGATGACCAAAACCCCGACATCAGCAACACTGCCATCACACCCAAAGAGGCAGAGCATATACAGTTACTGTTAATATGGTCTTCTGGACCAGAGCTGACCCACCTCTTGTGTGTTTGGAAATTGGGGAGAATAACTGCAGATCTGCTCAGAGCTCGGGCAGCACTGCCTTCTACACAGTGCACGCAGTGCTATGTGTGGACAGGTTATCTCCCACCGCAGTGGATATAAGTGTGGATATACCGATGACTTTGTGATGTGACTGTTCCCTGGCCCTCTGCTCCCTCGAGTCTGTAAAGCAACAGCTCTTCAACATACGCTAGGGACTTTTTGCTGGTTTGGCTTTCTGGTGAACATGTCTGGAAATACCTTGTACTTGTACAGGACTTGACTCATGACAGCTGAGAGTATTCTTCTTACCCAAGGAAAGAAAAGCTGTGATAAAAAAAAAAATCTGACCTCTGCACCATGAATGATGTCGCAAATGTATCCTGATAAGAACAATCCAGCTAGCCCAACCACTTGCACAGAGCAGGTGATAAGATTTCATTCTGTGACTTCTTCAAAACCGTAAAATTATGCGGTTGCTGAACTCCTATATGAAAGACTAAATCTTTTGAATTCACTGTCACACTTACGTATTTTCCAGCTGAAGTTAGCACTACTGACAGGGAAGGAAAGGATGTGAACTCGGACCGATGGATGCAATAGGCCTGAGGTAGGAGTGGGGACTAACTTCACCGTAGCACAACGCGAAGAGTAGCAAACCAGAAGGATGTTATTATGCTGGCATCGTCTTTTGCATTGTTTCTTTGGTTTCTACCTAGCACTCATTATATGGCATTTAAAGAATTTTTGACTGCTGTCCTGAACAAGTCAGCTGCTTTGTTGTGAAATAGTATTCTTAAATACTTTATTTTACAAAATTGAAAGGCTTACACTTTCTTTCTCTTTAGTTTTTAACATATCAATTGAGTTGCCCCATCAGGTAATAAATAATACATATCAATGAATTCCAAATCAATATAAGAGTGTGAATATATAGAATGCTTGCTTTTCTTAAGTATGAAAAAAATTCCAAGTTTATTTAATGGGCAGTTCATTTCTGAGTACAGGCCAAAGCTGAGCAGGAATAAAATATGAAGGTATTAAACCATGTAGGGGAAAGGCACAAATGAGAAGTAAACTGACTGGTAGTTAAAGTGACTTTGAATCTGCTAAGGTTTTGCACTATCCACTTTCAAAACCTTAAAATTTAAACTGTACAGAGTATCAATCAAGTTTCGCACTAATCTTCTTTTCTCAAAACAAGTTCTTCTTCACTGAGCACGTTTGGTAAATTCCTTTTTTATTGGTGGAACACTGGAGCATACATGAACTGTCTTTTAATTGTGTCTATTTAATTAAGATTTTAACCCTAATGTTATGTATTAATAATACAGGTCATTTATCAGCTACTATTGCAAACTTGATTATATTCTTAACTGTCTCAATCAATGTAATTTCAGAAAATTGGAAAGGAATCACAAGCCAATTAAAAAATGCACATTGTTCTATTATACTGCTGAATGACAAATCTGCTGGCCTGAAGGTCAAATTTCCTTTTGTGAAAACTTTCTTTTGTTTCTTATTGGCTTCTCTTTGGTTATCTCTAAATCCAAGAGGCTGTGTACTTCTAGTTACACTTCCACAACTGTGTCCAGGAAATTCTTAAACATCTGATGCTACTGAAGCATGAAATTAATAAAGAAACTGAGTGATCTATGCCTTTGTTACTGATAATAGTTTGGGAGGATTTTAGGGCTGCCTCAGTTTTATTGCAACCTTCTGCCCTGTTAACATAACTAAGTCAGTCACGATGAAATGTGCATGCAGATATATACACATCCTTTTTAATCCCCCTCCAGAATTCTTTTAATTTTGACTTGTTAACGTGAAAGTGAAGGCTATAAGCAGAATTTTCTTAGATTTCCTGTGAGGAAAAAAGCAGTGCAAAACTGGTGCAATTTACATGCATCTCAAAGTAAAGGTAGAAAAAGTATCAAGCAGAAGGATTAAGCAATATTACTTTTGTAGTTATACCACTATAAACTTGGACTAATTCTGTACCTTTGAAAGAAAACAAATTCTTTATATTTCTTTGAAAACATTGAAGAAGATTTTTAAAAAAATATTTTTCCTTTCTAGTTTCCTTACTGGAGACATTTACTACTCATATATTTTCTTGCATAATAGGATTATCAGTTTGAGCTCTCTTCTTTCAGAGTTTGGCATCATGCATAATAACTAAATGAAGCAGAAAAGCTTAAAAAGCCTAAACCTCTTCAATAAAGCAAATAAGCTTTAATATCTAATTCTCTTTCTGATCCAAGTTGTAACCACAGTACTTCACAGTAAAAAAAAATTATGGGAACTCTCATGCATCCTCTCCTGTATTCTTCAAGTAGGTTCATTCTTTCTGTCCTACTATTACAACTATCTTGCTCTTTCTTCTAGTCCCCCAATATTTATTTCTCTTCAGAACACATCAAATCTGCAATCAGGAGTAGATTTTTTTGTTGTTATTGCTCTTACTGTAGTTCTCCTCCTCATCTCTTTGAATATTTGGCTCTTTGCTTAGCTATACATAGGCATCTACATCTTTTATAGATCTAAATATATGTTCTTCCAAAAACTAAAGATAGAAGTCCAAATTTGATATAGACATTGTGGTGATTTATTTTTAGAAATTTCTACGTATCTTATGACAATACTATGGAAAGATGCAAAGGAGCTCAGACCATGAAGCATTATAGTGACATTGCTGCAGCAGTTAGTGCAGGTTAACCAGTCCTGTGAAATCTACTGTGTGAATCCAAATGGGGAAAAAAATACCTATACTACTTCCAGTACTCAGCATAGTTAGGCATAGCAGTGCGTTGAACTGCTGCAAGCAGGTTTTCTGCCATTTGAAGTCTCCGAGACACACGTGTCTGTGAGTATGCCTGGGGAAAGTCAGACTCTGAGGATGAGTTTAGCAGCAGTCATTATACTGCGAAGGAGGATGTGTAAGTTAATCAACAGAAAATATTAAAGAGGAGGATAGGTCCCTCAGGCTTTTCCTCAGTGAAGCAGCACAACAGGATTTAAGATGGTCAGTTTTGCAGATGGGAAAATTGTTTTTCGGCCTTTATTTTGACTGATTTGGGGTAGGTTCCTGAATCCCAACTCCAGCCTTCTGAAACTGCTCCCTATTTGCCAAGCTACAGGGTGTTTTGAGGCAGCTGATTCTTAGTGCACCTCCTTGGATGAATTTATTCCACCTCACACAAAACATGCGGTATCTGGGGGACATGATTTAAACCTGGTGTCTCCTGTGTTCCAGCTGAAGCTTGTCAACTCAAGGACAGACTACAAGATTGTAAAATCAGTTTTGTGTTCCCTTTTCATTTTTCTTACTGGATGATTTTTTCTTCTGCTACTAAGGAATTTCAGGAAGGGATTTCTGCCTTAAAATAACCTGTATTTGTTGGCTGAGGAAGTTCTACATCTCTGTAGTGGTTTTGGTTCTAGGCCTTCCTTGGCAACCAGGGTA
>JANXJC010000032.1:22453405-22484924 GCA_027564655.1 Leptodon cayanensis
GGTCTTCCCCACGGACTGCAGGGGAATCTCTGCTCCGGCGCCTGGAGCATCTCCTCCTCCCCCCTCCTTCTGCACTGACCTGGGGGTCTGCAGGGCTGGTTCTCTTACATGTTCTTGCTCCTTTCTCCACCTGCAGTTTCCGTGCCCGCCACAACTTTTTTTCTCTTCTTAAACCTGTTATCCCAGAGGCGCTACCATTGTCACTGATGGTCTCGGCCTTGGCCAGTGGCGGGTCCGTCTTAGAGCCAGCTGGTGTTGGCTCTTTTGGACATGGGGGAAGCTTCTGGCAGCTTCTCACAGGAGCTGCCCCTGTAACCCCCCTGCTACCAAAACCTTGCCACGCAAACCCAATACACCTTGGCAGTGTACAAAGGCCTCCTAGCCCCTACCCAAGTGGTAATAGTTGAACCTGATTGCCCTGCACAACTTCATGTGCAGCATTTAATATTCGTCTCCCAAGTCATTTGAAACCCACATATCTATTCAAGGCACATTCTGTTCCTCCACAAATCATCCACACATTTCCTTTCCTCCATAAATGCTGTGATAACAGCTGAAAAGTGAGAGAAAAATAAAGCTGTGTGATATATGTGAAATGCAAAATGGTTGCTCTGTCCTGGCACCATTTGTACCCTCATTTTCCCCTACCACTCACAAAAAGGGGGTCATCAATAGAACAAGGCAAGTACTGTAAGGGAGGGTGATGCCCTGTGTTAGATTAAATGGTACAGTTTGTCTAGCTGTGACAGCAGATTCTTTTAGCCATATTTGTGTTGAAATCCCAGCCTCGGAAGATACAGCTCAGAAATTCAGAGAGAATAAAAAAATGGAAGTATACAGAACTACTGAGCTGCCACTAGGGCCTCCTGCACAGGAAATAACTACTCTTTCCTGACCACCATGCAGGCAGAAAGCAACATCAGCTCCAGGACAAGCAGGATTTGGGGTGAGAGGAAAGCCTCCTTTGGAGAGAGCTCGTAGTTCACAGCCTGGTCCTGACAGGCGCAATGCACAGCGAGGGAAAGGCCAGCAGCCTCGGGAGTCCTTAAGAGAAAAGAAAACAAAGAAGGAAATCGCTGTTATTAATGAGGATGAGCGCTCTCTGTCTTTGGAGGGATCAGGACCATGGTCTTTGCTCAGAAGAGCCATCAAAAAGTGCCATACCAGATGGAAAGGAGTACTACTGCTCCCCCAGGGTGAAACAGCTCCTGGAGATAAGGGGCAGTGAAAACCCACCTTGTGCGTCCTGGGAAACCCTGCAAGCTTGCTGCCTTCCCAGTACGGGTGGTCATGCGAGCTGGTGGGAGAGGGTCTCTTTTTTTTGCACGTTAGTGCACTCGACTCTAGTGTGTTGACAGCTGGTGCTCTGTAGAGGAGCAGAGGAACAGTAATTGCCAGCTGATTCATTGGGAGATGAATGCTTCAGCCTTAGAGAAACGAACCTGAGGACTTGCGTGGCTCTTCACGATTTATCACAGGCTTTTCAAGGCGCTCTTGAAGCACAGGGAGAGGATACGGTTTAGGCATCAAGGGGCTGATGTGGAGGTGAACGGAGCTGAAACTCTTTTCTGTGTACACACACACACGTATGTACATACACGCAGGCACGCACACTTATTTTCGCATTAATTCCATTTTATACCGTACATTTACAGAGGAGGATCAGGCTGAATATATATTTAAAGCAACAGCATGGGATTAGGAGCTGTAGGCTCACTTTCCCTAGCTGCTACAAACATATATGAAGGTTTCCTTGCCCCATTCCCTATCTGTAGGAGTGGATAATCTTCCTCTATCCCTCTGAAGATTCATCTACTTAATTTTAATGGCACCTGTCCCAAGAATGCTCCTATTTTTTTATGTCAGTAGAGCCAATTCCAAAATCCCTCAGGGATTAAAATTCATTCATAATGGGATAGGAAAGAAATCTGTGCTTTGTGCAAGTGGTTCAGACTAAATAACATCAGATCTGGCTGTCAGATCTCTAACACATTAATAATAATAATAATAATAATAATAATAATAATAATAATAATAATGAGAGAACATATTGCACATTGTCTTTGGTCCAACCAAAATAGTCCCCAGCCTCCTTCACTATGCTCTGTGGCCTCAGCAGAGCTGAGATGGTTAGATCAGGACGAGGATTGTCATGGCCCCTGCAGCGGAGCTGGGTTCATTAGCATGCTGAAAGAGCCCCTGTCCTAAGATGGAAAGCACCACAGAAGGCTCATTTTAATGCTCTATAGTTGAATAAGACTGCAAACAAAAAATATATCATTATCTGGGCACATCTTGTGATTCTTGTTCAAGCATTTTGCATAATTTGCTGCTACTTTCAACTTCTCTGTTCCCCATGTGGCAATGTTTGACAAAGGGGAAACAGTAAGCTATCTATTCTTGGACTGTTTTCCATTGCTTATTGTCATATGGCTTCAGGCCAGACTAATTCAAAGGAGAAAAACCACGTACAATCAGGAGTATGAATAGGACTGTCTAGTGGAAATCAATACACCTTTTACTAGCAGGTCGGTAGATGGTTCATTACCTCTCGCACCTAGAGCTTCAGGCGTGGGGAAGGGACCTTCAAGTGAAGCAAGATGAGTCAAAGACCAGTGTCATTAAATAGAGCTTGAGCACATGTTTGCCACTGACCACTTAGAAATGATGAAGAAAGAGCAGGGAAAAGCATGAAAAATGTTTTTCCTTAACTGTGTGCTTGTGTAGCAATAGGATGTGTCTGATGCAGCAATGTCTCAAAATCACCACTTAAGACCACTTGGGACTTATTATATGATATAAACTTTTGCACTGAAGTTTCAAAAATTTTTGTTACTACCAAGAGCAGGTCTGCATTGCCATTAATGGATGTACTGAAAAAGTTTTGCCTGCAGGCCTGTCTGCTCTCCTGCGAACCGCTGTGGGGCTGAGCCAGTCCCCCATCAGTCGAATGGAAAGGCTTCCACATTTTCCAGGGGCAAAGGTAGCTTGTTCAGTGGATACAGATGTAGGCAATGTTTGACATAGAGAATTTGGTATACATTTTTTAAATGTCAAAGGTGTAGAGAGAGGGGATCCATTTTGAGAAGCACTTAGTGATTTTGGTGCTCATTGGAAAACACAGAGTGACTTTTTTCTCCCCTCCAAACAAAATCAAACCCAAAGCACTAATATTAATTCTTAAACATTAAAACATTTGTTGCCTACAAGTAAGTAGCCAACTAATTCCAATCATAAGCACATCGCAGCAACATCATCCTTTTTTCTCAGCTGAATTCAATTGCATCTTTTGTATGTATGCAATAAATATTAATAAAACCATACTATGGGGGGATTGAGAGTGCCTTACCTCGTGTATTGACACTCACTTATTTGAAGAAGATGCAAAGACATTATTGAAGCACTTTGCCATTGTTTTGCACTGACAGGCACAGGGCGGTATCGGCCACGCCATGACTTACAGGCACCGTCTTGCTTTGCGGCTCAGCCAGGAGCTCTCCACCGGAGGAACGAGTACGGCTCAGGGGGCTTCACCCCTCACCTTCCCTCTGTTCGTCATGGCAAGTGTCAACTGCTACTTCGTGCTCTGGTTTTATTGCGTCTGAGCTCCAGCCACGCTAAGATCAGATCACACAGTGCTAGCCAGCATACCGTGTTACCCGGGTACAATCAAATGGTTGGTTACAGATGCTGCCATGTTTTTCTAGGAAATGTCTCTGGCTGCAAAAAAGAGTTTTAATAGACTTGCCAAACGGATTTGCAAATGAGGCGGCTCTCTGGTGCAGAAGACGGTGCTAATGCAATCTTTGGATTTCGGAGTTTATTTGCAACACGGATGTTGCGGCGTATTCATTTCACAAAGGGAAAGAGAAAAGAAGAATTGCTCAGGTTACTGCTGGATTTGTTTATGGCTGGTATGCCTAGTCAGGTCAAGGCAAAATCCCCACCTAGTGTTCCAGATAAATGATGGATGGATTGGCCTTCCCTGGGCAGAGCGCCAGGGCATGTCCTGGGGAGCACCACTGAGCTGTTTTAAATGGTGTAGTAGTAAAGTGGATAAACCTACCTGCTGAGTATATATAAGAAGTCCGTTAACTCTATATTCCCTACATTGGTGGCAGATAATCTCCTTTATCTCTGTTTACCCTCAGCTGCACACAGGTTTATTGGGAAGGAAGCAGCTTTCCCCACGACGCAGAATGCAATTACAGCTGGATTGTCTCTGTGCCTCCGATGGCTCCCAGTCAGTAACTGAGCCACACACACTGCCAGTGCCACTACAGCCAGAAGAGCTGCCAGGAGCATCGCTGGGCTATGCCGGCCATTCGCACTTTGCACATCTGACAGGCCGGCGAGAAGGACTCCATCATGCTGTCCTGCTCCTGGGCAGTCCACGTCTGGTGGTAGAGAGCTGCAAAACCAATCCCTTAGCATCAGTTCTTTTTTTTGTTTTACTGTCTTCCGTGGGTGTGACTAATTCCCTCCTTCACTGCTGCTGTTTGAAGTGTTTGTAATCTTCCATCAAGTCTCTCTCCTCACCCCATGCAATCGCTCTATGATACACAATTCAGATTTTGCAAGTCTAGCTTCTTCTTCTCCTTCTCATATTTCTCTTTGTTCCTTGCTGCCTAGGTGGTTTTCTCTTTGCCCTTCTTAGCATTTCTTACCTAATTTTTTGCACATTTTTGTGAAGAGAGACAAACAGAAGAGCAGGATCATGGAGCATCCTTGTCTGCAACGGTCCCACCCTCTTGTTCATCACCTTCATCCTTGAGCAGCTCTTACACAGTCTCCATATTCCTGTTGTAACATAACGGCATGGGCTGTACGGCGTATACAGAGGACCCGCTAGTCTCTCTAACTAGACCTTCTTGCACTGAACTCAAGAACATCTATTTTTAACTCTTTGCACTGTAAGGCTAAGATAGACCAAGTAAATCTGACTTTTGTCAGGGACATCTGTGTTAGTTATTCTAAATGCTTAGCTTTCAAATTCTAACTATCAGAGGAATTGAGTTAGGTCTGGGTTTTGGTAATTTCTTTTTCTTCTAATTTATTCTGTGGAATAAGACCAACACAACAAAAGTGATTTCAAAGAAGTATTTCAACTTCCATTACACCTTTCAAGTCTGGTTTGAGATAGATTGTGACGATCGTGGAGAAGGACTGAAGACAGGCAGACTTGACCCAAACCAGAGGTGAATACTCTATCAGTAAGCCATGACAGGTGAATAAATAGTGGAGTAATACTAATAACCAAAAGAAGCGAGGACGATAATCATAATTGTCACTGCTAATATCAGTTTCATACCAAAGAAGCACTGTTCACCGGAGAAATAGGAACAGCATAAACTAATAAAAGAACAGTATGAAAGGACTGTACACTGAGCCAGTGGAAGCAGCTGATGAGCTCAATGTCTGCTTAGACTCTTCTGCAATAAAGTTCTACGATGTCTCAAGAGTGACAGTGATGGGCAAGAGATCCCAATGTGCTCTTTGAAACAGGCTTTGTGAGATTCAGGCCACAAAGCACAAAGGCAATGAAATCATAGACAATATTCAGCTTTGCTTTCTCCGCTCCTGGAACTGAATGAGATTTGCTGTCCTGAACCCAGGAAACCAGAGGCAGCTCTTGGCTTAAGGATGGGCTGGAGTCTTGCGGTGGTTTGACCCTGGCTGGACCCCAAGTGCCCACCAAAGCCGTTCTATCACTCCCCCTCAGCTGGACAGGGGAGAGAATATAACAAAAGGCTCATGGGTCAAGATAAGGACAGGGAGAGATCACTCACCAATTACCATCATGGGCAAAACAGACTCAACTTGGGGAAAATTAACTTAATTTATTGCCAATCAACCAGAGTAGGGTAATGAGAAATAAAATCAAATCTCAAAACACCTTCCCTCCACCCCTCCCTTCTTCCCAAACACAGATTCACTCCCAGATTCTCCACCTACCCCCTCCTCCAGCAGCACAGGGGGACAGGGAATGGGGTTTACGGTCAGTTCATCACACGTTGTTTCTGCCGCTTCATCCTCCTCAAGGGCAGGACTCATCACACTCTTCCCCTGCTCCAGCGTGCGGTCCCTCCCACAGGAGACAGTCCTCCACAAACTGCTCCAGCGTGGGTCCCTCCCATGGGCTGCAGTCCTTCAGGCACAGACTGCTCCAGCGTGGGTCACCCGCAGGGTCACAAGTCCTGCCAGAAAACCTGCTCCAGCGTGGGCTCCTCTCTCCACGGATCCGCAGGTCCTGCCAGAAGCCTGCTCCAGCGTGGGCTTCCCACGGGGTCACAGCCTTCTTCAGGCATCCCCCTGCTCCAGTGTGGCGTCCTCCTCGAGCTGCAGGTGGAGATCTGCTCCCCTGTGGACCTCCCTGGGCTGCAGGGGGACAGCCTGCCTCACCATGGTCTTCCCCACGGACTGCAGGGGAATCTCTGCTCCAGCGCCTGGAGCATCTCCTCCTCCCCCCTCCTTCTGCACTGACCTGGGGGTCTGCAGGGCTGGTTCTCTTACATGTTCTTGCTCCTTTCTCCACCTGCAGTTTCCGTGCCCGCCACAACTTTTTTTCTCTTCTTAAACCTGTTATCCCAGAGGTGCTACCACTATCGCTGATGGTCTCAGCCTTGGCCGGTGGTGGGCCCATCCTGGAGCCGGCTGGCATTGGCTCTTTTGGACATGGGGGAAGCTTCTGGCAGCTTCTCACAGAAGCCACCCCTGTAAACCCCCCCTGCTACCAAAACCTTGCCATAAAACCCCAATAAAAGTCTCATTTAAATGCCTTTTTACCTTTTATCACATTCCTCAAGCCAAAGAGGGGACAAAATGCTCCTGTATTGCAGGTGTCATATTTGATAACCATGCTGGGGTTTGGATGTTCTAGTTACTCATCTACAACCCTTTAAATATGCTGTTTCCCTGCACAATCAACAGGCTTATGCTTTTGACCCACTCAGCTCGGTGACCTATGTCTGATAGCAGACTTTGGCTTTATACCATTAAGAACAAACAAATTAATAGAAAATGATCACATTTATTGAAGAGATGCCTGAGATAAAGCTCATGAAAAAATTACAGCTGGATGATCAGGACTGACACCAATGTCTGAACAAGGGAAAAAAGCCTGAAATCAGCTTCAGCTAACCTAATTTGAATTCAAGTGCAGTTGTTAAAGAAAGACCTACTCACCTCTAGTTGTATTCATTCAAAAGGCAAAGGCATGGCAAACATTTTGTGTGCAGGCCTACAGAAATAGCACCAATTAACCTGCCCTGATCAGTTCTCTAGATAAAAAATTGTTACTCAGTAGTTCTTGCAATAGTAACAGCTGCCAAGAGAGGATTTTTCCCTGAAAAAAAACAAAGATTGCTCAAAAAAAAAAAAAAAGGACAAGGAAGTGTCAGGGAGAAGAACCAACCAAGTAGTAACAACATTCAAAAGTTTCAATTGCAATTTTCAGTAGGAAGCCAAGAAAATGAGATTAATTTGTCAAAGATGCTCTCACCACTGTGAACTCTGGGCCTCTGATGTGCCAGTTTCCAGACACTGGGACTTCCTTCCTGTGGGCATGACTAAAGGGGGTGGTTGGTCATTAGCTGGACTGAAGACAAGAGTGGGATCTGGCTTTAGTTCTTACTGGGTTATTAAGTCCTCTTAATTAAAATGCCCTATAACATTACTTCTTCTTCAGAAGAAAGAGCCTCTAAAAGCCGTTAAACCTCAAGGCTAAGTAGGAGAACCTACATCCCCAATAACTCAAAAAAAAGGGAAGGGTTGCTAGTCCAAATTAGAGAGGCAAATCCAGGAGTATATTTGCCAACCGATTCCAGAAAGCAAATCTTTATCCTCGAGATGAAGCTAATTAGTGAGGCTCGTGACTGCATGTTCCACAAAGGGCATTTTGTGGGAGGAGGAAAAAAAAAAGCCAGTGTTAGGTTTTGGGAAGGTGACATATTTCTTGTCCTTCTTTTCATATAGTAGGCACAAACTGCTGCAGGGCAAAGCCTTCTTCTAGTGATCACACTAGCCCGAGACTTCTGCTCTTTTGACCAACATGCAGTACCCCAGATCTTCTTCTCTACTAGCCTCATCCCAGCACAGGGCCCACCAAAACTTGCTGATCCCCACAATCACAATCCTGAGAGTACATGGCTTGTTTCCAGTGACTTGAATGCTGGATCTGACTCATACTCCCTATTTTGTTTATATACTTATCATATTTGTTTCCCACTTATGCACCAGTGTAGCTCATGTCACAAAATTAGAAAATGAGACAGACTTGTTAGAGACCAAATATAATCTCTGGTTTGACTCAGTGGTGTTTATGTGGAGCTACCCAGACATAATGAGGTTCAGCACACTGAATGACACCAGAAAGGGTGGGTTTCAATAACTTCCCAGTCTTTACCTCCCCCCCAAGAAAAAAGCCCAACCCACTGAAATTAATCGGCGTCCCCTGACATCTTCATTAATAATAGAAATTGATACACATGAACATGCTTTTGAGATCTGGGTTCAAAATTTAGAACTCCCTGAAAAGCCTTGTTGTTTTTTCCCAGCGGTAGGAGTGATGCTCGTGACAGGTACTACCTCTCCCTCCACAAATGCTCTTGCTCATTGCTTCATGTATGATATAAGATCATCCTGACTTCACACTTTAGATGTCTGCAAAAGGCTGAATCATCTTTCTTTCTGGCTCTGACTTTGCCTGGTTTGTTGTAAAGCTCTCGGGCAGGCGTTGATGGATGAAGGGACGGGGAGCGGGGTTTCCCAGTGTGTGTGGTGGGTGCGATGTCTGGGCAGGGGCTGGGTGGCCGCATTCATTGCCACGTGTGTCCATGCCTCCAGGAGGTGGTAGGTGAATCCATGTAGTTAGCAGCTGCACAGAGTTGTTTCCTAGAGTTTATGTGGGGATCAAAACAGGATCCGGCAGCCAACAGAGCGGGTTTCTGTAGCCAACAGAAACAGGCACCAAAGGCAGTGGCTCCAGGAAAACAAGCACAAATATAAAGGCATAGCAACAACGTGATATTAGGTTTGGGAGCTGAAGGGAGCTGAGCTATTGAACTGACTCAAGCAATCATGCACAAGCCAGCTGCACAGGGTGTCCCTCAGGTTGGGAGGGAAGATGGGCGAAGGACCTCTTCCGCAGCCCTGAAAACACATCATGCTGTGATGGGAGTGAATTGCCAGCACAGAAGGAGATGGTCAACTCAGGTGATGGTGCCGGTGAGGGCCTTTTGCCAAGATGGGGAACAGCAAAGACACTCTTTGAGCCTCCTGCCTACAAGTTATACAAATGCCGACCTGTTGCATTGCAAATTTTTGGCTAAGGTGATACGGGAACCCAAATCTACTGGGTCTGTATCCTCCGCCTTATCCAAGTAGCTCATTATGTTCTCTCTATTCTTTCTCCTAACAGAAGCGTTGGTTTCAGACTGGCATTGCCTGATGAACGAAGTGGTAGAAGCCATGAGAAGGGTCCCGATGTTCACTCTCCCCAGATACAGCGGGGCTGCATCCCCAGGGTTGTAAACCCTTCAGGGTTTGCAGCAGCAGTGTTGGGGCTGGATGGCGGAGCTGCGTGCTTGCCCTGAGATGGTCCCTGCACGTTTAATACCAGGTGCAAAAGAGCCTCAGAGTGGCTGAGCCAGGCAGGCCAGTCAGTATCTCTATGGAAACAATAACACATTATCTCCTTCCCTCTAAACACTCCCCTCTCTAACGGCCGAGGGAGAAACTGTGCAGGACAACTCGCTAGCAGCCTTGGAGATGGAGCCAAATTCAAGACAAGCATTGACCTCAGCTTTTGAATCCCAACCAGCCCGTGCAAAGGCACCCTTACTTACGTTTTGTCTTCCTTCCAACCCCATATTCTCTGGAGACCTGGGGACAAGCTGCCTTCTCACACTGTGTGAGAACTGAGTTAGGGTGATCTAGAGTCTGGGAAGAGGGGAACAATACTTCTTCTTAATGGGGTGACACAGAATTTTGCCTAACCTTTTTTTTTTTTCTCCTTTGGGCCTTTTGGTTTGTTGTCTCCAGCAGGATTTTCTGGTTGACCCCAAAAGCGTAAGTCAGAGCAAGTACAGCAATTTGTGGAAAACATGTCACCCCAGTACAGATCACAATGTGTTGCTTTTATGTACAGCAGCATTTATCTCAAAACAGGACCCATGTTTCTCTAGCATTTGGCTCCTCTTATTGTTTACTTTCCACCTTGGTGTTACATATCTCTGTTTTGTGACAAAACAGCCATCCCTATGGCTTCCAGCTGTGATGCTACAAACGTGGGATTGGGACCACGGGTACTTTGCTGTGTAAATTCCCTTAGTATTAAAAAAGAGCAATGACATGACACGCAATGAGAATGATGCCTTTGTGCCATCAAAAGTTTCCTGGGAAGGGAACCACACCATAAGATTTGCAGGCATTTCACCTTTTTAACACATAGTTTAGAAGCACAAATTGGCCTTGCAGGGTTGTACCTATCAAGGTATTCCGTACCACTGGGAGCTTATTACCTTGAGCAGGACTAGGCACCTCAGGGCATTTCTCAGCAATCACCTTGGTGGATGCAGCAAGGACAGCTGACACCTGGCCTGGCACCATGGCCTGGACTCAGGTGAAAATATTCGGTAGCCTGTAGCTAAATGAGTTAAAAAGGGCAATTATTCTGTTGGTCTAAGAAAACTCCCATATTATTCCTGTCAGATAATCCATCTCATCTTTTTGTGCTGGAGAACTACCAAGTCCCTCCATGATGATTCTCATAACATGGAGCCTAAAAAGGGTCTGACCTTCCCCACTACTCCTCCAAGATCCTCCTGTCACAGCCAGAATAATCCAGTGCTCTTAAAATGTGCCCTACTTCAGTGCAGGAGGATGGGGGGGAACTAACAGGAGCCTTGCCTGAACACTGAATTCCCCTCACTCTAGTTTTGTGGGGAAAGCATTGGTATGAAGTAGAAACAAGAGGCTGTGGTGCTTTACATGTATTTCTTGTGGTGTCTCTAGACCACTCAATGCTCCTGCTTGTGATGTTAACATTATTTTGGGGGGAACGGGCCAGGTCTAGCGGCATACTGGGCAATTGCTGTAAGGTGCTGCGTACTGTGGGTTTGTAATGGACTAGTGCAGCCATGATCCCTCAGTCCTTGCTGAGCTGTTGGATCCCTAACCATGACAGCCAGGAACAAACTCTGATTTTCATCTGAGCTATTGCTTCTGTGTCCTTAGAAGGTTTAGGCCACAGACAGACATTAAGTTTTTCTTTAGTTCACCGTTTAACAAACTGCTTAAACTGGTGGTAATAAGAAGGAGCAAGCAATCTCCTCTGGTGTGTTATAATGGCCTACTGGTGATAAGGGGCTCCTTTTTGGGAGTCCTCTGTATGCTTCCTATCAATAAAATATTCTGTTTTGTCACACACAAACCAAGGAGGCTGGTCCCATGCAATGAAGGTCTTATTCTCCCATAGGGTGTTTGGGGGCTTGTGATGCACTGAGAGGTTTCCTCTGGACCCAGCTGGACGAGTGGTCTGGAGTGACCACGGAGGTCCCTCCTTGGGGGATCATGCCCCTGCCTCGCACCGTCCCTGCCTGAAGCCAGTCCCTGAACTGGAGGCTATGGAGCTAAAGAGGCTAATGACAAAACCTCTTTGCCTGTGGGATCAATAATGAGGAGAGAGGTGGATGTGCCACAGTCTCTTCAGGGCAAATGTTATTCATACTCCCCCTCAGATGTGATTGGTGCATATAAATCACAGCAGAGACTATCTCAACATGTCCCACTCAATTCTTGTAAAGGAAGGTGCAGCTGGATTTTATTTCTCTTTCAATTCTATTTAAAGAAGGAGAATAATCTTCAATGTAGTGGAAAAGCTCTTTAATCCCTCACACACAGTACAGAATAGGGTAGAAGGCTCAGGATCCCTGAAGTGAGTGACAGGTGAGGAATGCTGCTCTCCATTTCATAAATCAAAAATCAGAGCAATTTTCTTGAATTCAGTCCTGTTATTGTGGTTTTCTCTATTTCCAGTACGAGCACCAATCCTCCTCATTGTACACAGCTATGTAATTGCATTCCCCAAATCCAAGAGGACATGTTAACTCTCACGGAGGACAAGTCTGCTGTCTCAAACCAGTAATTCTTACGATTTGCTGTTCCAGTTGCAGCTCGGAGCCTGCACAGACAAATAGGAAGAGCTCTGAACAGCTCATAGTCCGGAAGAACCTCTTGGGCAGCAACCAGATGAGACACAGGCTGGGGACAAGGTGACAGGGACAGAGCATCTCAGCTGCTGGAGGACTGTGGATGCCTACTTCAGCCTTGTAAGCCATTACCCTTACTCTGACTTGCATAACTACTCTCCAAGGAAAATAAAACGGAAAACAAAAGCACTAAAGTCTGACCTAAAAGTTGGATGTATCTTATTAATTCAAGTAACAATTAAGTCCAAGTCCAAATACGCCTGATCCTTCATCTCATTTGGTCGCTTCCCTTTCCTCTCTCTTGCACATTTCCCAGTCATTGACTGTCCCATTCTGCATTTAAAGCTGCTTAATCGGGGGTGTTCCCTAAAACTAGGGTTGCTCTTGTCTATAAATGCTCTTTTTTCATTGCTGCTTGGGTCTGAATCCCTTCCTGCTTTTATAATTAGTGAATGTTAAACATTGCACGCTCTCAATATTTACCTATTTTTAACCCTGACTCATTCTGTTTATTTCTATAATGCATGCCTCTCTACATTTTACTTCTCAATATCTGCATTCATTTTTTTAAATGACAGAATATCCTCATTTATTTTCATTTCTAAGCACTTAATGTCATTTCTATTTCTAGTTCGGTTTTTAACTCTTTTTCTTTTCTTCTTGACCAGTTCTTGTTTTTTCTGGGATGTGGGAGGTTGGGAGGTTCTTCTGCAGCCCAGGATCCCACATCTCTCCGTATCCTCGGCTTGGAGCTGCTATCTACCTGTCAGAGGCATTCACCTCACTTAACACTTTCCCCTGCAGAAATACCAGGGTCTGCCGATTCATCCAACGTATGCTTAAGCATCGCATATCCTATCCCGTTGTACGGCAAAGACAGAGCTGAAAGCATCAGGAGACAAATTCTTCCCATAGCTCAGCTTACCACTTAGGAAAAGAAAACCAAAAGGAAGATCTTAAAGGCAGATCCTACGGGAAGCCAGCCTGGTTTAGCAATGGAAAGAAACCCCTTCCCTCCCCACTGCTGGTAATGAATCTTCCTTCCCTTTCAGCTGGTCCCAGCCTTCCCCGTTGGAAAGCTAATTACCAATGTAGGGCACGTGGCGGGTGGCCATACAGCATTAACTCTCGGTCCCCTAATGAGGCGGCACGGCAGATGCCGGGGTTATTCGGCGGTTACAGGAGCCCTTCCGACCCCTGCGGGGAAGCTGCGCCGGGGTGAGGTCACTACGAGCTCATCCAGGGAGCCCGTTTGGGGACATCTTTGAGCCGGCAAACAAAGCAGCAGACAGAAGGGTTAATGCTGCTCGACAAACGAACCAGCATCAAACAAGAGAGGCTCGGGTCTGTCTTTCCCTGTAATATAATTTGTTGGCTGCTGGGAGCCTCCCCTCATTTAACTGGGGCCTTTCTCTCTGGCAAATCAGGGCGGGTGCTGCTTGCACAGCTGCAACATTCATTTCCAGTTCAGGGGTAGAAAAGGAGTTATTTTCTCCTCCTTTGTGTCATCCCAGAATGAAAAAGGAGAAAAATAAATAAAAATCCACTCTGTGCAGAATATGACACTGAGAGACCATTATGCATGGCACAGCCCCCTCCTCCACCCACCCATCACCCTCTGGATACAACACTCTCTCATTAAGTGGACTTTTCATACAGAGGCTGTTGCCCAACTTAATTTGGAATCATTTATTGGATCTGATTCATATCAACTTAATAAGGCTTTAGTTGAGTGCAGAAAATCCATTTCTCACCAGCAGTAATTACAAGCGTGGTTAGGGGGTGACCGCTTCCAGCACACGCACTGACAGGGCTCAGCGATGCTGGCCCTGGAGGGTAAGGCTTCCACAGACATTGCTGGAAGCTGGGTGGGGTAACTCGAAGATATCCCAAGGGTTTAATTCCAAATGGCACAACTCCTGTCCCGCCACCTTCCCCCCTCCCCACGTCCCGCTGGCCTCTGTTGCCCACGGCTTCTCCTCCGGCTCCTGCTTCTCAGCATCGGATTGACCCCCCAGCCTTGCCCAGTCTTGCACCTTGACAGACCTTTCCCTGCACCCATCCTGCCTCTCCAAAACCAGTTTACCTTTCCAGCTTCACTGCCTGCATAGCCCTTTCCCATCCTGTGTTCAGTCCCCCCAAACAGGACCAGTTTCATGTATCACAGCGGGGAGGGGGAGGTACCCTTGTTACCTGGTGAAGAGCAGGTACCAAGCCCTATAACACAAAATAGATGCCCCCCCCGCGCCATGCACTGCACCCCTGTGCCCACTCCTGCCCTTGCTGCCTCCCAGGACTGTGGAGGAAAGGGGGAGAACTGTGCTACCAAGTGCTTTTGAACAAGATGACTCCTCCTCTTCTCCACTTGCAAATCATTCATGCCAAGCCAAAGGCTCGGCTGGAGAAGAAGCGGAGAAGCGCCCAGCCCTGTGTTTTCGGTCACCTGGTCCACGGCTTTGATAGCTGCTTCTTTTTCCATGGCTGTTGGGTGGAAAAGCCCGCAGCCGCCCTCCCCAGGCAGCAGCAGGGTTGGTTGTGCGGGGGGGTGGCAGCGGCAGGGGTGCTCAGCAGTCAGTCCTTGCTGGCACCTTCATCCTGCCGTACCGCCTGCCGTGCCACCAGACTTTGCTCCTTGTTCCTGAGGGATTATCCCTCCCCGCGGCTCCCTGCTCTGGCAATTCGGTCCGCAGCAGCGGCTCCCTTTCATGCCCCAATCTGTCAGGCTGGGGAGGGGTTAAAAGAAGAGGCTGGCCTCCCCATATGTCAGGGGCTTTTCAGTGTCTAACCCCAGAGCTGCTCAGATGCGTGTGTCTTAACGGCGCTGATTGATAAAGGCTTTCATTTCAGCCATAGCATCTGGACCACTGTTCACACATGCCGTTGACTGAGCCAGCCGAAGCTCCTCACATAAACTGGTTTTCCTCAAGGCACATCTAACATGAAAGGGTTTCGGACGGAGGCACGCACACAGCAGGCTGACCTCTCCGCTGTGCACATCTCCCTTCCTTCTCTGCTGCTCCTCTCTTCCCATAATACATTTATTTTAGAGGCCTGATGCATGTTATGCCTGATGGGTAGATTTGTTGTGATTCGCCTACTCTCTGCCCCACTGCCATGCCAGCTTGCTCACGTCAAGCTGTGTTTGAAGGCTGTCAGTTATCGGTAGCCACCACTGAAGGTTAAACCCTTATTGTAGGGTTACTAGCACCGCGCCGGAGTTTGCTCCAGAAGGTCACGGTCGCTGTGGGCATCTGTCCCAGGGAGGAGGGGGGCCAGGCTCGGTGCTCTGCTCCTGCGAGGCTGCTTCTGGGCACCCAGACTGAGCACAGGCACCACCGTGATGCAGTAGCTCTAACCATATCTGGCACCACCAAAACGAATAGGTGTGAGTACCGTTTGCTGGCCACATTGTAAATCTCCTGCCCAGAACAGGCAGGGAAGGCAGAGAGAGGCTGCGAAGGGACTGTGGCTTCTTCCCAGTGTTCCCAGCACCAACACGTACTCTGCTTCCACTGCCAATTGAAATGCAGTGGGGAGTGGGAGGGTGAGGGAGAACAGAGAGACTCCTTTCACAACCGCCTGAAGCCCTCTGACCCTTTATATGAAAAATTAGCATCATAATACTTGGCGGTATCTCGGCGCTGTTAATTCCTTTCTCATTGTCCTCCTGAAAGATGCAAATGGCATCACCCATTACTAATTCTCAGCATCAGAGTTCTCTTTAGAAGAAGCTAACCGATAAGCAAGTTATTCTAAAATCAGCCTAATGGGCTTCTGCTGAACCTGAGCGCAGCTGGTGAGCCTGCCGATGCGTGGCACACATTTGTAACACAGCAGTGGGTGAATGAGTGGGCTCAGTACGTTTTTAGCAGAGCATCTCTATTCCTCTTATAGCAGTAGGCATTACCTGGTGCTCAGAGCGGAGAGGAGAAGTCCTCCTGTTTTGCGTACCACAAAAAATGAGTAGCATTAAAAGAAGACAGTGCAGGAACAGCACCTTCCCCATTTTTCATAGTCTTTTGCACAGATGGAGAAGCGATTTTTCAAAAGCCCAAAGGAAACATTGACCTAAGGCTACTCTCTGAAGATAATGGCCACCGTGGAGACCTTTTGCAAATTCTGCCCCTAGGCGGAGAAAAAGTCTTTCATTTGAATAAAGGGAGGGAGTGGTGGGAGTCAGAAAATTATGGAGCCATGAGCTGAACTTCTATTTCTGGGACAAATCCTGAAACGAGTAATCGAACAAATTTTTTGCAAGCACCTAGATGATAAGGCTGAGAAAAGTTGAAGTTAATAGGAATATGTCAAGAATAAATCACATCAACACAATCCAATTTCCTTCTTGACGGGGTAATAGGGTTTGTGGATGAGGCAGGAGCAGTCACTGTCATGTGTCTTCTCTTCAGTAAGGTTTATGGCACCGGTCTCATATGACATACTTATAAATTAGGGAAGCATGGCCCAAAGGCAGCTTCTATAGACTGACTATAAGGGTAGCTTAAAACTGCTCACATGTAATTGTCAAGTTGGAATGATTCATCAGCTGAGATTTTGCAGTGATCGTTCCTGTAGCAGATGTTATTCAATGTTTTCATTAATGGCTTAGATGATGGAATGAGAACATACTTATTAAATTTGCAGGTGGCGTTAATCTGGGAGGGACTGCAGGAACATTTGATAAGATTAGAATTCAAAATGGTCTTGATAAATTGAAGAAATAGTCTGAAAATAACAGGAGGCACTTCAGTAAAGACCAGTACAAAGTAGTATACTCAGGAAGAAATAACCAAATTCTTAAATAGAAGATGGAGATGGCAGGATGGGTGGCAGGTCTGCTGGAAGAAAAGGGCTTATAAAGCCTCCCATGTGCAGACTTGAGACCATAGTTACATTTTGACGGAAAAATCGAAATCACATTGGGATGTACAAATATAATTTGTAAGACAAATGAAGCGAGTACTTTGCTGGAGCAAGGCACTGCTGCTCAGAGGTGTCTCACGAGCCACACAGGCATCCCTGTCACCAGAGAAGAGGGGACGGGGACATCCCAAGGGTAAACCTCCCCAGCACCTAAACTGAGAAAAATCTCAGGCTGCCTTCTTCCATCCCTCACACCCCCACCCAGCGGCGCAGCCCCCTCATGCTGTGTGCTCAGGTGATGGTGCAGCCCAAGTGGCCAAAGTACCGGCCATGCAAAAATGCGTGTTTCCTTTGCAGTCTCTCACCAGCAGCTGAACAGGCTGGAAATGAACCCATCCTTTTTTTCACTTTACAGGGGTAGTATTTTAACCAGCTCAGCTCTCTGAACCCTCCCCACCCAGCCACCCACCCAGCTGTGCTAGCAGTCCCACCGACTACCGGGTAACCAAGTCTCAAAATGACTAATGCTTGCACACCACTTAGATGTTGCCACTACTAGGCGAAATGGCGTGTTTTTTTCAATGAAGCCGAATTTCACAATTCTCCTACTCTCGGGCAGAGATCTTCGCCAGCTGTTCATTGCTGCAGAAGTCCAATTAGAAGCTCACCCGCTTTTCCTTGGGGAGCCTGTGACCGGTGATACAGTGACAAAGTCTCCCTAAAACAAGCTTGTTTGTTTTCCTTCACTGCTCGCTTCCATTTACTAATAAACAGCCTACACACATATTTAGTCCTATCTAATCTTATGCTTCACTACGAGTGGAATTAAATTGGTTTCTCTCTTGTATTACTGGAAAAAAACATGCAACCTACATCATTTCTAAAAGTCAAGGACCCATTGGAATCCAAGATGGTTTTGTATTGTTCTTCCTGTCTCCCACTCTCTGTTTTTTGGGGGAAAACCAGGCTGCTCCTTCTTTTCCCCCAGAGCAAACATCCTGGAGCTTTTCCCATCCAGAGCAAACATGCCCAAGCCCAGCTATGCCATCATTTGCTGGGTTTTGCCATAAGCACTGGTTTCTTCAGGAGACAGTTTCAGGCACAACGGAGCAAATCTAGCTGTTCGCCACCCTGAGAAGAAAGTCCCTGCTCCCTACCCTGCCACGTCCCCGCTCCCCTCCTTTCTGCCCTAGCCCCAGAGACGTGGCCCTGCCCAATCTTGCTCGGTTTGACCCCAAGCAGCGAGCCCAGCTGCTGGGGTGCTGGAGCCATCCAGCCCATCCGATGGCACTTTATCCTCGGATTAGCTTTAGCAAAAGGCTCTTTTCAGTGGCCTGTCCTAGGGGACAACCCCACAGCCTGTCCTACCAACGTGGCAGCAGCGGGGGCCTGTCACGCTGGGTTGAGAAAGCCTGGGGAACCGCACCGCCAAAAGCAACACACCCTGGAAAAGCAATGTGTGTGAGCTTAGATCTCATGAAAACTCCCCCAAAACTCCTTTTATGGGATTAAAGCAGGTAGGTTTTAACTAATTCACTGTCATTCTCCCGGCTGTCCCCTTGGGGAACTTGGCAGTTGCTTGCACCAGGAGGTTTAGGTCAGCCCTGACGAGCTCACATCTGTAAAATATGTATCTACTGTTTATGCTGGGTGCATTGGGTATAAGTATGTGAGACTTAACAAATGCTCACAAAGCCAGTTCAAAACACTCATCTTTTACCTTAAGGTACACATTGCCTTAGACAGCTTAAAATGCCATGGTGACTGCTGTTTGTTATAAACCAGGCATAGGTTCTCTTGAGCACCTAGAGGCTTTTTTGGCCAATTAAATGAAGATCTTTTACCATCAGAGGGGTCATTTCACTGGTACAAGTTCACCTAACGGCACATTTGCAGGTAACATTAAAACCCGCTAAAAGAGGAGGGGAAAACAAAATTGCAAAATTGAATGTAGAGTCCTGGGAGTGGCACGTGCCCTTCCGTACCCCCTGGACGCGCTCGGACTCTCCTCAAATCATCCTTCGTTGAGAGCAGGAACGTCTCCCAGGAGTTGCCCTGAGCAGCAGCCTCAATGTTAACGCTGTTGCTGGGCTCCTGCCTCCAAATCTCTACTCTCTCATGTTAATTCACCAAGTGGATGAACAGTTTGTACAATTATCCCCAACCCTGTCCTGCTCAGGATTGGCTGGAAATGGCTGAGACCTCCAGGCAGGGGCTTTTATTGTGTTTTGTTTTTTTTTTTAACATTACCTTGCTGGCACCGAGTACGCCTGTGGCAGCCTTTCCGTGCAGAGGGGGATGCTGCGCAGCCCTCACCCCTACACCCAGCGAGGGAGGTGCGTGGCTGTGGGTCTGACTGTACAGCATCGATAACGCTGGAAGAGGGCACGTGCCCACAGCCCCCTGCCCAACCCGTTGCAGAGTGGGTGCCACCACAGCGCAGGCCTAGGTTGGGTGTATGTTGACGTGCTGTTACCCAAAAAGGGCAAGGGAAATCTCTGTTGATTAGTAAGAACAATGCAGACGCGGCGTTTTGCTAAGTGAAGATGTTTGGGTTGTTTGCTAGAGCTGTTCCTGCTGAATAAGGAAGTGTAAGGCTGAACTGTGATAATAGCTTCACTGTAATAAAGCACATTTGAAGAAATGGATTTGTAAAATCAAAAAGAGCTCTGCACTAGTGCACAAACCAAAGTAGGTAAAGAAACTCTCAGAAAATCACCTTAGACAATATAAACATTAAAAAGACATGGGTGAACCTTGCAAGTGCTTAAGTCCCTGGACACCAAGCTAACGTGCTTCCACTAGTCTGTGCTGAAGTTACGGGGCCAAATAACTTTGGGCTTTAGGAGTAAAGAGTGTGAACATTGTGGGCTTTTTTATTTCCCCATAAAGATTTTTCTTAATAAAATGAGTGAGATTTGTCAGATGTGACCCTAGGAAAGCTGCTAAGCATTAATTGCCTTCTGCTTACTTACAGCGTAATTTGGGAGTGCATAGCCTTTGTAGATCTGCTCCCAAACACAAGTTGGGACTCGCACTTGTGATAAGCAAGTTTGGGTTGAAATGATGAACATCTTATTCTTTCCCATATGTCCTTCCCACAAAGGTATATCTCTAGACTTCTAATTGCGCTCCCTCAAAATAGTTCCCAGTGTTTCCCATAAAGTAGGCTCTTTTCTCCCTGATAGTTTGTTTTTTTTTTTTTAAATTTATGCCATTTGCCTCCTTGGCTACCTGGCCCTACTCACATCCCAGTGCCCCAGAAAAACTGTATTTTACCCTTCTTTGGAAAAATACCATTGTAATTTTACTAAAAAGCGTGGGCAGAGGTCAGTTTGCCTCTCAGCAAGCTGGACATTGGAGAAGAGTTGAAGACACCTCTGACCACAAGGATACACTGGAAAAGTGTGCAAAGCCGGGGCCTCACTCTGCCCAAACCCCTGCAGACCTGACCACCCCATGGCGTTGTCCAAGCCATGCCTGGCCTAGGGGCCAACTCACAGATCTGAAAAAAAAAAAGCTGTTTTGTGCAGTCCCGCTGCCAGCTGATACAGGATTTAACTCCTCCTGGCTCTTTATTTGGTGAATAGAGGTACGGTGTTTAAAACTCAGGCCAGGTCTGCACTAGGTCAGGGCTAGGAGTGGGGGCTGGAGCTCATCCTGAATGACAGACATCTCCACAGACTCAGTCTCTTGTGGTGAGGTTCCTGCAGTGGTATAACTGGCCCTTTCTGGCTGCAGATAGAAATTTCAGGAAGAAGGTGATGGGAAATACGGCCAGGTCTAAAGCCTTATTTCAAGCCTGTTGTTTTTATTAATGTGTATTTAAAGCTTAATTCTGATGATTAGAAAGGGAGGCAACTTGTCACCATTTGTGCTGCTTATTTACTTCTTGTATCACTTAGGCTTAAAACATATTAGGCTGAAGCACTACACACAGCATCCTAGTGCAGCCCTTGTTAAAATGGAAGCGGTTCGTAGGCATTGGACCGGCTCTTGCCACAGCGAGGAACCACGGTTTTGGTCCAGAGCTACAACGGATGGTTCTACTTTTACTGTTTACACCTGCTGCTTCAGAGGTGCCTACGCATCCCCGCAGCTGGGGACGCAGGGACGGGCAGGGACACGACAAAGTCTGCGTCACTTAGAAATGAAGAACCTGCCAGATGCTTCCTGTTGGCATTAACTCTTGCTTCTTCCTCCCAAGCTGCTTCTCCCCAGACTTAGCCCTGACTTTGAATCCCACTTTTAAGGGGTCCATTTCCCTTCAGCCGTGCTTCTGAGAAGTGCTGCTGTTTCTCCTTGATCCCTGGGAGGAGGCTGGTCCCCGGGAACGGCTGCACCGGGAACTGGCCCCACTTTCGGCACAAGGGTGGCTGTCTGAGTGCCCAGAGATATGAAGAGGCCAGATGCAGGAAGCTTTCTATTTACCCTAACGGGACTGAAAACATGTTTAGTCGATTGGCAAAATATACCGAGAACAGAACTCAGCGCGCTGGAAAATATGGGAGTTGGCAAAGGCATTCATGGCATTAAAAATATATATGTAAAGGTGCCAAGCATTATATTTATATAGCTAGCAGGCAGTGGAACATTTCCATCCTGCTAGATGGTCACCAAGGACCTGCTCTCCAAGGGAAAGTTGTCCTCAGGATCCAGCTATCAGCTGCCAAGTGCTCTCGCCTAAATGCATCAAAGTCGAACAGGTCAGGCAGGATGCCCCACGGCCAGGGCAGATGGCAGGCCAGCAGCTACCTCCCGGTGACCGAAAAAACAAGCGGCCCTCCAGGCTGGCGATGAAAGAGGCAGAAGTGACTGAAGAAGGAGCAAGTGACGGAGCACCCTTTTGGTGGGGAGATCAGCTCTGACCTCTCATACAATGCCAACCCCATCAACCAAGGGCTGAGGAATCTGGCTTTTTCCTTGCTCTGTCACCAGAGCGAACTTGCACAAACATTTTGTCTCTCTTTTCCACTTTTCCCTTGTTTACACTAACTGAGCTCATACCATTTACCCACCCTTACTTTGGTGAACACCATGTGCTAAGCAAATGCTACGGCCACAATCCGATCTGCCGTAGTGTCGGACGCTCCCAGCCAGCAGGGAAAGAGGGAGCTGGCAAGCCTCAGCCAGCACCGCCTGACCTCAGCCTGATGCAAAGCAGAGGCGTGGAACCACGCAAATCCCAACATCTGGCTGTGGGCAGCAGGTTACAGCTCTCCCTCACAAGGGGCTGGTCGAACACCGTCACGCTGTGCCCCCGTCGTGTACCCCGCACGCAGCAGGTTGTCAGGTTGGTGCTGTACAAGACCAGCCCTGGACCCTGCTGACCCTGAGCAGCCACCCGCTAACTCCCAGTTTCCTTATAAAGCGCTTTTCCCCTCTCCTGCTTCCTCCAGCATCAGCGATTCCTCCTGGGCAGGGTACCGCGGGCATCTGCCGCTCCTCGCTGCTCAACTCACGCCGACCCAGCAGGGCACGGCAGGCTGCAGGGGCAGAGGCAGGAGAGCAGGGCCAGGGTATTTCCTCGTAACTTGCCACGTTTCCCCTGAAAGCATCTTTCCTGCCGATACCGCGGGCAGCTGCAGGACAGCCTGGCACAACCTGTTCCTCACGAGCACCGTTTTGCTTGCAGGGAGGTGCTGCGGTGCACCTCAGCCACTGAGGGACACTGATGGGTAATTTATTTTCTGATTTAAATCTTGGCTCCCAGTGAGCAAAATTGGTCTCTTTTCCACCATGCGGTTGCTGAAGAAGCCCTGAGTTTGGTTCACTACTTCTGAATTTTTTCTATGTTTCTGTCAAATAAACCCATACCGTCAGGAGGAAATCTGTTGCTGGTGTATGTGTGCATCCCGGTTTCATCCAGGAGTGCAACCCATGGCTTTTTTGGGCGGGGAGGGGGGAGGGCCTGGGAGAGGGGAGCTAGGCAGCCCGGAGCACACGGCCATGGGCAAGGAGCGGCTCCGCTCGTGGGCTGCGTTTTTCCAAGGGGGTGCACACCGGTGGTGCCGGCTGAGGAAGGGACACCCACTCCTGGCAGGGGCTGCTCCTCTGCCCCATCAGTGGCAGTGATGGGGTAGCGACCGTTCCATCGCACAGGCGAAGAGGTCTGCAGGGGATGCTCTTCCCGCCCTGCTGGAGCCTTCCAGCTGTTGGCAGCTGCCCGGCTTCATCCAGGGGCTGAAGCAGTTAACTGCAGAGATAGCTGAAATGTTAAACTAGGTGGCCTATATATGCCAAGAAACGTTCACAATTGCTCTTTGATGTTAAATTTAATCTGTAGTATGCTGTGTATGTACGGTTGGCTGTGCATCTCGTATAAATGAATTACAAAGACCTCGTCATGCATGCAGAGAACAGTGGGCAGCACTATAAATGCTGCGCGCAGTCATTTAAGGTCGCAGGGGGAAATCCTGCTGCGAGGCTCTGCCACGGTGGTTTGCCTCCCTCCTCTTTGGGAGGACACCCTGGGGATCACAGCTTCTCTGACCGGAGAGCTGTGGTTCGAGCAGATCCCCCTCCTGTGCCCGTGGGTTTCTCCCTCCATCCTTATCAGCCCCAGCAAGAAGCACAGAGCCCCTTCCTCAGTCACCCGCACCCCGGGGCGATTCGGAGCTGGATGCTGGGGCTGCACTTACTCTTTAACAAAAGGATGAAAAGAAAACTAGCATATTTAGGGGCTGATCCAGAAAGGGGCCATCCAGAATTACAGGGAGGCTGTAATACAGGGCTGCTTACCCGATGAAGAGTGGGTCATCAGGACCCAGGCTGGCACATGCTGCATGTGTTTTACAAAGTACCCTGAGAAAATGAGAGACACCTTGTTGTTAAGAAAGATGCCTGTGGTCTGCAGCGGCACGTGGTTTGGTTTCCTCGCGACCTTTCATTCTCAGCCTTGTACCGACAAGCTCTGAAGTCTTTACCTTGCGGCTCAAAAAGTAAATTGCTGCTTAACAGCTGACAGGCTGTGGGGGAACACATGTTCCAGCTGGACCGTGCGTACGCACCAGGTACACGCTGGCCCCAAAACCTGGCTTGAGAGGGGCCCCGACAGCAGCTCGCCTCCCTGCTTTGTGAAAAGAGACAGCCAGCATCCTTTTCAGAAGGGAGAAGTCATCTCCTTTCTTTCTCCCCTTTCCTCCCATCCTTCTGACCTGAAACTTTGGCAGAGGAAATCCATTAACACAAAGGAGAAGCATCTCACTTTCCGTCGGAGATTAAGCCGAGGAAATCTCAGCCCGCAAGGTGAGAAAAGAAAAGCAACGAATGACCAGAATCAAGCAGTTTAGAAGGGAAAAGCTCACGCAGCCTCCTATTTGTCAATGTAAAATCACTGTGGTGCCTACCCCATCGCTCACCTACCCGTCCTTCTCAAAGCACTTTGTAATCATTAGCTAAATCGGCTTATTTTAACATAGAGAAGGGAGGGGGATTATCTGAGCAGCAAGGGCACAGGCTGCTGGGGTGCACCGGGGCTGCCACGGGGTTCAGCTCCGGCACGTGGCTGCTGGCAGCCCGGCAGCACCTTCCTACCAGTGCAGTTTGAAAATGCCTTGGCTGGGCTGGCACCTGAGCTTTCCTTCCCTTCCAGAAACCCCCAGCAGCAAAAGGCTGGGAGGCAGCTGGGGGGGGGTCAGGGCAGGAAGGGAAGCCCCTTATTCCTGGTTTTGGGGGGGCGGGGGGCAGCTGGGAGGACTCGGCAGCTGCAACTGGAACGCCCGGCACAGCTGCCCTTAGAAGTGAGGGCTCCGAGCTAGGCTTATTCATTAATTTTCCAGCTCAAATCAAAGAGGACAGGGCTAGGAGGGAGCTCTGTCCCTGTTTCTATATGTTATTCATTCGCTTCCATAGCTCCTATTGTTGCAGCCCCTCAGCGTCATTCACAGCCTTCCAGATGGGCGAGAGTATTACCAGACCTCAGCATGGTGCCTGGGCTTAGGGGAAATCCCTCCTCACCCTATTAGCTCTGACACCTTTGCAACACCGCTCTCCACAGCCCTTTTCCCCTTTCCCAGTCCTCTGTCCCTCCTGGTTTTGGCTGGGAGACTCCCTCACCAGGGTGCAAGACGCGCTCCTCTCGGGTACCAGAGGATGGGCAGTGTCGCCTGCCTCTGCCTGTACCTGCGAGTCAAAGCGCAGGCAGCTCTTTTCCTGCAGGCAGCTCTCCATCAGCTTTGCTTTCCCCAAGGAAACGCCACAACAGGTTGCCGAAGCTGTCGGAGGGGCTGTGGTGGGCTCCCCTGGGCATCGCTCCCATCCCACCTTCCCCGCTGCCTTTTTCCTGCTGGGGAGAGAAGATGACCGCTGCCATCTCTCCTGTTTTGCAGCAGCCCAGGGTTAAAGCCGTTGCGGTTTTTGGCTCTGGGTGAGGAGCCAGGCCAGCGGCAGCAGGCTGAGGGGTCCTGGAGCTGCCAGAACCGTGGGGGCAGGAGCTGAATGCCCGCCCCTCGCCTGCCCTGCCCACGATCACAGGGAAGCAGAAACGCAGCACAAGGCATCATCGTGGACCATTTATAAATGAGAGTCGCGTGGAAGTCTAATCCCAGGTATGATCACCACGGCGCTGTCACCGGCACAGCGCCTGGGAACGCTGGCAGGCAACAGACCCTGCTGGGATAATATCTGCTGCCTCTTCACATTGCCACACTTTGACAGGTGAGTCTCAGAAAATACCTTTCTGTTCAGATTTGCGCTTCTCTGATGTCCCACACGCGGCTCGTTTGTTTTCCTTGCAGGGAATCAGGTTGCTCAGTGTTTGTTGAGCACCAAGGAGGGCTTGGGAGATAACTTACCCTAGGTGGAAGGTTCGGGAGAAAGGCAAAGTGTTAATCCAGGAGGTGGCCCTGAGGTGTCTCATTTATTAACCAGAGATATAATATTATACATACACTTCCAGAGCAGCCCCCTCTGAAGACTGAATGTAGGACCTTTAGATAGAGAAGCCACAAAGCTGCTACTCTCGGAGCTAAGGAAGAGACTTACCTGGTGCTAAAAAACACATGTCCAGGAGGAAGAAAACACATGTGGAGAAACTTTGAGGTGCCACAGCTTCAAATTATACCTCATCCAACCCAACTGCTCCGCACATTCACTCCATCACTGCAAGCCCAGCACTGTTGAGAGGAGCATGTCACCCTTCGTGCCGTGTCCTTTAAGCCAGCAGTACAGGACACAGCAACCGCCAGCAGCCAGAGACGGATGGCAAGCAAATTCCAATGAGAAATCAGACACTTTTTTTCCACGAGGCTGATGAAACATCGCAAGAAGTTTCTGGAATGGGAGAAGCACTGGATTGCCCATCCCACCAGGTTTTCGTATCTAGAGGGAGGCTGTGCTGTGTCCACCCCGTAGGCTTGCTGTTGGTTTCCTATAGGAAACCGCCTATAGGACGTGCACGACGGGACGGCTTTTGCCGCTGTCACCCACATGCCTTGTGGAAGGCTGTGGGGGGGAAGGTAAGGTGACCTGTAGGTTGAGACACAGGGTCAAACCCTTTTGGTTTGTCACTGTGTGTTGACCAGAGGCCTTCAGCACTCAGGAAGGTAACTTCTGCAAAGCAACTTTACGGTAAGAGCTAGTCTCGACTGCCTTTCTGGCAAGCATGCTGCAGCCAAGAAGCAGCACAGGTTGTCACACCCCATACAGCTCTAACTTGATGAAATTCAAGGCGCTGTGATGGATAGGGGGCTTTGGACTACGTAGTCTAATCATCTCCTCTGATCTTACACCTTATGGATGTACCACTCAGCACATTTTCTGTAGCATCTTTCAAAGGAAACGCTAGGAAATATTTCCTAGTGTGAGAAAATGACAATCTAAAGGGTGAAAATTGAAGTCAGCAACTATCTCAACATGCTGCAGAGACAACAAGACAATCTCTGATACAGAGCATAAAAGGACTGAAAAGAGGACACTCATGGATGCTCAGAGAGGCTCAGAGCTGGTGGGGTGAGTAGGCAGAGGGAAAAGCAGCTGTAGGGTAACAGCAAAAAAGCATTGCAGAATTTTGAAAACAAGGGTGGCAATCCAGAAGGGCATGGGAGGCTGCTGAGGGGCAAGAAAAAGAGGGAAAAAATTATTGTTCTGTCCTGATGTGACCTTCTTTTATAGTGGATGGAGTTTGTGCCTATCCTGCTGAGACAACGAAGCTCCTGCAGGAGCCTTGTGTGGGTGCTGGAGCCCCTTTCAGTGATACCCGGGTGCATACAGGCTCCTTCCAACTCCTTCAGATGACACTCTGGGAATAGCTTGTGATTTTCATTTTTTGTGTTTTTTTTCTTTCTCCTAAAACTGCCATTTCAGCATGTACGTCTTATGCTGCTTCACGTAAAATTCAAAGAGATTGTTTTTAAAGTTTTTACTCCAATGGCACTTAATTTTTCTGCTTATTTGGGCATACACAAAATTCTTTAAAAGACAGAGCTTAGAATGCAACACTTTGCATGCCCTGAATCAAAATGCCTTGACCTGAAACAACAGTTTTTGAGATTTCCTTGAAAGAAGAACAAAGAGTTCGTGCCAATCTGGAACCTACTTTTTCCTCTTTCTAGGCCTCACCGCTTTTCACAGATCAGAAAACACAATTTTCTCAACAGCTTTTTTTTCTGCAACATTCGCCCATCTGACTATGCAGCACCCTCAAAAGAGAGCAGCCTGGGGACACAGACCCTGCACCAGATCGCTGTGCTTCCCTTCCCGGACAAAAAGTCTACCTCGCTGTTGAAGCAGCTTGGGTCTCGCTCCCAGCGAAGACCGTGTCCCCGTCATCGTCTTCACCTTCCAGCCCCACCTCGGGGGCAGAATTAGGTCCCACCATGAGAAGCGATCCTAGCCCAAACGGTACACGTTTTCTCGCAGGACCCACGGGGCTGGGGTCACACCCTGGGGACACAAGGGGACAGATGGCTCGAGCTGCGAGAGGTGCTAATAAAAACCCAGACTCATCTACAGAGTATTGATTATTTCCGCCGCTTCACTGGTGCAAGCAGCTGCCTGCTGCATGCAAGCTAGCTGCCTCGCTTCCCCGGGCTGAGAAGGACGCGCTGCCCTCCCCAAGCCCCTTCCACAAAACAATTTTATCCTTCCACCTGACGCCTTGCTAACGTAACTAAAGAAAGCGGTTCTTCACCCGCCGGGTGCTGCGTAGGCAGAGGGTTTGCTTGAGGATGGCCGCAGCCTCCAGCCCCTTGGGCAGAGACCACCTTCACACACACACCCCCCCCACAGAGCCCGGGAGGGGACATCTGAGGAAGCAGCACATCTCGCTGCCAGCTTTGGCCCCTCGCAGCACCCTCCCCTCTCTACATTGCCTCTCCATACGTTGCCCCTGGTTTCTCACAGGCAGGGTGCACCCACTCATGCCCCTCAGGTGTATTACCAGATGTGGCTCTCGATGAGAAAATGACACAAGGGGCCAGCCCCCCCACTCCCCTCCCAGGGCAGAGCAGGAGGCAGTGCCACCCGTGGGCTTTACCTGCCCCCTCCACATTTCCAACTGGCCTGGGAGAAAAATGAAGAGTCAGCATTCCCTGGGGAAACAGCCAAATCCTCCCAGTCAGCATGGCGGGGGCTTGCTCCACACGCAAGCCAACAGATGTGAGTATCTGCGCCCCAGGTTCCCGCGCTGCTTCCTCTCAGCGTGTATTTTAATGTGTTCAACACCGCGTATAACTAATCCTACCGATGTTATCTGCCTCAGCACATTTCAGAGGCATCCCGTTTAACAGGCTGTCCTATTTGGAGATGCCGAAGGCAGGCTGGTGTTTCTGCAGCCCAGGGCTGCACAAACGACGCTCTGCTGTGCCTTTGATCCAGGGCTCCACACGTCACACAAAAGGCTTTCTCCCCTACAAAGGGGGGAGGCTGCGAGACCCTTCTCCTTTGCAGATGCTCCTCCACCAGATATTCATGAGCGGATCCTTCCACCAGATATTCATGCAGCTCGGGAGGTAGCCTGGGCCACCCTCTGCCTTCCCCACTGCTGCCCGGGGACCTCAGCCCCCCCCGTCCCTCCGTATCCCGCTCTCTGTGGGTCACCTCCTCTCTCCACGGACTGTCCCCCAAGAGCAGGACATTCCTTAGGGACAGTTCAGAAATTTTTCCTTTCCCTTCTTCCCCTCTCATCCAAGCTCCAGGCTCCGGCCGACTCGTGCGTGCGCAGCCCTCTCCCCGCTCCCCTCCTCCCTGCGCCCTTGTTTGCAACACCTCCGTCCTGCTCTTCCCCCAGGCCCACAGCTCAGGGTTTGCTTGTCATCCTTCTTTCTCCGCCGCCTGATTAAATGCCTCAGCCGAAGCTCCCGGGGGACAGCGAGCCGGTGACTCCGAACCGCTCGATTTCCTCTGTCCTGCGGTACAACGCTGCGTGACAACGTTAGCCCCAAGCCACCGGTGCCTGCTAGAGATGCTGCAGCGAAGGGTCGGTTGTGCACATACTAAAGCTGCCGCAAAGGAAACTAGAGATCGTTTGGACCCGCGTAAGGTTGCTTTGTGCAGGTGAAAGCCTCCCGCGGACCTTTTGGAAGTCTTCTCGCAAGTGCCTCCTGCCGCACGTTGCTTGGGGAGCCGGAGAGAAATGCACATGAAAGCCTGAGGTTACTTATCAAACCGCACAGACCAGGACTAATGCCGTGACGATCCGCCCCGATGATACAGCATCAAAGAGAGAGGGGAGAGGGGCAGAGCATTTTGCGGCAGTCGTCCTGCCGCTGAAATACCCGGCAGGGCGGACGAAGGCTCTTCTCAGGCCTCTGAAAGAGGAAAAGGTGGGTGGGTGGGAGATCTGGGCCGTCTCAAATAAAGCAGTTGCTGCAGAAGGCCTCTGGCTCTCGTTTATGAATTCAAATCTTGTCCGAGGGTAGTATTTTCAAAAGCACGTTTGTGTGTGCCAGAAATAACCCCGGAGCCCCTCCTGACATCCGATGACACTCACGTTTGAATCACTTTTGAAAAATGACGTTTACTACTTCTGAAACTCTCGCTCCGATGCAGCAGCCTGAGCTATCCTTGGAAGACTGTCTGCTCATTACTCCTTTGAAACAATTTCGAGAGATCTCCTTGAATACAAATTTCTCTTTGAAAAAGCTAGCATGACATATTTTGACTTTCCTTGTTTGACAATATCATAGTCATTCCATCTCAATAACGTAAAACATGATTGTTTCAGCTTTGCCTTCCCATTTTGCTCTGTGTGCTTTTGTATTACATTATCATATTTCAATGCCACAAAGCCCAGATGGAGCATGTATAATATTTCATCTCTTGTACATGTTCTGGCACAATCACACTGAAAATTTTGAACTTTATCACAGTAAAATGCTTCACTAGCTCCAAGTCAGGACTGCATTTGTTTTGGAATTTTGAATATTTTTTTTTTAAATATAAAATCTTCAGCTTTTTCCCCCCCTCGTTATGCAGCAAAACCGGCTATTGAAATGTCAGATATTCCCTCTGAAGAAATGTTCTGTTTCCCAAAGATTCATTACTTGGCCTCTGTGAAAGGAGAGATTTCAGCCCCGCCACCAGCAGATGAGCCTTCAGTTTCTAAAAGGACACCCTTGTGTTTCCAATGATCTCATCACACTGGACGTTTCAGGATAGAGTTCCCCACGAGGGTTTGTCCACGGGGTTCAAGTCAGTTCAAACGTTCCCACCCCATCCCTCCTCTCTTTGCTTCCCTCTCCTCGCCCCTCACCCGGGCGCGTCGCCCTTCTCCCGTTCGCACGGTCCTCCTCTAAACCTCTAAAACGGAGTCGGTGAAATGAGCCGGCTCAAACAAACGCACCAGAAACCTCCCTCGGGAAACCGAGGAGCGGCACGGGGGCAGAGACAAGAGCTGCCCTCTGCTCCGCCGCCACCCTTCCTCCGTCCGCTCGCTGCCCCCCACGCTTGCCGTTTTCCACGCCGTCACCCTCCTTCACGACAACCTCACCTGGCCCGAGCTCGCCCCAACATTAAACTGGTTTTTCTCCCCCAGCATCCCCCCGGAGCCCAGGCCGACGGCGGGCAGCCGGCCCTGCACCTCTCTGTGGGGAAGCAGAGCCAGGCTCTTCCCCTGCACGAACTCACTCGGAAAAAAAACCCGGCGCGTTCCCCGGCGCCCACGCTTATTCCCTTTTCTCTTTTACAGGGAATTGCAGAACGGTCCTCGAAACCCTGCGCCCGTGACCAGGAGGACCGTTTGTGTTGCAGAACAGGACTGGGACCACCTTGCCGCTAGCCCCCACCCTCTGAACACGCCGAGACGAAAACACCCGCCCCCCCCGGCACCTTCCTTAAGCCGTGGGTGCCTTTTGTTGCTCCCAGTTACCGATTTATTTCCACGGGTGTCGTCGTCCCCCCCCCAACCCCAACCCCTCCTTCCCTCCCAGGCCCCCTCCCGGAGCCTGCTCTTTGTTCCCACGCCTAACCCACGTACATAAACCCCACGGCACCCACACGGAACCCACGCC
>JANXJC010000032.1:22485100-22499954 GCA_027564655.1 Leptodon cayanensis
GGGGGGGGGGGGGGGGGGGCAGTCGCTGCCGGGTGTCCCCTCAGAGAGGTCCCCTCAGAGTCAGCGCGGGTGGGGGACGGACGGACGGGCGGACACGGCTGCGGTGGGACCGTCTCCGTCCCAGTCGTGCGTGGTCCGGGTGGGAAGGGTGAAGAAGGAGGAGGAGGAGGAGGAGGTGGTGGAGCCCGGTGGGAGAGTAGCAGGTTACATGGCGGGGGGGGGGGGGCACGGACGGGGACGGACACGACACCCACGGACACAGTAGCCATGCCACCCTGCGAGGTGGGTCCCTTGGCTGGGAGCTTTGTGGTGAGGGCTTTCTGCCGGCTGTCACCCCGCTCGAAGGCTGGGGTCCCATGTCACTTCTTGCCTGGAAGCCCCCATCCTTTCCCGCTCGCTCGGGAAGAGCGGCAGGAGGAGCGCGGGTCCCCAGAGGGGTGCTTTGCCACCGGTGCTTCGGTTTTAGGCTGTGCCACCCTAACGCGTGCACGCTCCTTACCTCCTCTTGCATTGCATTGCATTGCTGAGCACCACAGAGCCTCCATCGCTGAGCGGGGTGAGAGACCTGGGGAGAGGAGACGGGACGGAGCCCCCGCCATGGCAGAGGGGGAAGATGAGGCGAGCCAGCTCTCGGCGGGCTCTGCGTCCCTGCCTGGGCGCTCGCGGGTCCCTGCGCGCCCCGAGATGTCCGCTGTGCCCCTTACAGGGCTGTCCCAGCCGAGCAGGTGTGCTGCTCTGTCTAGAGCAGCAGCGGCAGCTCTTGGGCTTTCCTTGGAGTACAGCTCCAAGTGAGCAAAGCGGGCTGAGGAAGAAGCGGCACCTTATTCAGTACCTGCTCCTTGCCCTGCCCCAGCGCTGGCTGGAGGTGGTGGGAGTCCACTGAGCCTTTCCCATGTCCCTGTCCCTCTTGCAGCTAGCCGAGAGACAGGGCCAGTAAAGCCTGAGCTGCGAGTGACTAAACGGGTACCATTTAATCCACCTCCTCTGTCTGCAGAGGCTGGGAGTTATAAATGCCAGCAACAACCAAAGCCATGTTGACATTAGGGCTACCACCAGTACAGCTGAGCCATGAGAAACTACAGAGTATGCAAGAGCACTGGCTATTCTGGACTTGGCATAAATAAATTGCTTAGTAACTCTATCTGCGCTAAAGCAGAGTCTGCTGAATAATGACGTTCAGGGCCTGTGGGTGAGGAAAGTGTTTTTTAAACAAATAAACAGTAGTTACACTTCAGGCACGGGAGTCCCCCCGGGAGGAAGTTTTCTTAGGAAAGGTTTTGGCGAAAACCAAAAATAAACAAGATCCTAAGACTCGGAATGAAGTCGTCTCGACTAGCCCTAACCATATCTCAGCTGGGTTGCGTAAGTACACCTGATGCACGCACAGCGGTTTGCGAGGGACGCTGTGAACCTGCGGTGTCCTGGTGCCCTCACCAGAAAGGGAATAGGTACTGATGGTGGCCGGGAAAAGTGGGACTTGGCTGCTTTTGAATGTGTCCGTGTGTTCTTGTTCTTTGTCTGCTGTGCAGAGCAAGGTCAAGGGAGCTCTTCTCTGGATGGGTGGTTTGTCCCAACCAGGAGGCTGAAGAGATGATGTCTGCCGTATAGTCGCAAGGGAAATTTATCCTTTCTGCTTGCGGGCTTGTAGCGAGGATTTATTGTAGAGAGATATGGACAGAAGAGCGTCTCCAGAGACTTGCATTGGGGCGGGGCAGGGAGGTTGGGTTGGCCATTGATCTGTGGGAGCATAAACCACAGAGATGCTCAGTCCTGAGATTTTTCTGTCCATTTGGAGCTGCTTGGAGGCTGGGGCCTGATCCAAAGAGAAATGTTTTTCTATTGTTCTCGGTGAGCATCGAGTGCTGAAGTGTGCAAAATGCCCAGAGAACATCTGCAGCTGGTGTTCGCTTGTCCCGCAGCTTTCTGAAGGTCAAAGTGTTTAACAGTACGGGATGGGACAGGGAGCGATCGTTCCACGTGCTGGTTACAAACATCACTTGGGGCTGTTGAGATCGCGATCTGTTCCTTGCTATGTGTTTGGCAATACGTCATCCAATACATACCCAAATTTCTAATGAGAACTGCTAAATGCTGTCACGACGCGGAGAGTATCGCCCTCTGCTGCGAGTGGGATGGGCTGCCATGACACTGGGCTGCCCAGGAGGCTGCACATCGACCTGGGTGCCAGCTGGGGGTTCTTCTGAGCTGGCAAAAAGGGAGAAGAGACCAAGGGGATGATGAAGTGGGGGTGTCTGTCTTCCTAGTGCTACGGTTTTGGTTTCGAGCCTTCCCCTGGCACAGGAAAAAAAAAGCGCACGTGCACCAGAAAGATGTTGAGATTGTTTACGTTCTGCTCCTGGCCTGGCGCCAGGGGGAACGGCTCGATGACCTTGGCACTGTTGGGACATTATTTATACAAAGGAGATCTTCTGGGTTTTGTGTTTTTGACGTAAGAATGTGAAAACAAGTCTTGGGAGGAAAAGACCCAATGCTGGCCCCCAAATACATTGGGACTTTCTCCAGACCAGGAAAAACAACACTTAAGAGGTGACCAGGTGTTCCCTGGTCACATTGCTTCCTCCTTTCCCTTGGAAAATACGGGTTTGATTCTGTCCAGGAGATTGCAGGCTAGTACAAATTCACTCCGCGTTTGAAGAGTTCTTGCTCAAGACGCGAAAAGATGTTCACAAAGACAAATGCAGCTATAACCAAAGACAGTGTGAAGGTTCAGACACAAAGGGAAAAGATAAATGACTCTCCAGTCTTCTTGGGTTTCTTCTGTTTGTGAAGCCCTTTGTCATCTGCAAGGGTTAATGGATTTCAGTGTGCTTCAGTGCCCATCTGTGGTGCTGGTTAGTGTGGCTGTCCCAGATGACAGATGGAGAAAATGAGGCTCGGAGATGTGCAGGGTTCTTGCCGGATGACCCGCCACGCAGGAGCCCATGGTAGCCCCTCGGCCCGGGCTCCCAGGGCTCTGACAGAACCACAGTGGCAAACTTCGCCTCTGGGTTTCACAGTGTGGGTATATTTCTCGCCCTCATCCTGTGTGTGGGGGGGTGTTTCAGTTGTCTTTCTGTCTCTCTCTATGCAAAATAGGAATTTATTGAGCGCATTTGTGCATTGGTTTTGATGGGGAAATCCTTGCCTAGGCTGTACCTGACTCATCTATACCAGACCTTGGTTGAACCCATGTACTCTGCTTTACCCAGCTCATCTTACAGAGCAAAGCCAAGGACCCAAGGGGATGTCCAAAGCCACAAAGAGAGTCGGTAAGAAGGCAGTAATCTAGATTTATACTGACTGCCACTGTGGTTGTGGGGAAGAGGGAGGAGAGATCTGTCTCCAAACCAGGGAAATAGTGAAAATGATTGTAGCTGGGTTTAGTGCTAAAGGTGAGAGGCTTTTGCTGATGCTGGCGGTCGCAAACCGTGTGCTCACTTTCCGAACCTGTGGGGCCAAAATCAGAAGCTTGAGTGTAGGGACTGGTAGCTGGCTCCATTGCTGCAGGGCTTCCTAGAAGTTTTTGTTAGGGATTTGGATTACGATAATTTAAGTCAAAGGTGCTGAGGAGAGCATGGGGAGATAACCAGTTAGAAATAAATCAGTGATTCGGTAGTCCGGTCTCCTGGGGAGGGGTATTAGCAGTATGAGATGATGTAGCAGGAGATGCGCACACAGGAGTGTCAGACGATACTGGCCAGCGGCAACCTAATTCTTTGTTTGAAGGGACTCTATGTTTTATAGGGAGATTAGCGCCTAGTCCCCTTTGCAGCTGCCTGCTGCTGCGTACAGGAGAGAAATCCCTCCTTTTCTTATTAAAAACAGGCAGCACTTCTACTGCTCGGCCCAGAGGGGCAGGAGGAAGGCAGGTGCAGGCAGAGCCGCACACAAAGGCTTGCAGCCGTCTCGGTTTTAGCATATCCTGCCTGGGTTGAGAAAGTAAACAGTTTGAGGCTGTATCGGCAGTCAAACAAGAGACCTACGGAGAAAACCCGCAAGTCTTCAGGAAACTCTGTGGGTGACTCAGCCGGTGTTTTTGTCCGAGTACACGTTCATTCAGTAACCCATGATGGCAGCAGAAGTGCTCTTTTGTCGTGGTGCCATCTTATGAGTGAAATACAAACCTCTGGTCTCCGGTTGTTTGCAGTCATAGAAAGGCTTGAGAAGCTTTTCCAGCTGACAGAGGTTATTTCAGGAATGCCACTGCTGAGCCCTAAAATCACTCCAGCCCTTGTTGGATGCCGCAGTCTCTTTCTCGGCTCACAGCTGGGCTTGTTGTAGGTGCAGATGGCGGTGACAAAGAGCAAGGCAGTTTCCCGAGGTCAGCCTGTGCATGCCGTGCTTCCTAACCCATCCTCCTTATGGCCAAGAAGGTGCCTTTAATTCAGCCTGTCTCACCCTGCCTTGCTATGCACAACATGCACCCTTCTGTTGGACATTGAATTTTAGCTGCCTGGCACGTCATTCATGATAGGTGCTCAGTGTATTCTGAGGAGGTAGAAATGCGAGCTGCCTCCTCGTAGAGGGGAGAGGGAGACTCAAAAACTGCAATACTGAGTCTGGAGGAGCTGGGTGGTATTGGCTTTTCACCAACATTTTCTTTGTGGCCTAGGAAAGAAAGTTACTGTAGAAACTGCTTAATAGCAATAAAGAGCGCCCAAACATTGCTTCACAGAAAGTGGAAATCTGCCAGGAGTCAAAGGCTACACTGAACGGGATTGAAGAATTTAGACCATCTGTCTGTGCATTCCCAGGTTGTTTTCATGGTAAGTGAGAATAAAATTTAGCTGCCTTTAGTACCAGCATTGCTGGTGGAGTCTCTGTAAGTGCTGGCTACAGATCTGGCATGCTTCTGAACAGCAGGCGCCTATAGAGCATCCTCTCACCCTCCTCCCCCATTGCCCTGCCCAGTGCAACCGTTTGCTCATTGGGGCGTATGAATGTGTTCTTGCCTTGTCTGCTGGCAAAAACCCAGATGCTGTACATCACGAGTTCAACAAGTCCCTTCCGTGAGCTGTGCCAACGTCCCCTGTTTAAATCTCTGGACAAGTAGGATGGGTTGAGGGTTGATGGATGGAGGAATAAGAAAGCACTTGAGCCTATCTTCTCCAGCCAATTTATTCCCTGCTCCATGTCACCGTGCGAATCAAGTGCCTTTCGTTGGTGCTTGCAAAGAAAATGGGGGAGAAGAGACTAGCCCGCAATCCCCAGAGCCACAGCTGCATGGGAATGACGTTACAGGTAAGGTAATGCGGAGAGTGTTGACTAAAACCTGACACTTCTGTGTCATGAGCACTTCTAAGCAGGAGGCTGTGCTGTATGCTTGCTGATAGAGATGTGTATATACACACACGCACAGCAGCAAAGCACTATGCATGTGTATGCATACACATGCTAGTGTTGTATGATGCTGATATTCCTGGAGCTTGTTGCATTCGAGTGTCTGAGACTTAAAATTGTAGAAGTAAGGGAGGGTCCTTAAACAACCCTTGATAGCTGAGATGAGGCACCGGGCGACTCTGCATGTTCCATGGTTACTGGAGACCCTGATTTGTCAATGCCGATGCCACTAGCACTTGGCTTCTTGGGCGTCCCTGTTACCTTTTCCTCCCTGGGTACAGGAGTCAACCAAAGGTAGGGAGGCAGCGTGTAATTTGGCAAGAAGAAGGACTAGTCAGTAGTACCTTTATCCTTTCTCTCCTAAGGCTTCTCTCGCATGCACCAGGTGAGATGGGGAGAGAGCTTCTTGACTGTGGGACCTCTGTTTTTCTCAGCTATCCCCCATCACCAAGCCTGTTGATGCCATGCTCTGGTGTCCACCCCTTTGTCGCTTCTCTGCTATAAAAAGAGAAATCTTGCTTTAGTTCCTTAGGCTGATGTGTCCCCTCTGTGGCTGTGACTAATAAGAGCAGGTGTACTTAGGACATAGCTTCTCTGTGCCCAGCAGATGAGAAGGGAGCCCCTTTCCTTGCAGGTTGTTGTCTAGCTTTTTTATAATCCTGAAGTGTAAATCCATGCTGCAAAATGGGCAAAAGTGATTCAGTGTTTGCCTAGGATTGGGTAGTGAAAAGTTAACTGCAAGGATCAAGAATTTGTCTTGCCTAGCCATATAAAAGCAATCAAAAACCTAGTCTCACTCATCTTCTGGGCTCATCCTGTGGTCTATGGAAATAGGTAAGCTGTTGCAGGAGATGAGGCATCCTGTCCTAAAATAGGCACTTCTCGGCTATGGCTCACCCTGCCTATTTCCCAGGGAGCCAAAAAGAGGGAGGTGAAGAGAACTATAGGTTCATGTTACGCTTGACACTTCCAAGCCCCACCTCTCTCCACCTGTGAAATGCTTTTATTCTGCACTGGGGACAGACCGTCTCTGTGTGTGATCCTCGCAGTACACATACATTGGCCTTTTGTGGAAGCCGGAGAACCTCTCGCCCATCAGAGGCATTGTCTTTTTTCAATCTCCTTTATATTATTTCCTTCTTCTGATGAAATCTTTCTAAAGGGTAGTTGTGTGCTGAATACCCATTGCTGATAATGCACATTATGAAATCCAAAAGGAGGGTTGAGATTAAATGTCACGCACTTCACAGTCAGGGAATTCAAAGAGCCTTGTTGATCTGTGCATAATTTGGGGGTTGACAGCTCGTGCATAAACAAACGTGCATATACACGTACATGTGTGCATGCACAGCGTCTTTTCCCCTGACTTAGCAGGAAATAAAAGCAAAGTCAGGTTTGTATCAGCTCCTGGGGGTGGGGGTGTGCAGCATTTGTGGTGAAAGCCTGTGGGTTCTTCAGGGCTGTTTGACCCGAGAATCACACTGGCCAAAGCGATCGCTCTGCCTTCCTCCCCTGTGCGGCACCGCACTGAGCTGTGGCTGCTTTGGTTTTACACATACGGGTTTAATCTGACCAGGAGGATCTTCCGAAAGCTTCTGGTGTGTGCGAAGGTGGTAGTGATGTGAGGTTCGCCCCAAGGTTGCCACAGTGTTTTCTCCTGCCAGCGGGGAATGAAGACGGGCAGAAAAAAATTGACGTCATGCTAAGCTGGTTGTTACTCAGCCCAGGAAGGACGTTTCTGCCTCTGACACGTCGCGTGTAACGAGCCCAGTGCTCCACAGGGGTTCGTTGCTGTCCTCCGCAGCACGGGGTATCGCAAGCAGGTGGCCGGCACTGGTGGGGTATGGTGCCTGGGCAGTCACCTTTGAAATGCTATACCTGCTGAGCATAAGCCATGTGAGCTTGGACCGTAGGTTTACTTTTCATATATAGCTTGGGAAACTGAGGTGTGAGAGGTTAAATAACCCAGTCTTGGTTGCATGGAGGGGCAGCAACACTGCCAGACCTATGATCTAGTATTTTGGCTTTCAGGCTTGCTATTCTGTATGCTGGACTGTAATTCTGTTCCTGAAAACAGCTGTTTTCACTTCCAAGTGCTTCGTTGCAGGAGAGAGGGATGCCTGGGGGATGCTGCAGTTCTGGGGGATGCTGCAGGCTGGTGCTCCACAGACACGTCCCCATGCACCACCCGCTGCCCCGCTAGTGGATTGCTAGGAATTTCTTTTAAGACGGTTTGCCACTGACTCGTGAATTAGCAAAGCCTGTACTAGCTCTGTCGGCAGCTATTCAGAAGTTTCACTCTTCTAAATCTGTACTCCTAGCTCCTGTTTGCCCAACATGGGGAATTTTGCATCTACCATTTTTAGCATTAACCTGTTGCTATAGAAACCGCTAGGTGTCAGAGGGAGATTTTTGCCACTTGGGGATAGACTACCAAGTAGTCAAAGTATGTGTTTTGCTGGGAGGCCTTCTGCTGAGCAGCTCCCCGAGCCCGTCTGCATGTCTGTGCTTATTTCGAGGCTAAGGAGCCACGAGGGAGTGATAAACCTGGAGCTGTAATTGCATGCAAATAAGCAGGGCTTAATATTGGCAAATTGTTTACGGAGGAAGTGAGAAAGTGTTCCCAAGCTGCAAGTGGTGGGTCCAAGTGGTGTGTCGGGTGGTAGTACAGGGCCGAGAGATGAAAGGTCGGTCTCTAGCACAGTAAATGGTTAACCTAAAAGCAGGAGTCAAGGCTCTTACTGACATCTCCCAGCAGGAAGTAGGGGACAAACTGCTCCCTGTGGCTTCTCTTTCCCCTGAGACTAAAATATAGGTGAACGCCAAAATACTCATCTGGTCTGGCAACCTGAATTGTCTTCACTAACCAGGCTCAAGAGACGGTCACTGTGCAGCCGGACCCAAAGTAAGTCCACACAAATCAAACCATAGTTTTCATTTGTATATTTATAGAATAATTATATGTACTTGATTTATTAATATATAACTTATTATTAGTTATAAATTATATATGTATTTATATAAATAACATGCTCTTACAGGATGTGGATATGACCATGTAATATGGGAAATGCTCTATAAGATAGGGTTGGTGACAACTCAGCTGTTGACTGATGGTCACTAGGGCCGTTTCATATCAGGCCTGATTTACATGACTTCTCTGTCGTAGAAGCAAATTCTGTTGCTTGCAGATCGAGAGGCACGAGTCCTGTGAGTGCCATTGTGCCTGGGACTCAGGAAATGTCCTGGCTAGACCAAAAGGCAATCTCCCTGCTTAATGCAAATTTATTCGTCTGCCCTTTTTCCTCCCCTTTGTGTGTGCCTAGACTGCACATCTGGTCATATCATGACAGCCTATGGGAGAAGAGGAACCCTTTGTTTTCCACAAAAATGGAAGAAAAAAATGGGATGGTGCTGGGGCATCCTGCAGCAGCTGTTCTCAGGCTGGGGCTGCAAATCCACCCACGAAACAGGTCAGGAACCTGCTTTTGGGTTGCCAGAGCGGCACAGCCTTATTCGTTTCATCTTCCATTTCATGGTTGTAGACATGTTGGTAGTTCATAAATTGCGGTTGCATTGTGCTGGGCAAGTTACTGGACTGCAGATAAGGAAATAATGTTGCTGGAGATGCAGTTCATCTTCTTCTAGGTGAGAATCCATCAAGAATGGCTTTGAAATCACCGTCTTGGTGACAGCATAAAGAGAGATCTTGTGCTCATGTATGGCTGAGGGGACCGAATCTCCCGAATTGTAATCTCTGGCAATTTCCTTTTGAGTTCTGGGAAGGGACAGAGCTGGAGAATTGTTGGGAATAAAGAGCATCGGCTTCCTGGAGGGTTTGTGAGTGGAAATTGTCAAGTGCTTGGGGGCACAGTGGAAAGAAAATCTGGGGAGGTTTGAGGTTGTTGGGGGAAGAAGTGCCAAAAAGCCCTGCTTTACTGTGATGATCCCGTGTTCAGTGGTGTTGGGGATAAGCAGCGTGTGTCTGGGTTTCTCCCTGGTCCCCGCCTTACTTCCCATCGAGTTTCTTTGAGCCTGTGTCATTCCTCAGGTGCGAGGCAGAGGAGATGAGTTGCATCAAAGTTTCTGTAAAACTGACCTTTATTACCCTGTTTGGTTGCAGGGCTTTCCTGGCTTTTTAAAGCTGCTTTTTTCCAGTAGCAAGGATTGATTTACTTGGGTTTTGGTGGGTTTTTTATTTGTGTGTGCATATGGGTTTTATTTTTCCTTCTAATGTTTCCCCGTAGAAATCATCTGCAGGACAGATGGCCTGCTAAGCTTCTGGGACCGTCTCCCACAAACACCTGTCTAAGGCAGCTGGGAAATCAAAGAGGAATCCTTCTCTTTTAAAGCCCTTAAAGAAAAACAGCACCTGATCCCAATAAGTCTCATTTCCTTCTCTCTCTATCCTCCCAGCTCCCTGGGAAACTCAAATGCTGGCTGGTGGTCATCCAGGGTGAAGGTGAGGGGCTGCGTGCTGGCTGTGGGCTGAGGCTCTTGCGTCCTTTGTATTTGCAGCCAAAACACTCCTCAGCAGCAAGGGATGGACTACTTGAGAAAGCTGGATGGTGTGGCCAAGCTTGTATTTTGGGAGGGGGGGGCAGGGTGTGCATATGCGTGTGGTAACATCAAGTCTGCTTGTCCCCTGTGTTGGGAGCCCACCGAGCCACCCACAGCGGGACTGCGGTGGGACCGGGTGTCCGACCAGGCACCGGTGGGGTGTCGTACGTGCCGGTCGCCGTAGCTGTGGAGGGTGCCTGACCGAGCGTGTTCGGCATGTCGCAGACCGCCCTGCCAGCTGCTGCGGGGTGGGGGGCAAACAAGGATTTCTCCCCCGACGTGATGCTCGGGTGCCCTGGCTCGCCGTAGAGAGGGGTTGGCACGTTGCTGCAGGTGGTGGTGGTGGTTAGCAGGCCGGCAGGAGCGTGGTTGCTGTGTTTAATTATAGCTCCTGTTTGAGAAACTAGTAGGGCAACAGGGCCTTTTTGTCTTGTTCCAGGGAATCGGCTTCGCAGCTTTTGATTGCTGTGCAACATGGAAAGAAACTTTCCCGTGCTCCCTACAAAAGGAAATTTGAAACCTGTGGGCAATAAAATCCTTGAGCTGGGCAGTACCTCCCAGATGGTGTGGCTTGGCCCCTGATCGTGGTGCTTCTTGGGGTTGGGATGTTTTTATGGCCACAGGGAGCTTGCGGGCAGGAGCCGCAGTGCCTGGAGGCAGCAGGAGAAGGGCCGCATCAAGGAGGGGATGCAGCCCTAAAGCAGGCGGAGGGGAGAATTCAGGATGCCTGGGAAAGGCTGAGCAGGCTTTGGATGTCCTTTTCTGCCGGCAGTGGCGACAGGGTAAGTAATGCAAATTAACTCTTACCTCCCTGGTAGGTTGTCCCTTGCTGCATGGTGATGCTGGCCCCATCTGGTGTGTTGGTGGTTGCTAAAGCCGCGTTAGGCTTCAGGTTTTAGTTGTTAGATTTTGCTTTGCATTTTCATCGTGTATAGGGGCAGCAGACCTACTGTCTAGGTTGGTAGGTTTTTCCTAGGGAGGACGCAGTGTCCCTGTGCCTGTTGGAGTTGCTAAGAAAGCAGCAGGGCTGTGGCAAAGTTGGGAATGAAACTCTGGCAAGAGGTGTTTCCTACTGGTTTTGCAAAGAGCCTTCTGTACTGACAGGGCTGGTGTTTATGTGGGAAAGGAGTCCTGCGTACCCGACTTACTTCAGATTTCTCACCTGTAACATCCCCATTGCTTAGGTGTACAGACTGTGCCAGACTGAGAGGGAGCAGCAGCCACATTATGCTGCTGTGGTGGCTGAGTGCTAATTGCTTTTACTGCCTGAGCATCAGGTTATTTTTGGCTTGATCAGATTTCATTCCCTGCAGCTCTCTGAGGCTTCCTGACCTGCAGAAACTGCTTTGGGAGAGTTTATCTTCTGTAGGGTAGAGAACTTACACCCCTCATCCAGGGCATAGGTTGCAGTATATTCCTCCCAGCAAAAAAATGCGAATTATTCTGTTGTTTTAAGATGTGTTGCTAGCCCAGAGCATGCAAAGCTGTGTGCTGCAGCTGGCGTGGAAGAAATCCACTGGGAGATGGGGATGGTGATGGACTGCTGCAGCTGGCTGGTGGCAGAGAGGTCCTAATCATCTAGATTATCTGTTCTGGATAGAAGTCTAGTCAGGGAGCTGATTCAGTCACCATGGGTTTGGGATGTGCATTTGCAGAAACACAGCATGAATCATAGAGTAGAATCGTAGAATAGTTTGGGTTGGAAGGGACATTTAACGGTGATCTAGTCCAATCCTCCTGCAACGAGCAGGGACATCTTCTTCAGCTAGACCAGGTTGCTCAGACCCCCGTCCAACCTGACCTTGAAAGCTTCCAGGGATGGGACATCTACCACCTCCCTGGGCAACAACCTGTTCCAGTGTTTCACCGCCCTCATTGGAAAAAATTTCTTCCTTATATCTAGTCTGAATCTTTTAGTTTAAAACCATTACCCCTTGTCCTATTCACTACAGGCCCTACTAAAAAGTCTGTCCCCATCTTTCTTACAAGCCCCCTTGAAGTACTGAAAGGCCGCAGTAAGCTCTCCCCAGAGCCTTCTCTTCTCCAGGCTGAACAGCCCCAACTCTCTCAGCCTGTCTTCACAGGAGAGGTGTTCCAGCCCTCTGACCATTTTTGTGGCCCTCCTCTGGACCCACTCCAGCAGGTCTGTGTCTTTCCTGTGCTGAGGACCCCCGAGCTGGATGCAGTACTGCAGGGGGGGTCTCACCAGAGCGGAGCAGAGGGGCAGAATCCCCTCCCTCAACCTGCTGGCCACCCTGCTTTTGATGCAGCCCAGGACACGTTTGGCTTTATGGGCTGCGAGTGCACGTTGCTGGAATGTAGCTGCACCTTGGTAGTTACCTGGGACATGGGGAGTTCTGGCTCAGGGTCTGTTCCACCATAGGCTTCTTGGGGAAGCTTATTAGGCTGTTAGATAGGATGCACAAGGATGCTTTGTGGCTCTCGGGTGTGTTGCTGGGTTAGACACAGGAGATCTGCCTTATCCTTCGGGATTTCAGAGTCCTGAAGTATCTGAGGTTGTTTACCAAGAGATTTTATGCATGTTAAAGTGGGCAGACTGAGCCTTCATGTGTGGGGGGAAAAAAGGAGTCTTGGATCCCACTCAGTTAGGCAACAGCCTAATGTTTGCAAGAGCCAAGGTTCTTAGTATCTCTGTGGCTCCTGTCCTTAATCTACTGGTGTTTCCAAAGCGGCGATATCATCAATCCTGAAGGTGCAGGTCTGTGGTAAAGTAAGATTGTGAGACACTGAGATACTTTGTTGATGAGCCTTGCGGACAAGAAAAGCAAAGAGATGGCTGGCTGGTTGAAAGTCATATGTGGAAAGTTATCTTTCCCTTTCTGGCTGGTCTTGCTCTTGTATGACTGCTCTGACCCATGCATCCATGGCCTCTCTTCTCTGCCCTGCCCATCTGTTTGAGCCCAGGCTTTCTCGCTGTCTCTGTGGCGGAGCAGGTGTGGGGTCCAGAGCAGTGCTATGGACCTGGCACTGTCCTCACCAGCAAAGAGACAGGACCACCAGAGCCTGGAGAAACAGCAGAAGAGCTGGACAAACGCATTACGGCTGTCAGGGCCTTGCAAGAGAAATGCTGTGGGCTGCTGAGAGTCAGGTACAGCGCAGCTGCCATGCTGCGTGCCCCTTTCATGCGTGGACCCCTCTGTGCTGCTGCAGTGCTGGAGACCTCCCCTCCCCAGGGGAATCCACTACTGTAAAGGGACAGCGCTGCTGCTGCTTCATATTTACTAGTGGTTCTCAGCCTGTGGTCTGTGAAAGATGCTTAGGCACGGCAAGCGCCCTCTTAGGCTGTTAGAAAGGACATACATCCACTGCGCCTTTGGTTAACTCTTTGGCATAACAAATCAAAGTGGGCTCGAGATGTTGAGTTGTCTCAGGCATACTGCGTATAGTATGATACGTATATATGTATAGATTATATATATATATGATAGAGCTGAATAAGACTTGTTGCCAGCTTAAATGTATGAACCTTTCACTCGTTCTCCTGGCTTGCTTCTGGTTTGTTTTCTCTTCCTCTGCTTGCAGATCAGAAGTGCCCTCAAACCCTTGGAGTAAGAGGTAGTGTAGTACCACCTCTTTAATTCGAGCAGCACTGCTTTGTCAGGTAAAAGGCTGCACCGCGGATGGTGGTGCCACCGAAACAATGTCCGGCTAAGCAATGGGGCCTCGGCAGCCACGTCCTCGCAGGCGGGCAGGATGGGACCCCTCAGCTGCTTGGCAGTGCCTTGCCGAAACTGTGGGCACTCAACTTCAGGTGCCTGCGGGGAGCGGGGTCTGCTTGCCCTCTTGCAGCCCCGCGCACCTCCCTCGGTGGGTGCGCAGCTCTGGTTGCTGCAGCATCATCGTGTGCGTGGTTGTCTCCCCTCTGCTCTGTGCTGCAGAGCTCCTCTTCTCTCCAGGCGCTGGGAGGGAAGCAGAGATGCTGGGGGAAGAGCTGTGGAGGTGGGGAGAGATTGAGCTATCATTAGCGTGGCACCGGTGAGGCTTCTTTGCACCACGAAGCAGTAGCTATCGAAATTGAGTGCAGTGTGCTGAACGGCTGAGCGAGGGAACAGATACTGAAAGGAGCCTGTGAAGAAAAAGGATTTTTGGAGGAAAAACCCTCTTTCAGCTGCACGTAGGCACTGCCCATCACCGAGAGTTGTGTCAGGGAGTGGGAATTGCCTGCATATGGTGATTGATCTGCGCAGCCCCTGGGATGCTCAGAAGACGGATTAAGGAGAAAAGAATTGCGGGAGAAGGAGGAGGTGGAGGTTCCCCTTTGAAAACGCAGGGGGCTAATAGAAAACATCCTCTAAATTGTCAGTGTGTCAGGTTACATTAATGTAAGTACAACATTTTCAAATCCTTGGCATCTTCTATCTGAATGTCTCTGAATTAGCCCTAATGCATTCATTAGCTCATTACTCATTAATATTCAATATCTGTTAGACTGGCTTTTTCTCTGGAAGGTGGGGATAATGAGACATGGGACTGGCTGCAGGGCCATGCTGTAGCTGTGCTTAGTGTGGTGGGAGTGCGGTTTTATGTACCAGAATGGCCTTCAGTGATTGTTTTATTGGCACTTGTATCTGGCCTATGTTGTCCCATCTCTTGGCCAGTGGTTTACCACAAATTAGTGGAAATTCTTAATGGGAGAGCAGTGCTAATGATGATGTGGATAAATTTCCACCAACTCCTGCCCTGAAAGCAACTGGCAAGACAACTGATGAAGGCATATTTTGATCTTCTAGCCTGTGGTCAGAGTTGCAAAACTGCCTCTGTAATCACAGAGCTGTTCATAGCTGTCTTCATCGGTGAGTCATGGAGTCCCCCCCTTCAACCCCCGTCACCTGCCTTTGCTTCTTGCCCTCAGGAGAAATTATCTAGATATGAAAAAGTCTAATTTTTTTTTCCTTCTTTTCTCTCCTTTTTTTACTCCCCCCCCCCCCCCCCC
>JANXJC010000032.1:22507326-22544956 GCA_027564655.1 Leptodon cayanensis
GAGGGGGGGGTTTGTGTCGGTAATTTTGCATTATAATTATACCTTTTTTTTTTTTTTTTTTTTTGTTAGTCCCTTTTGGTTCTAAAGTGGTTTCCTTCTTTTCCACTTACCGGCATGAATCAGTGTGTAACCCGGTGCTGGTGGCATTGCCAGGTGAAATGGGGCAGTGGTGGATGGGGAGCAGCTTTTGGTGGGACCCCCCAGCCCCTCTGCAGGAGGCGAGGAGCAGTGGGAGGAAGGCTCAGGGAAGTGTGTGGGCCTGGCAGGCTCAGGGAAAAGAGCTGGTTTCCCAGGGAGTGGGGGAACTGGCCGATGGGAGCACAGGCTCTGAACCCACTGGAACAAAGCACAAAATAAGCCCAACACATTGAAACCAAATCCCTGAGGAGACAGGGCGGTAAGACAACTGACAAAGGACTCGGTGGCTACCCTTGGTAAGCCTTGCGCCTGCCTGGTGGAGTATGCCCTCGTGTACAGCCCGTTCCCTTTACAGCAAGTACTGACTGTCCTGGGAGCTGGACGGGGCTAGGTCGAGTTCAGCGCTTTGCAAACAGCTCTTCTTTCCTCGCTGCCAGAGGTGCCACCCCGTTCGTAGTTTTGCAGCGGGTGCTGTGCAAAGCTTGGCAGGAGATAGAGCGAAAGAAGAGGGAGAGCCCTTGCTTGTTCCCTTTGCAGGGACAACATTGGGAACAGCTTGAACTACACTACGTGAGAAGTGAAGGAAGCGATTGGAAATAGCCCATTGAGCACAAAGACATCCCCTTGCTTGCGATGTTTCGTGACGTTTCCAGGCTGGGGTCCTGCTCCCTTCACCCCAGACCACTTCCTACACTTGCAGCTTTACTGATGGTAGTAGCGGTGGTGGGTGTTAGGTGGTGGGTGATGCTTTAGTTAAGCAGGGGCTGGAACGCTGATGTGGTTAGCACTAGTAAGAGCAGAGCGAGCATCAGTACAGCTGCTTGGGTCAGGGAGCAGCCTCTAGAGATGAGCCCCAGCTGTGGGAGATAGATGGTGTTCCAGCTCTGCTAATGTGCAGGCATCACACCTCTCCTGACTTTGAGAAGAGAGGACCAAAGCTTGTAGCATTAAGATGCTTAACCGGGATGAAGAACAGCAAGGAGTGGGGTGTATGAAGGCATCATCGCCTTCTCTAGCTCATTCAAGGACGGACTAAACGTGCTTTAGTACTCACTGGCCAGTTTCGCCAACACCTCCTGGGCTTAACAGCATTGGCCGCCCAACTTCCTAGCGCTTTCCTTGCAGATTATCCCTGTCCACAGCTGGAGGTGGCATTTTTTGTTCTCCATGGGACTAAAGCCAGGTCTGTGTACAGGATATGGATTTCTTACTCATGTGCTACTGTTGACTGGATCAAAGTGTGCCCTGGAATAGAGCTGATGTCCCAAATCCCAGTAGAAAGATGCCTACACAAACAGAAGTGCTTGTGTGAACAACAGCCCTCAAGCCACTGCTGAGACTGGGATCTGTGGCTATTGCTGTTTAATATCTTAGTAGAGTTAGAAGAAGGTAGTGGGTAGTTACTGTATGTTGTGTTAGTGCTTTTGGCATTTAGAAGCAGATGCATAAACTTGGGACACCGCGTGCATTGTACCTACTGGCCATGCAAAATGTCTGCCAGGTAAGAATATTGGAAGTAGTTGAACCAGGAAACATCACAACTGTATTTTTTTTTTTTTTCCTAAGAAGTAAATCAAAGGGAGAGGCAACATCCAACAGCAGGCTAAATTCTGGAGCCTCCCGACAACACATGCCTGCCAAGCTGCTTTCAACGTGTCCAAAATAGGATCCTGAGCAACTAAAACTTACATTTAAGAGGACCCTTCCTGTTCAGGGGGAAGACTTGGGCTCTAAGAGGGAAACCTTTTCCCTGTGAGGCAGGAAATGATCAAGTGCAGCCTGGAGAGTATCACGAATTTGACTGAGCAGTGCTGCATGTGGGAGCTTGAACGAGGCATGCCGTGGCTGTTGCCCTCACCCTGCGCACCACCTGCATGGGCAGTTGCTATGGCTTCAGTGCAGCACTTCGGCTGTAGTGGTTGGTATAGGTACATAAAGCTTGATTCTTTGTGTTTTGGGGGGTCACATGAATGTATACACAGACTGATCTTTGGTTTTGGGGGGTGGGAAATGATGTTTCGAGGAAAGCCAAGTAAAACTGACCACAGCAAAAGCAATCTTGCAGAAGAAGGAGATAGAGGGTCTTCTTAATGCTGACCTCCCATCTGTGTTGGCCGCAGGTCCTAGGAAGGTAGTTATGACTCTTGGTCTGTAGATAGCTGATTAGCGTACCTTAAAATGTCATCCAGCAGGTCAGAGAAATGAGTTACTGCATTATGTAAGAGCAGTTCTCCAAAGACTTCTTGATGGTTAGATCGGGTAGGAGGGTGGGGGAAGCGGTTACAGCTTTCCTACATTGGGTGAGGTCAGATTCCTCTGGTTCCCTGCTTAGCAGCTGGCTCTCCAAAACTTAAAAAACAGTGAGCCGCTTCTAGTTTTGCCAGTCAACGTCTTCTGCTCCAACACAGAGCAAAGCCTGGGGGAGTGGTGCCGTAAGAGGTTTCATGGTACTTAGTACCTAGTCCTGAAAGGGAAGAGATGAAGAAATTGTTTTATTTTCATGCTTCTTGCTCCATCTTGCTATAAATGGATCATGTAGAAAGCATGGAAGCGGACTGGGGCTCTACACCTCTTCTACAACTATGTGAGAAGGGGCAAATGGATGCCCCTGCCTGGCAGCGGCTACGAAAAGTCTGTGGTCCCCTGGCATGGTCCCTTCTCCTCAGCAAGGTGCTGCAGGAGAAACGTGGCCAGGTGCATGTGAGGAGGTGAATTTGGAGCACGTGGGGTCAAGGAGGGAGTTTCTCAGGGTGGCTGGAGGATGGAGCCCAGGCAGAGGAGCTGCAGTGCTGCCAGAAACCAAGGGTGCCTGGTTGTCTTCACTCTCTTGTGAAGGAGGGGAAAAGGGAGGAGGATGCTGAAAGGTTTGTACAGAACTGCGTCCCTGAGGACAGAAGTGTTGGCACGGCAGCTGCAGGTGGCAGCTGAGCATATAATTTGGGATCAAAAGCCTGAGGCATCACTTCAGGCTCTGCTACTGATCTGCTGCGAAAAAAACCCCTCCATCTCCACAGGCCTCAGTTTCCTTACCTGTTAAGTTGTGAGAAAGGCCGTGGACTGACTTCATCTCCCAAGGGAGACTGCAATGAATTACCTGCATTTGTGTAAGGTTGTGCAGGGCTGGGAGTCGTGTTTCCCCAAGAGGGTTGTGCTCTGAGCAGGCACAGGCCAGGACTGAGGCTGAGCCCCTTTCTCTGCCAGAGGATGGACCCAAACCCTCGCACTCATCGAGCCCTCGCTTTTGAGGGTGAAGAAAGCTCATAATTCACATAACTCCCTACATCGCCTTATTTATGCCTAACCAAGAGCTGGCAAGCTGGAGCTGGTGACAAAGGAGGGGCTCTGTCTGTCCTAATCTGGCCTCTCCTTTCTGGTCAAGGGTTTTTACTTGGGGGGGGGTGAGAAGGGGACACTTCAGTTTATACCTCATTTTAGCTGCTGTACCTGACTTTATTCTTTCTCCTCTGGTAAGAAAGTGACTGTACTTAACACCAAGCAAATAGTGAAAATTAAAGCCGTTTCACTTCACTGTCACAATATCTTTCTTTTATTTTTTATTTTTTTAAGAAACGCACACAAAAACCGTGCAGAGAGTGCTTCAGGCTTGTGTTCTGGTTTATATTACCAAAAAAAAAAAAATTTCAATATAAAAAAGCATTACAGTAGGGAATACAGGATAAATTAGCTCCACTATCTAATAAAAAGAACATTTACAGTTTTTTTTTAAAATAGATTTCAAACATTATTTCACACGCAGCCCTTTTCCCAGGCATTCGTGACAGTCAGTTGAGCATTAAATAACAGCCAGGAGGCAGGGGTGCTGAGAGGGGCTGTGGGCTCGCAGGCACAGGCTGCTCTCTCCTAATTTCCAAGGTGCCCGGGCCACCATCACAGTCCTGCAGCGAAGGAGGCAGCAGCACGGCAGCTCCCTCTGCTCCCCAGCCTGCCCAGAGCTCTCCAGCAAGCAGTGAATCTACCTTGAGCCCCCGACCCCAAAATATTCAGCAGAGCTGTTAAAAAAAACCCCAAATATAAAAATACAGTTGCTTCTCCTGCCTACTGTTCTGAAAACGACTGTACAACAGAGGGGGCAGCCACGTAACGAAGGGACAAAACCAACACATTTACATGCTTTGCCATAGAGCAGGAGTCTGCTTTCTGGGCTTGCTTGTTCATTAAATTCCCCCAGGGGAAATTCATTCTGCCTGTTACCAGCTTCCACAGGTCCTCTCAGATTTGCACGTATCTTTACAGCTATCTCCAGTTCTTATTTAAAATGTGCTGCCTGGCCTTTGCTGGGGTTTCAAGCTGTGTTCCCAGTGGCACGCTAGCCAGCTGCAGAGAGGATTTGAAGTCTTCATCCAGAAAAGAGCAATAGGGGATCAGTGAAGGTAAGAGCGGAAAAACAGCTGTGCGAAGGCCAGAGTAACAGATGAATAAGAGATCCTTTTGAAGACACAGGGACTACCGTTAGGGAGAGAGAAAGTGAGAAAGCAAGCTAAAAACAGACAAAGCAATGAGTACAGAATTAGGAAAGGCAAAGAGAAACGAGCCAGCAGCAATCCTACTTCAGGTGTGTCTATGTATCACTTTGCACTCTGGCTGCTTTGGTCTGGTTCCCGCAGCTCTGACAGGTTTTTTGCCCCATGCCACTGGTGGCAGAAAAAGGCTTTAAGGCTTTTTGTTTTGTTTTGTTTTGTTTTGTTTTCTCCTCTCCTTCAGCCACCCACCATGCACAAATCAGGGTGTTTGCCTTCCAGGCTCTGACCTGAGACAGCCAGGCCTTTGCATAATAAACTGAGGGAAAAGGAAAAAACTGGGAGACTGGGGGAGGCAGTTCTGCTTCTCTCACTCACCTCCAGCCAAATTACCATCTCTGCTGATGGTTTTGTTCCTCCCCTGGGCATTGCTCTCCCAGAACAGTCACTGACACCAGCTCCTGAGGCAGAAGCAGAAGAGATAAGCTCGGCTTCTGCTCAGCCCATTCCCTGCAAGTAGTAGCTGCAACAGATTTTTCCTATCTTTAGCACAGCACCTGCTCTTGGGTACAAATACTGGTTTTTGGCTAGCAAAACTATTTTCCTTCATTAAACAACAGACCAGAATTTAATGCTAAAATGTCTCATTAAAAGAAGGTCCAGAGGGAAATAGTTCAGAAAAGCTTTCCACAAGGTTTAACGCAACATCTGACGCCAATCAGCAGCCCCGGGCGCCTATTTTGTTGCTGGAGTACACTGACTGCGGCACGGGGGGGGGGGGGCTGCAGCTCTACCTGCCCAGGCCCTCTCCTGCTGATGAGCAAATTGCTGGTCTCAAATGAAGCTTGAAAAAGCTCTAATGCCTCCTTCCCGTTCCTTAGCATCCCGATTCCCCAACCTGGATATTTAGCCAGGTTCTTTGTCTGTTACGGACCAGACTTTCTGCTGCTTTCCCTCCCTCCCTGTAGCCTGTGCCGTGCCACTGGGAGGGCTCAAGGGACACAGCCCCCAGTGGTGTAAGGGAACGGCCAGACAACGTACCTGCTGCTGCAAAGCCAGGGCACGGGCACCAGGTCACTGTTCGGCTCCTCGCTGCCGCCTTCTGCCCTCTCTCCCTCCTTGCCAGTGGTTCCAGCTTTCAGAAGGGCCGGTTTAAGCCTGTATAAAAGTGCTCCGTAATCTGAGCCTATAAAATCTGTAAAAAGACCTAAGCTAAACAAGAAACCACAGCCCCTCCTGTCCTCCCCCAAGTCAAAGGAGTTTGGGGTGAGGGTGTGACCAGATGAACAATTAAGGCAACAGGGGTTAATGCTTCCAGAGGAGAGAAACCAGTGACCCGTCCAGGTTGATAACCACTGGAGCAGCGGCTGGAGCAGTTCGGTGGCATGCCGGGTGCTCTTAGAGCCTGCCTGGAGCCTCAGCACTTCCATCTTAATCTCTGACCAAGGTCCAGTCCCAGGCACCTTTCTCAAGTTCACTTCCAAATGATTAAAAGTAGGTGACACGTTAGTGAAATGGCAAACTCTCTCAAGGGAGGAAACACTCGCAACTAACAGGCAGACTAAAACAATTCTGACTTGATGCTTTCGTCATGAGCCCATGGGAGAATCTCGGGGGAAATCCTCTGAGCAGAAATGACGCCGCAAGACTGTTTCAGGCAAACAGCATGGGAGCGGCTGACAAACCTCAGCCTCCTCCATCCAGCACCATGCCTGGACCTCCCCTTAGGGCTGGAAAGCATGTAAGAACCACTGCAAATACTTATGCTAACAGCACCACAAACCCCTTTTGCAAGTATGAAGGGAAAGGCAAAGTCTGACAAGATATAAAGACTATTTCCTCCCCTTCTCAGGAAGGTAGCAGTATCAATGATTCTTGACCAGAGCCATTATTTTTCCCAGGAGATGGGAACACAGCAAGGAACCATTTGGGGTTTTTTTCACAACAATGAACAGTGAATCTTAGTAAAGACAGAAAGGTAGGCACCAAACTCTTGACCATCAGCCAGCCTTAGCTGAGTCCCATCACTAAGTGAGACCACATTGCCCCTGCTTGGGGCTCCAGAGAAAAGCCAGCCTCACGGAAGTGCTTGACTTCTCTGACGAGTTTCAGGTGACAGGGGCAAAGCTTCCACCGAAGAACATGTGTTTTCATTTTGCGGCTGGGAATTAAAGCCAGAACCGTGCCAACGATGACTACCTACTTCTTAGATGAGCCACCACTGCTTGTTTCAAACCCACCTGGACAGTCACAGACTTCGGGCAACCTGTTGCCTTATCCAGCCCCTGCATGTCTGTTCTTTAGTCCTTTGCTGTCTAAAGCATGATAAAGTCGCAAACGGTAGGCACGGCCTTGCGGGAGAGGCAGCTGTACTCGTCCTCCCGCTCCCCCCCCACCGGCTCCATCAGTCTCTAGTGCAATCGGCTGCGCTGGGCTCCTGCTCCACGGCTGCTGCGGGTGGCTCTGGGCAAGGGTCTGGTGTACAGTGTAGTGCACATCACCTCAAAGTTCCAGCCCCTGAAGTACAATCCTTTTGGTCATTCATATATTACAACCCTCTTTTTTTTCTTTTTTCCCCCCTACCCCATTTTGTTAAAAAAAATAAAGTTTTTTGGGTGTTTTCAGGTTTCATTTCTTCTGATCTTCCTTCTTTCTTCTGAGCATGTGGGGAACACGGTGATTCATGGGCCACCTCTTACTGGATCCCTCGAAAGAGACACATAGCAAAGATCATGGCAAAGAGCTGGGAAGGGGGGGTGGGGAGAAAAGGGCAAAAACAAAACAGAGAGAACCACAAGAGTCAGCTGCATCTTCCAGAAGATCGGCAAAGCCCTCCCTGGCCCTGGGACCGCTCCCGTCACTCCCTCCTGCCCAGCAGTCAGTGACACAGCGAAGGGGACCCTTCTCACCACCCAGGGGAGGAGGCTGTGGCAAGACTTCTTTTTTTTTCCCTGAAGGCAATCCCCCCCCCTCCTTCCCCTGCCCACCCCCAAACTGTTTGCGGTTACAGCAGCAGCCTGGCTTCGTTCCCAAACCGCCCTCGGTGTCGCAGGGGAGCAGACCCTGCGGTTCCTGCTCTGCACATCATTGCCGCTGCCTGGAACGGGAACAGCCTGGCATTTGGGGGGGCTGCTGGGGCTCTCCGCCCAGATCCCTCTCCTTTGCACAAGACAGGGGACTGGGGAAAGCACCCAGCCTTGCCCCAGCAATGCTGCTGGGACATCGGTTCTGGGCTAATGTCATGTCTGGTGGAAGCCTGTTCCTTGGAAACATCACCAAAGAGCAGGTACTGATGCAGGATAACGAAGATGCTCTGGAGCCAATACGGCTTCAGGCTCTAAACGGAAGTTTTTAAAGCAGAGGCAGAGTTTGAACACATTAACCGAATGACAGATTAGTCAGCTTGCTGGGGTGCTACTGCAATGAGGGCGACGACTATGTGGGGCCCTGGGGCAGGCGGTGGGTCCCCGAACCCCCCACGGCCAGCGTGGCGGGGTGCGAGCTCTGCGGCGGGCCCAACACGAGCCGGCACTGCCGGCCTGCCGCACCGGTTGTTTCCCTGCCTTTTGTGGCAAAGGACCAAGCAGCCAGGCAATTAAAACCACAAGTCGATAACCTGCTCGCACTTTGCAGCAGCGGTTTTCCCCTGGCGAGGGGGAGCACCTGCCCGTTTGCGGGGCTGCTGGACATCTACCGACACTGCTTTTCTTCTAGTCACACAACCGTAAGTACCTCGATAGCCAACACTCCGATGGCAAGGGCTCCTGCAAGGTACACGTAGGTCTCAAAGGAGTTCAGGATCACAGTGTAGCAGCCCTAGGAAGGACAAAACGGTGGTGAGACGTGCCCGAGCAGCACATCGCGTTGTTCTCACAGCATAGCCCTCGTTAGTACAAGAGGCGCTCTCAGATCCAGGCACCGCAAGCACGGCTCCCTCTCGCCCCCTCATCCAGCAGGCAGAGACCCACGGGACAGAGCCGGGGAGCAGAAGGGTTTGCTGCAGTGGGATAGGAATGGTTCACACCCACAACCCCTCAACTGACCACGAGGAACCGCGACGTCTTGCAGGGCAGAGAGGAGCGGCACAGGAGAGGCACTACCTCTGCAAAGGGCAGAGACTAAGCACAGAGGAAAGGACCCTCAGGGCAGATGACAGGCAGCCCAGGCTGGCTAGGGAAAAGGATGGTTTCTTTAAAGCCAAGGCAGGAGATTCTTGAATCCTCTCTCGTAGCCAGCAGCTCTTTCACACCCCAGACCCTTTTCTCCATGCCTTCCCCCAAAGGAGCATGGATGAACACCTGCTGATCTTCTGGCTATAGGAGAATTAATTTCATTAAGAACTCGGAGCCATGCACTACAGCTATCCTTCCACTGATGCAGCATAGCAACCATCATCTTTAATGTCATTTATTATAGCTCATAAAATTAACAGCAGGTAGATCTTCTGCAATGGTTTCTGGACGGTTTTGGAAATCACCAGCTTATCTCAGCCTCAGTTCTCCCAGCCTAAAATTCCAACCCACCAGCAAATTTCTGCAAATAGGTCACACATGAAGAGAAAAGTAGATTGGAGTTTGTCCAATGTAAAAGGTAGCTCTCCTCCCCACTGAGCATATACTTCACACATACACGTTTAATCCCATCCATACTGCTGGGATGTTTCAATCACCCAATTTTTTCCTTCTGCCCATAAAGAAAATGTCTGAACTGCAAAGACAGCACAACAGTTACGTACTGGTGTCCATGCCAGACCCTGCTCACTGTGAGTAAGACACAACCAGACAAGAGCGAGGGAGAGCGCCGAGAGGATCCGCTCATGAGGCAGACCCAGGCTGTGCACACCACTGGGGCAGTAACCGAAGCTGTTAAAACCACGCTCTTGTCAACACGGGACAGCTCAGCAGCAGCTCTGTTCTGGTCATGTTTCAGCCTAATTTTCGAGGAAAAGCATCTAGCCTAGCAACAAAACGTTTGGGCGCTTGCCAGAACTCCAACCATAACCCAACTTCCAGCTCAGCTGGCTACAAACAGGGCTGAGCACAAGCGTTGGCCAGCGCTGTCCTACCAGCATGGTGTCTCGAGAGCCTGACTTTGCTCCCAGAATGCCTGAATTCAGCCACCAGTTGCTTGGGAGCGTCTAGTCCATTTTACAGAAGTGCCTCACTGTGTGCTTGGTGACAAGGGCTCACAGGAAACCTTCCCTTTCCACAGAAGTGGTGGGCCTCAAGCATCCCCACTCAGGGAAAGCTAAATCTGTTATCTGCTTTAACGCTCTTTCTCAAAAATGCGTTTCTCTTTCCCTCCCTGCTGTTTGTCATCTCTGTCTCCCTTCCCCACCTACTCGCAGCAATCAGACCTGGCAGAAGCAGCTCGGTGCTGTCTGCTCTGATCTCTCACCCGAAGTGCCTTTGCCAACCATTTCCAGCTGCCAGGCAAGGAAGAGCTCACACGCTGCTTCCAAACTCCTTTACTCTCTTTCACAATCTGTTATCAAGCGCTGAAAAAGAGGACCACTGCTTAGTCTGGAGAGAAAAGGAGGCTTGTCCACAGGGTCAGTACAGAGCTCAGCTGGCTTATTAAGGCTGAGGTGAACGCAGTCAGGAACTTTGCTAGGAATTTTCTTCAATTTCATATCTTGGTGACATTGTAAGGAAATATGACTGCAGTATCAGTGTCAATGACATTACACTGAACTGTCTCGTTCCAGTCCACTATTGGGAAAAATTGCCAAGTCGAGAGGCCTGGCAAAAGCAATGCTCTTTTTCTACTATAAAGAGTAAAAGAGTAGAGAAATGCAGCTTTCCAACACTTCTCTTCCTTGGAAAACAGACATGGTTTTCTGTGGCTGTTTAACCCTTGATCTCTTGGTTGCATATGTCGTTGATGAGGATCTTTGTGAACTAAACTGGAGCCACTAGTGCAGCCAGTAAGAGCCAACTCCATCCCATCCTCACTGACCTGTGCTGGCTTGCTAATTAACTTCTCAGAGATAGTACTAACCTTCAGAAACACAATAAAACTCGATGTAAATTTCCACTCCACCTCTCAATCCCTTGGGAATATCTTCATATTTCTGCTGATACAGCACAACACGGACTTAGCAGTGCACACAATGAAAGGGGATTTTCAACATCAGACATAGACCATGACTTCAAAAGCTATCAGCAGAAGTGTAATTAGGATGTTAGCTGCAGTCAGAATGGCACGACGTGCCAGTTTCGCTAGCTACCCATGACCACTGCAGCCATCTCGCTGCCCACTCTGAAACTCCTTTTCCTGCTGTTCGGCTTCGCTTACCTGTCGGTTCTGAAACCTCTCGACGCCTGTGAGGCAGGCTTCCCTGTTGACAAACATCCCTTCCCGGCTCTGGAGTTCTCGCTGGCAACAAGCCTCTGGTGTCGCCTTTTCCAAAGAGGAGTATGGAAGATGAGGGACAGCTTCAAAATCTTCTGGTCCATTCACTCCACAGCAGGCAAACTAGGGAGAGACACAAAGAAGAAAGGAAGACAGAGTTGATGCTTTGCCCTGAAAGCAGATATAAGAAATCTACCAAAGACCTATTCTTGCAGTGACCAAAGCTTTAGTCAAAGCAGAGACAAAACAACTGTTGTTTCCAAAGAAGTGGGTTGTGCTTGTACCTTGGAGCTTCTGTTTCATCAAAGCCTTTTTATAAAGTCCCACTGTTCCCATGTCATACTGTAGACTCTAAGGTACCACTGGGAATATTGCCATGAACTACGCAGGGCTCTGGAGCACATCCAGAATGACTTGCTTGAGATCACCCAGCAAGTCTGTAAGGGAGCCAGCAGTACAATCCAGGCTCCCAACCGCCCCTTCTCCCCATAGCTAATGGCCAGAATTGCTGCTGCTCAAAGGCACTGCTAGGTGATTCAAGTAAAGTCCCTTTTTACGATTCAAGTCAGGTCCTTTTTAAGGATTCAAGTCATACTCTGACTCTGTCTCCTTTCAGTCAGCAAAAGGAAATGTCTTTATTAAAGTCCTGAATCAGCATGAAGGGCAGCAATCATCTTTTTCTTTTAAGATTAAAATTGACTTTTCATCTGCAGAGCCTGACATCCTGCTCTTCACTCCTGAAGAGATACACCATGGGCTGTACTGAGCACTAGGTTCACATGTGTACACCCCCCCCACACCCCTTCTTGAGTAGATAATAGCAACTCCAATTCCAATGATAGTCCACCTGTAACCTGCCTGATTAGGGCTGTAATAACAAAGTCAATTCTGATGGCTAATATTTCTATGCTGAAAATACACCGTTAGGCACACTCTTGCATAATCTGACACCTACCAACTCACTGCACAAGAGCTAACAAAAAGCCATCAGTTAGCACCAGTTTTGGGCTGCTATTAGCTCGGAACAGTTCTGAAGTAGTCTGCAAGGTGAAAGGTCCCGGGTAAACGCAGCGATACTCAGTGGCAGATAGCTCCACAGCTTTCTGTGCCCACTCTTTGAAAGCTGGGGCTACCCACAGGTCAAACGCCTCAGGCTTTGGCAAACCACACAGGCTGACGCAGTCACTGGGAGCGTCTCTCTCAGGATTGACGGCAGCTTGCTTTGAGAAAGACTGGCTGCCGGCCGAATTCTCGCCTCCCTCCCACCACCGCCACAAACCCCGGTGCTATGCTGGATGCGACAGGATGGTTGAAGCAGGCTGACGCTAGGTGAGCTCCGGGCGCAGGCTGAGCGCCGTGTCGGTGGCCGCTGACCATGGGCGGCGTGGGACCGGGGCACGGCCGGACTTACCGTGATCATAACGGAGTTCCAGGTGGAAGAGAAGACGTCCGTGTCGTTGTTCCTCAGGTAATGCTTCTTCAGCTCCTTGGTGAAAAACTCTCTGGTCAGCTGAAACGCACAGACAGGTGGAAATGTAAAGGCTACTGCCAACACCTTTCCCAAGCGCTTCCCGAAGTTCCCTTCTGTGAATAGTGGGGGCTGTTTGGTTGGTTTGGGTTTGTTCTTTTTTTTTGCAAACCTCAGAGGAGAAACATGGGAAAAGCCACTGGCTGAACCATAACTATATCCATGGTGAATGGTACCTGTTGAATAAAACTGCTGCTCATTAAAAATCAGGGATTGAGTTATATCTATACTTGTAAGATAATGTTTACACTTAAAGGTTGGTCGGGTTTTTTTAGATTTTCAATGCTATTTGAAAGTGTTTCCCAAGTTAAAACAGGACTAAAACAGATTTTAGAATATCTTCAAATCCACACCCGAATAGTAGTTTTAGTTTACTATGCTTCATGAGGTCTGCAATCAAAGCATGATTTTCCCCTCACTTTTCATTTTAAACCAGTTAACCTCCTACTAATGACAAGGGAACTGCTCTGAATTTACTTCCACGTGTGAGAAAGCAGAATGAAGCCCTAACATGAAACTTTCTGGGAATGAAAAGGAAGTAAAAAACATAATGAATATGAAATGTTCGATTCATGAATTGGAAAAAGACCATCTCCCTGACAATGCTTTAGATTATCTAAACTAACCCACACACATGATGAAAAAAATCCTCTTTATATTTCCAATGTTTAGATAATTTAAACATTTTTCCTAAGGTCAACAATATAAACAAATGGAATTTCATTTACTCCTGTTTACATTTACAGTAAAACAGAAACACTGAACGAACATTTTGGCCAAGAGTCTTCTCAAGAAGTTAGACACTTTGAAATTACATTTACTTAGGATCACTCTCTGGAGGACTAGTAAATATACAAACTTAATAGTCTTGTTAAACTGAACACCCCAATTCAACCTTGCTGCCTTTCTATCACTTCAGGATGAAAACTTCAAGGAACCCCCTTTTCAGCTTCCCAGCAGGTCTTGACCTGTGTGGTCCCTTCTCCAAAATACCTTGTGATTTGTGATCCACACAGGCCAAATCTCTCTGCCACTGCAAAGCCGCAGGGAAGGGGGTTGGACTCGGCTGGGTACAGCACTGCTCTAGTTGCATATTTGCAGGATCAGGAATTAAGCTGCCTGAAACAGACCCTTTTTTTTTTTTTTCCTGTTGTTCATACAGCACTGCACATGCAGTAATGTATACTGCTACAAGTTGGTTTCAGGTTCGTGATATGCAACGTGAAATATCGCACATACACGTACAAATGTATGAGATGTATGGGTGGGCACAAAAGCACAAGCACAAAATTGCTTGTCTCCTTTGTAACTGTATCACAAAATTTAAGGAAAAAAAGAGAAAGCTGTAGTGACTCTTTAAAAGATCCCTGAATATCACTTAATATTGACTTCTCTTTTACAAATACAAACTAAGGCCAAATTTAATCACTATATCAATACCGGGTAAAACTTTGTCACAAAGCCTTGAATGATGGAGGTAGCTCAATCTCACTACCTGTTAATTAGATATGCCACTAAATTCCTAAATCACTTCTATGGGACATTTTAACACATTTTTTTGCTTTTGAATATTAAAATACCAGGGGACATGGCATTTGCCTTTGGGAATTTGGTGCACTGAGGGAAGGTCAGGTTAGAAGATGCTGAAATACGTCCTCCGCGTTCTCCCTTCCTTCCCTTTCTCTGCATACTTTATCCACGTAGCTTCCTACCCTGCAGAGACAGCAGCACGTTTTTTTTTATGCTTGTCTGTTTCTAACGCACGGACTTTGAAACTGATATTACCGTTGGTAATAATCCCAGCCGACTGCCTTTGGCGGGGCCTAAAACAAAAGAGTCATTTAAATATAAAGTGAAACCTTTATTTTGACAGCAGCAACCCCAGAGGAAATTGTTCAGAGTTTGTGTGCGATTTTTACGAGACTTGGCGTAAAACAAAGCCTAGTGCTGCAAGGGTAAGTTTGCCAGGAAAATAACTGATTCCATTTTGTTGCTCTTAAACTGTTTGTCCTGAGCATCTGAAGTTCAGAAAAATGTAAAAAAAAAAAAAAAAAAAAAAAAATCCATCAGCAGAAGCATCTTTCTTCTTTTAAAAAATTGCTGACAAAAGAGGATAGAAGTCAGCAAGACAGTCCTACTCACATGCCCACAGCCCCCCTTTTGCCGAAGCTAGTAAGGGCACTGATGAAGTCTGCGCACATTGGAGTACTACGGCAAGAACTATCCAGAAGGGAGCAAAGAACCTACTAATAAAACTAGATCTCCGCACACACTTCTGACAACACAGTTACATCAGCCACAGTCACGAATGATAAAGACCCATTCAGCTGTGGTTTTTCTAGCTGTTCTGGGGGGAACATCTCCCATCCAGAAGAAGCACATGCACGCACACGTTAGTGAAATGGGACTGTTTTGTCACACTGGTTCAAAATATAGCTTGGCTGGGATTACTGCAGCCAGAGGAAGGGGACTTACGAAAAGAGGGCATTTCTGCAACACAACGCAAGAGTGCCGGCACCGGCCAGGAGGCTCACACAGCCTTCTCGTGCAGTGCTGTGTTCAAGAATACTGAATGCTGTGCAAGAAGCTGGGTTCATGGTGCCGGCTTGGAAAACAGGACACGCTCCTGTCCATCTGCACCTGCCTGGAGCATCCTAACGTTTCTGACACAGTAGAGTGCTTGCAGTGTAGGTACAGTCACCACTTCCACAGTGCCTTCCATCCAAGAGACCCCAACTGCTCAAGTGAGGGATGGATGGTTCACGTTCTTTAGTTTTTGCCTTATGTCTGAGGAAACAGAAGTACCGGGAACCAAAGCGACTTGTCTATTAAGTGTCAGAACTGGGGCTAAAAATCCAAACATCCTGACTCCATCCAGAGCCCTGCCACTGAACTCATCTGTTCCTACCTACCATCTCGCCTGCTAAGACAATTCACAAAGAAAAAGAGTCAAATATCCCTCCAGGGTTTCTCCCATCCAGACCTCCGAAGGGCACATGAAGAGCAATTCCTGCATGTAAGTCAAATAGCTCTTTCACAGCTTCTCTCTATTGTTCATGGAAGACATTATTTTATGGGGGGGTCTTCTAGATGAAAAAGGGTCTCCACCCTCCAAAACCTCCTTTAAAAAGGAAGAGAAACTCTGGTACTCCCATAGCTGATTAACATGTCTTCTCTTCAGAGACTGCTTTTAAACAGTTCTTTGGGAGTACAACTGGGCTTGAAGATCACCGTAGCTCACCATCGCAAACACCACTTTCACTCACCCCACCACCACACTCTGCTTCACTGACTCTTCCTCTCATGTCAAATCTCAGCAGAAAACATCTCTTTTCTCCCTTATTTTTGTCTCTTCATTGCTTTCACTCCCTCAGCTATTAATAATTTAACTCTGTTGAGTGTTTGGGAGCTAGTTTGGATGTAAAACACTATACGAGAGAAAGCTGTACTGAACATTACCTGGAAAGCGAACAGCTAGAGCATATCTTTCTCTTTTGTCCCATTTTATGCACCCAGTGAGGCCACAGCCATATGGACTGGTGCAATGACCATCACAGGAACCCACCTGGAAAGCTTCCAAGAAATTTAGGTTGCTTAAATGTGCATTTACTACCACACGCCTTGAAAGTAACTCGTTTCACAGGGAAGAGAAAAGCACATCTGAACCTGACCTTAAACTGCTACTGTGAAGAATTCTTCCCGACATGGGGTCACTGAAAGACCACCTTTGTCCCCATGGACATCCTGTCCAGCCATCTAGCCTCACCCTAACCCAAAGATGACAGCAAAATTAGCCACAGGTAGTTACCAAGCCAGAGGAGCTACCACCAAAATACATAGCAACAGCAAAACAAGGGTGGGGTTTGGGTGGTTTGGAGTTTTGGGTTTGGGGTTTTTTTTTTCAGACTGAGTTTAACTTCTGTGTAGAGCTATCTCCAGCTATGTTGGGATCTGACGTTCTTCGTTCCTTCCCATTTAAGCCCTTCCTGTCAGTCATTCTGACAGAGTGGGAAGCTGGTGACACAAACAAGGAGACAAGCTCAAGAAAGATAGAAGTTGCTCCCCTTCAAGTTTTATCTCACAAAACACCACCAGATGCCACAGAAGTCTAGAATAACCACTGCAACTTTATCCTGCAAGGTACCGTATCCTCTGTCCTGAAGCCTGTACCTGGGTCTGCAGGGCAGTTTCTACATTTGCAGTCTGCTGCTTGTGCTGAACCAAAGGAATTCTCTAAAAACTCCTAACAGCAGAGCTGTAATAACCGTAACACACCAGACCCCCCAGGCTGCAACCTATTTATGGAGCAGTAGCTGTTCCCGTGGGGGCACGGTCTCAAAGACTAAGCTGGAATGGGGCACCCCCATTCTGTGCACAGAGTGCCGTCCCTTCCCCACTGCCTTCAGAGCTGAGACAAAGACAAAAGACTACCAGCTTATAAAGGGGAAAAAAAAAAAAAATCCTCTCACTACCTCCCCCGCAAGACGATTCTGCTGCACAAACACCACACTGTCTTGCTGTGAGCTTCCTAAGTCTTGACTCTCTGCTTATCAATATCTTTTTATATGAATAAAATTAAAAGTATAACCTGCCTCAAGAGAACCACCGTTTTACACGGCCCTTCTATGCTCATGCCACATTTCTGTCACGTTCAGCACAGGGAATGTGCTGTATGTTCTCCCACTGCTGGCAGAGGCTAAATAAAATAAATCCTAACGGTCACTACTGACCACCTTTACTGGCCAATGTTTTTTCACAGCCATCACTCAGAGTCCTGTTTCAAAGACAGGCTGACTTGAGAAGGATGGACCTAGTTCAGTCAGACTCTTCTTTGCACATGTGGGAACATGAAAAAAATGCACAAACCTTTGCTGGTTAGAGAAACAAATGAGACTGTGCTTACTACTAGTGTAGTAAAAGCTTACGACTAGCATAGGGGAGGGATGATGGCCATATAATAAATTGCATAGCAGCAGAGTAGAGGAAGGCTACATCATATGAAGCTGCGGTGAGAAGGACCACAAACTTGTAAGCAGGGCAATATGCAACGGATCCATTGATGGGACTCAACATGGGACATGGGGAGACTTGTTCAGGGCAGGGCAGGAGGGATATTTTACAAGCAGCATTGAGAGGAATCCGGTGAGCATCAGAACATGGAAATTCGAGAAGGAATACGATTAGAAGATGCACAAAAGAGTTTCTGCACTGCAGAGCAAGCATTGGCTCTGTGGGGAAATAGGAGGTTTCACTATTGATATTAACATTAAACACATGCTATATTGAAAAAAGGAAAGACTTGCTTTTAACCTTAGTGTGACTTTATTATAAAACTTCTCTCTGATGGAATGTGCAGCTGGTTTGGCTGCAAAAGAATCAGGAAGACTCTAAAAACTTCAGGATTTAAGTAGTCCCCCAGCGTATATCTCCTGTGTACATAAACCAGGCACCCTGCACACGCCAGGTTAGTTAGCATTCACTGGCTGGCTGGCAGTTGTGCAGACTGAGGGTAGTAATGAAGCAGGTTTGTTGGTATTTGAAACAAACAGTTGCTCTACAAACGAATCAGCCAACATCTAACACCATGCTCCAGCTGGGCACGAGCCCACTGGGGTTCAGAGTTTGCCCACCATCGGATACTTACATTTTCTCTGAAGATAAAAGCCAGGATTGCAGCTGAAAGCTCCGCCAGGAAGATTAACAAAATAAACATGAAGAACTGGAAGAGAGAAGATGAAAAAAAACCACAAATGCAACAAACCACAGACATACCATTAGGTGTGTGCAATAGGTAGTAGGAACACAGGGTTTTGCTAGTCACCAAAGAGATGGAAAAAAATAACTGAGGAAACTTTTTTTCCCCTGACAATTAAAAAAACCTATGAGACAGTAACCTGGAGCAGACACAGCCCCTCTCTGACCATGTCACAGGACATGGGAGCTTGTGATACTTTTGCCTCATTCTAATGGGTAAAAGGGAATAAGACTACAGGACCCATAGCATCCCCTGATAAATCTGCACCAGGTTAAGACAGTAAAGCCTACTTTGATGGAAAAAGCAGATGCTTGTACAGGGTTAAACTGTCCTGACACAGGTGCACGCATCACATGCATACACCTCCATGTGCATACACACCCCTCATCACAACATGAACAATTTTACTATAAAACGATCATAGCTCATTTTGTATGGAACGAGGTAGTGGGACACATACTCCAATATTTACACTTATGACTGAAAATGGACTCTTTTCAGAGTATTCTGCATTTCAGGACAAAATTAGCCTTGGTTAATATCCCCCTCCACAGAACGCGGTTGCACTAAGTATTAACCACGCAGAACCTCTACAGAAAGTTGGTAACACACCATCAAAGTTTTAATTTGATTATGCAAGTACAGTATGTCTTGTATAGTATCCAAGGTGTGCATATTCATATCCTTAAATTAAAGGCACCGTGCAGCCTTGACAGAAAGCAATAGCCAGCAGATTGAGTGGTAGCAAAAGAGAAACAGGCATCCAGTTTGAAGTAAAACCATTACACTTGCGTCATCATAATTCTAGGGAAGAGAAATGAAAGCAAACAGAGGCACATGGTTGTTCAATTTAAACAGGAACCGTATTTTCATCCTGTTGCCCTTGCAACCTTCTGCTGCTTCGGTCTAAAAGCCTGGTCTTTAGTCTTACTGAAGGCATCTTGTTTCTGTGATGTTACCAAGCCCGAGCGATTTATCGTGCCTTCACCACCCACCCCACAGAAGTAAATCAGATGCACTTGAGAGGTCTCGTCCCCAGAGAGACTGACGCCCTGCTGTGAGGGTGCTGTCCCTGGGACCTCACCTACCCACAGCACTCAGGTACTGTGGAGTGTTTCCCACCCTGGATGAGCGCCGGGACTCCTGCGGGCTCCCACCTCAGATCCTTCTGCCCGGAGGTGGCACAGAAAACTGGTACACAGCTAGAGGTGAAACTCAAGTAGAGAGGAAAAGAGTGTTGAAGGGAACAAATCTCCCAGGGCAGGAAAGCACTGACTGACATCGAGGAGCTCAGGACCCAGCCTGTCTTTGGGACCCATTCTCTGTTATGTTGATGCCTCATGCTAGTCTGATGCTGCTTCAGTCCATAACAAATAGTAAAAGGAACAAGCAGGGATGTGCCCTGTAACATCCTTAAAACAACAAATGTTGGTGCTGAGGAACAACTATGGGAACAGAGCAGAAAGTGGCTAAGCTCTCACCCTCTCCTGAAATAGCATTTATTTCCATTCTTGGAGACAAAATAGTGGGCTTGAGGAACCACAGTCTCAACTAGATGGACATTTTTTTATGTTCTTATAGCCATAAAGAGAAATCACCATTTGAGCATGAGCCCTTCTAAAATTCAAGGATCCCAAGAATTAGCCCACAGACTCAAAGATGACTTTACAAAACTGAGTGAACATTTAGAAATGAACTCAGATTTTGGCACCATGTGAGAAAAACAGGAGTGAACGGAGAACTCTGTAAGACCACATCACATGGAGGGTAATAAACATGGGGTACATGTTACCAATGAAGGTGGTTGAAGCAACAAGTAGAAATAAACACAAGAGAAGTTTGGATGGTTTTTTTTGTGTGAGAAGGTTATTGAAAGTCTTTCTGAAACAGAAGGCAGGCAGATGGGGCCAGAAGTGCTATTGTGATCCCCAAAGCAATGATTTATAAACAGTGTCTGAAACGCTGTGCACCATGCATTTCGGTAATGGAGAGAGAATTCAAACTACCTGCTTGGAATGGGCAAAATGTTTTGTTGTCAATTATCAGAGCTAGAAGCGATTTTTCCCCATGGGAAAAGTGCACGCACCACCCTGTCCCATTTCTCTTCCTGCTTCTGCAGTGGAAGCAAAAGAAAAGGAGCCTGGGCTCAAATGATAAAACAAGAAGGGTCAGACGAGCAGGGACTTTGGTTGCTAACAGAATGCTGTTGCTCGATTTTGCTGAACTAGTTAACTCTATAATTTATTCTTACTGCTGGAGTTTTCTGTGTGTCTTCTTTTTTTCCTGCTCAGAGATTGTTTTAATTTCACCACAGGAGGGCAAAGAACAAGTGATGAGAATGAACGATGCTTTGCAAATTCACATCATCATCCATCAAGGGATCTCAGCATCGTCACTAAGAGGTCTAAGGTGGTGATCAAGTGATTAATCCCATCACCCTGCTAATTGCATTTCATTTACTGATTACTGGGAGACACATGTTCACCCGAGCTCCAAAAGAGGTCTGTGCAGAAGTAGAAGCAGCCATTCCCAGATTATCTCTGATAAGCTTCATTATCATTCCCAAACTGATTTACACTTACATTGTGCAGTCTGTATTACGGATTTTTAACAGTTACTGTAGAAAAAACACGAGCAGCCATTAGGACTGATAAGAAAAAGAAGATGGATCATCAGTGTTTCAGGACTTGCTCTCATTCTGCATTTTAAGGAGAAGCAAAATCTGCTTATTATGTTTTGCTTCCCAAAATTAAATTGATTACTGATAGATGAGAGCACTAAACAGCCAACTGGTTAATGCATGGGACACAGCAGCCTCACATTCAAATTCATGCTTGAGACCCAACACCTGAACATGGGTACCCCCCACATCCAAGGTGAACATCCTGAGGACTGGGGCATCACATGTTGGTCAAAAATCCTGTCTCAGCTCCTGGTGATGGTTACAGGTTTATCACAAGTTTCCACAAATAAATGCTTTGCTTTGCTTTTTCACAACTCATCTACTGTTCCAGTTTCAGCAATGCTTCTTCCAAAAAGAGCAGCAACTGCCTTTAACCTGAAGGACGCATGTTTTCACGCTGAAAAGTTTCAGGGGCTACCTCATCCATTTTACAACAGTGCAAAACAGGACGTCTGCACTCAAAACTAAGCCAAATGAAGCTAACATGGATTATTCTCGTTGCAAAGCTGAATTCAGTCCCGTGGTGCAACGTTGTATGCTCATCAGCACTTTGGATTCTGATTTTCACGGTGTTCTTTTGCAGTCAGGGAGTCTTTAGGACAATCCAGAAGTTAGTCGGTGTCTCATCTGCAGGCCAATGTTTGCTGCTTTTTGTGAGCCAAACGCTAGGAAATCTAGAAACAGTTCACAGCCTTGTGCTTAATGCAACATGTTAGGTTCCACAGTGGTGATTTTTTACCAAAAGACAAGCAGCTTAATGAAAAATAAAAGTCCTTGCAAACACAGAAGCCAGAACCTAGATAACATGCGTTTGTGAATCTGTCTTGTCCCTTCTATCTTCTGTTTACATTTGGACTAAAAGCTTCAGATATACATTATGTATCACTGTGAAATCTCACTCAAGCTGCTCTCCGGCTCATCAATTCTTTTAACAATTTGTAAGTGGACTTGATCTAGCAGCTTCTCCTTAAGTACCACCCCCTGAAGTCTAACACTCTCCATCTTGCAAGGTGTTCCCAGTCTCTCAGGCACATGCTCATGAATGGTTTGCCTTTTCAGCGCCTAAAACTTGCTCCCATCAGATTTCACAGATGTTTTATGTATTTTAACATCGGCTGGTGCGGCCCCCCAAAAAGCAGAAATAGCAACATATCTCTTCTCACTTGGTACCAGCACAGATCCTTGTCCAAGTGCTTCACTGCTGTTGGACATGAGATGGCAGGTTGTTTAACAGAGTTGACTTTGATACCAGAAGCCCTGGAAGACCTGAACGAAGTGGAAGACTAATTCCTCATCCAGTAATTACTTCTAGAGTTTCTCTTAGTCTAGGGCATTACTTCCAGCCCATGCATTTCTCACATTCCAAGTATAAAATAAAATAAAATAATAATAAATGTCAATAAATAAAGCAGCAGGGCTGAGAACTATCTCTAGAGTTAGAAAAGTAATAACCACAAAATTGAGTGCACTGAGGCATTAACTAAAACACCAGGAGGAACATTCAAAGAGTGATGTAACTCTGTGATGTTAAATTAGGAAAGAGCACGGCCCAGAGCTTCCTTCCTCCAGCCAGGTCCCCAATCTGTATGCAGCTCTCCCATTCACTTACAATCAATACTTCTCATCAAACATAACTTTTAGTTTCTTAATCTGACAGGGACAGGCTTTGAAGTAACCTCAGGCTCATTGGGCCTGATCTTTTGCATTTTATTAGGTTCCTCTGGGCAGATCTCCACAACTTCACAGGTGATACATTTGGTTTTCTGATTTACTTCTGAGGCGAGTCACTAGAAATCAAACCCACAAAGACTTCCAGAAAAGGGGCTCTCATTTGCAGATTACAAATACAAGGGGTGGGGGAGCCAAGGGCCAGTGAGAATTTATCTCAGAGAAGCCACACTCATCTCTAGAAAATGGTTTTGTCTTCAAGAAAGAGGACTTTCCTGTTCTGTTTAAAGTTAGACAAGCCTCTTTTGCACCATGAAGCAGCTGTGCAAGATGCATTCGTAACAAAACATCGTAAGATCAAGATTTTTAAAAAAAAAGAAACAAAAAAAACAAACCCAAAGCCCCAACAGACCCAGAGGGAGAAACAAAAGGTCACTTTTGACAAAAACGAAAAATAAAACTAACGATCTTTGTCTTTTAATACATAACTGGTAGTGCCTTTCAGTAAGAGATAATGGCTGGAAACCCTGCAGTATCAGAACTCATGGCGTCGGTCAAAAGTGATTTATTTTAGAGGCTGGCTCTTTGTAAATACTACTTGATGACCACACGGTGCAAAATTTAACCCTGTCATTCAGGGGAAAATTTGCCCAAAGATATCAAATGTGGTTCATTTTAGGAGCAGAGTAGCCTGCATAAGGGAGCGACCAGCTGTTGAAGGCTGCAATGACAGGCCAGCATGCTGTTCTGAGCTGGCCGTTTCTGCTGACGTGGGGGCTCCGTTACACAGATGCTTTGCTCTACATGTTCTCTCTGCTTTGTTATAAACCACTGAGGAGTGAATCTGCAAGTGGAGCAGGGGGGTTTGGGCGGCCGAGAGAGGACCATTTTTGGTCACTTTATAAAAGTAAAAAAACCCCAAACAACCAAATAGGACCATTTTGAAACAAAGCTTAACAAGGTCAAAATACACTCCCAGACTCCACACCCACTGGGCTCAAATCTGGTATAGGGAAAAAGCGAACTCTCTGTATTTCTAGCTGTGTGTAAAAGTATCCGAAGCCTATTTATTGTCTAAGGGAATAATGGCTCCACTGACAGACACCCATTCATGCACTTACCACAGCATCATCCACCCAGTCACCCCCATTCTTGGGAAGCACCAAAAGGCCAACGGAAAATGCAAGGACACTTACAAAAAGCAGCAGGCATTTGTTCTCACGGATGGCACCGCAGCAGCCGAGGAAACCCAGCAGAAAGAGCATTGCTCCCATAGCCAGCATGATGTACGCTCCTGTGAAGAGCAGAGGGTTGGCAGCCACTATCTCTCGAAAACCTGTGGGATCCACAATGACCCAGATCCCGACTCCCAGCAGGCACGCTCCTCCCAGCTGTCACGGCACAAGGAGAGGAGAGAGAGGGAGATAGGTCAACATAAAACAACTGCTGCAGAAAAACTGGATTCATTGCTATCTTTCGATCAAAGGTGTTCATTTGGAGAATTTGTGTTTCTCCATGGCGTATATTCTCCGCGGAGCAAGCAACTGCTGACATGCTACTCTTCGTATCTCTTGCTCACTAAATGAACCGTTTGCAGCAAAACCACCTTTCTTCCTTGACATGTCACTCTACCAACTGTTTACTCCCTCCCTAATGCTGAAAGACTGAGTCTCAGGCTGCTGCCACGTCTGTAGCGGTCAGCCCAGTAGAGGCACATGGGAACCATCCTCGCCACAGAGGCCAGGGTGGCTGGGTGCTCCTACCCTTCTTGTCAAAGACAAGAGCAACAGTGTCACCAAGAATGACTCTACATGTGGTAGGAAAATGACTGTGTTTCCTAGTAAAAACCTCAGCGGGGCACCCAGGACTAGAAAGCAGTTTCTTCTGCCATTCAAGGATAGACCACGTCCACCACTAGTTAGAGCTTTGCCTCTGGTCTCCCTTGCCAAGGATAAGAATAACTCAGGCAACAGTGACCACTGTGCTGGCTTACCGAATGTCCGAGCATCTTTGGATGCTGCAAAACCCTCAGCGATTGCTAGTGCAAAGCTGAGGGGATATTCTGTACCGTGGCAACTCTACCAAATTACAGCCTACCCTGCTGGGGAGCAGCAGGCTGCTGGAAACTGGAGGATTCAGGAGAGAAAGTGGATTCTAAATACTTACAAATATCAAGAAATTGAAAAGAAACATCAGGTACTTCATGCAGCTCAGACAGTCTCCCTCCATGATCTTCAGGCTCCTCGATCCAATTCTTCCTGCAAAACACCAGCATTTCCTTAGCACACTCATTTTTTTATTGCAGTGACACAATCCTACCTCCATTTGTATTTTCTCCAAGGTCCCATGGAGTTCATTATACAGAAGAGCTCATTTCTTACCTGAAAAAGGCAACGTAGCACAGGCTAGTAAGAGATAATGATTGCTGCCAAATCCCTTTGCATTCTGCTAGGTCTAAAGGCAAATGCAGATGTGAAGAGGAAGGCTGCAGGAGAGGAAAGGTCTAGCTTTCCTTGCAGAGTGAGATGCTGGGGAAAAAAAAAAATATCCCTCTGCACATGAAGATTGTTTTTTTTCCCAGCCCCTAAAGTCTGTCAAGTCTAAGGAGCACAGAATGTACGCGAGTACTTCATGCCAAAAAAGGTCGTATCAACGCAGGAGCCAAAATAAGCTGCGCCCATTTGAAAGACTCACAAGTAAGCATTTGGGAGAGTTAGCTCCATACAAGCTTCCTCGACAGAATGAATGCCACATAAACATGGACAACATTTTCAGGGAAACTTGTAGACATTTGGAGGAGCTGGGCTGGAAACGACTGCAGCGTGTGGACGTGGGAGGGCCTGGGGATGCTGTCCTCACAGTTACTCAGCCTAGAGCACAACACCTGCTTGTCACGCAGTGTGAAATGTTACCGTGCCAGTGAAGTCCTGGAGCTCTACGCCCCATCCTGCACAGGTCTTTTGCAGGCAGAGCCCACGGATCAACGTCGATAAGCTTTTAAGACCAGGAAAAAATGCTAAGGAATCTTAACCAGTTTTGAAGCTCCATGTCTGAATCAGACAACAAACTGCTTAGGACTGTACTTCTATTGGAAGCGCAGCTATAAATCCTGACCGGGTGAGGCTACATTGGAAGAAAGTTTCTGCTTGCTGTTTAGTGAAGTGACTGTGTCTCCCAATATGCAATTATACCACCAAGTACCCTAGAGGGACAGACAAACAGATATATAAAATAGTAAAACTTTCACTGAAACAGAAGATAATGCAGTTATGGCACCGTGCACAGATGGATGCATACATATGCAAACACAGAGGCACAAGTTTGCTTAGCTCCCTAGAGAAGCCTTCCTGAAGCCCACATGCTTCTTAACCCATCTCTTTCTCTTTCTCCACTGTGAATGCCATTCCGTAAATAGAGCTGCATCCAATGATATGCTGTCTTAGCAAAGTACATTCAACTCACTTAAACGAAAAAAACAGAAATTATCCAAGGTTTTCACCAGGCCAGAAATAAAACTCTTTCTTTCGCTCCTTCATTGTTTTTGTTAATCCAAAAAACTCGGGAGTGCTGCAGAGCCTCGCGGGGTGCTTCCCTCTGTGACCATGGGAACTGCTCTGCTTTAGCCAAAGAGCTGAGAAAACCCATGGCAGGCAGAGCTCCCAGCAAGGGGCTGCCTGAGGTAAGAGCCAGAGTTTTATTATACAGTGTGTGTTTGCTGCACTTCTTTGACTTGGTTTAAAAATCAAATCAGTTCCTTCCTAGGGGCAAAACAGGCAGAGACACAGACGGTGCGACGCAGAAGCGCACGTGGATGCGCAGCCGCTCTCCCTCTGCATCTTCACGTACCTGGGGCAGGACAGCAGCGTGCCTTGCTGGTGGGGTGCTGCCCAGGGAATCCCCTTTGCTAGAGGAATCCTGAGAAGATCCACAAAGCCAGTCTTACAGTCCACCTCGCTTCTGGAGAAACACAAACCTGCATCTGAACCTGAGACCACGGGCAGTATTTTTCTTTACAAAGTGTCTTTTCTTATACATCTGATACGCAACTGTTCTGGCCTAGAGAGACCCAAAGCCAAGACCACGACTGCAGGAGATGGAGTGGGGCACAAAGCTCTGACATGGGCCTGGAGGAGATGCCCACAGTTTCCTGATAATGTTTAAAGCCACGTCTGCAAATCTCACAGAGAAAGGAGACCTTGAAGTCCAGAAAAGTAAGGAGCTGCGGAGGGAATTCTTCAGTTCCATGGGAAAGGTGGACCTTCAGCTCCATCAACCCATGAGCTTGAACACTATAGTAGGGAGGGATATGAAAATACAGACAAATCGACAGGATATTGGAACTTCAAGAGCCCCACAATTAGTGGCACCAGATGTTCCCATCACCACACAAAAAAGTTATGCTCCAATGAAACAAAGGATGGCTATATCTCAGTATATTAGCCAAAGTCTGAAAGTTATATGAGAAACTTCCAAGTCCTGATGCCTTGAGCATTCACCCACATGATCCATATCATAGTAGCCTTAGGCAAAAAACAGAAATAAAAAGCAAACCAGTTTAGCCATATTGTGCCACTTCACATCATTCACATTCATCTCACTGCAGAGGCACCCACATGAAAAAACATTGCCTGTGGTCCAAGAAGCAGCAGCTCCTGAGCCTAATGCTGTCTTGCTGCTTTGTAGAGTTGATAAATCACATTCCTGCCTTACCTGACTTTCCATGTCTGCGTCTGCTTCCTCTGCAATCAGTCTGCTCTGATTTACATGAGCTGAGTACAGGCCTCCTTTTCTTTTCAGAGACAAACCTAAGCTACGATTCCTTGCATTGCTCCTGCCCATGCATCCACTCAGTATGTCAAAATATTTTCTAGGCATGAGCAGGGAAGGGAGACTCTGAATCCGTTGAGCAACCGGGTCCTGAAAACTTCACTGGCAGGGCCACGCAGTCACAGTAACCTGGGAGCAGCACGAACACGTGCACACTCAGCTTTGACAAATGCGGACTCCCTTGTTTGCCTGGGCAAGCAATTGTCCCCAGTGGTGACGTTGGGCTCAGATTTGTAATTTCTAAACCCACCACGCTTCACACAGCAAAGCAACGACTAAGCGCAACCCTACTAATTGTGCTGTGCTTCAAGCCAGGAACACAGCCAGTGGGGTTTACAAATCCCAAAGTCCTTCAACTCAGGATGTGCAAATGGAAGTCAGTAGCAAGAGTGCGAGGTTTGCGCTGGCAAAGCCAAGAACAGAGCATGTCAGAGCTTCCACATCAAAAGAGCTCAATGCAAACTTCCAAAAAAATGCCAACCCACTGATCTGATCTGAGAAACAGGAGCTCTGAACAACTGTTTCAGTGCTGGAACTTAGAGCCTGGAGAGACCCACACGTACCAGCGTAACGCACCCTTTCCAGTTTCTGCTGGGTACCCAGATTCCCAAACAGCACACACAAGGTCACCATTTGGATCCTGTGATTGCACTGATTAAACCAGGGCAAATCAACCAAAAGCATGATCTGACCTCTTAAGTAGCACTTAAAACCATTTCATGTCAGAGCTCAAGCACTCCAGCATATATGAAACATATTACCATCTAGTTCATATATGTAGTAGTGCTCTAGACTTTGAAGAGTACGTAACTAATGCTATTTACAAACAATGCAAGCAAAATGCAAATAATGTTACTTACAAATAACGTAATTATGAAACCATTTGTGCCAACTGCTGCCTTACTAATTAGCTGAAAGTACCTGAAGTCCCTGATGACAGGCTGCATGGAGAAAATAATTGACATGAAAGGACAATCCTGACCCACAGAGATGCTTTTTCCTTCCACTTTTCTTTTTAAGCCGTACATACCAAAGGCAAATTTTGTAAGTTACTCCGACTACACGCTGATGCAAGTGCAATAAAAACTGAACGCATATGTCTTAATCTACCTTTTAAAAATATCTTCTCTCCCCTCCTCCAGGCCCCAAATCTGTGACAGATTAAGTTCTCCTCTGCAGGAGACATTTAATGCTAAGCAAACATTAACAGTCAGAACTGCAGAAGACAGCGGCTGACAGATGCTTTCCCTGGCTTGTCCCATCTCAGACCTGTGAGACACATGAGATGCATTTGTTTTTGTCTAAAACGTAGCTATAAATGTTCAGCTTTTTCTTAGGCAGATTATTCTACATTTCTCCCCCCCTAATACGAATTTTATCTTGCAAAGTGATGGGGACGCTAAAAATCCCCAGCAGTGTAGCCAGGAAACATACCCCAGCTGCTGTAATCAGTTAGGAATAAAGTCTAGTTTTTCAAGGCAATGCATTTTCTTGTTCTCCAGCCACCATTTATTTCCTTCCTTCTGACATTTGCTTTTGCACGCCTTGCAGCTACCTTGAACTTCACATATCTAAAGGCAGCTGCTCAACCACACTCCCAAAAACTGCTTCCAAGTTTCTCTTTGCTACCACTGACATTTCCTTTTACCCCCATACCCCTTTCACACTGGATTGAAAACCATGGTTTCACTTCAATTGCTCCTTTACCTTTGCCTTGGAGATGGAATCACCAAAAAATTTAGCTCAGACAGAACCTCTGGATGTCATTGAGTACAAACACCCACTGCCTCCAACCTGGGCCAATTCCAAAGTTTGATCCAACTTTGAAGTTAGAAAAGGTTGCTCAGGATCACATTAGTTATGCTTTGAATATCTCCAAGGACCGCGATTCCCCAGTCTGCCTGGGCACCTCTTCCAATGTTTGGCCACCCTCCTTGTGAAAAGATTTTTCAAAACAGCTGTCCAAGGCGTGTCCAGGTTACCTTGTGGTAAAAGGAACAAGAGCATCACTTGGATGTGCCAGCCTACCAGAACTCTTAGGAGCACCTTATCTTCACCAGTCTCAGTCCTTGCACCTTCCATATCACACCACTCCTACCCTTTACTGCAAACAAGTGTGTGAACCATCTTCCTTGCCTACCGTTCCAACCATGTAATCCCCATCCCTAACATACCTCTGCAGACTATTCATATTTCACTACATAAAATTCAAACATTGTGCACTTGCCCGATGGCTCATCACAGTCTCCCCATCTCGAATAACTGAAAGAAATCACAGAATAACCAAGATTGGAAGAGACGTCTAGAGGTCACCTGGTCCAACTCTCATGCAAACCCAAACCACTTTTTCAGTCCCTTCTCTTCTATCGTATTGTCCATGTATCTTTTCACATAAACACCTTTGCCGTCAACACGCATGAAGACCTTGTCCACCGAACTGATCCATTGCTTCCTTTAAAACCTAAGAACCAGTTCTGCAGTACCTCCTACAAAATATTAGCTGACAGCTCGAGGAGCAAATGGTGCTAACTCACACCTACTTTCATATTCATGCACAATGCAACCAAGTAGAAGCAGAAGACATATTTGAAGCTCTCCAGAACCACTGCCAGACAGCCTTTAAAGGAACTGGCAAACATGGACCAGATTCTCTTCCAAGTCAATGCATCCATTTCTAGAGGCTGTCCCAGCTGAGGTGTCACTAGAAATGTCCCTGAAGCTCTAAGCTGGACCACCACAGCCTGGCATTTCTCCACTACATCCCCTCCCCAGCAACATGGCAGCCCACCCTTTGGCTTGCAGGTAAGGAGACTTGGCTCAGCGTGCTTGCCTTCCTTCACGGAATACCCCTTTCCCAAGAGGATTTCTGTGTTCACTCCCTGCAAGCGGTATCCAACTCCTTTAAACCAAAGCGGTGGGGTCTGCTAAGAGAACATATCTAACAGGTGGTGCCTTCCAGAAAACCCTCTTAAGAGTATTCTTTCCACACAGTCTGCTCCTCTAGGTAGAACAGAGGTGGGAGCAGTTTAATTAGGAGACCGAAGGGGGACGACTTGCTGCAGTACACCTTGCAGGTGATATGAGGGCAGATGAGCCGTGTATTTCTTACCCCGCTTCTGCACACAATAACTACACCTAACCAGCCTTGACAGAGATACAGAGAAAGCATCTGGCATGCGGGAAGAAAGAGCTGTAAACAAGGCTCACCTTCTCAAATCTTGAGACTTGAAGCACGGTATCTATTCTAGTCTTTATTTGTCTGTGTGTCCCATATATCTCTTTCCAGTGAAGCTTGTCCTGTAAGAGAAAAATATGCAATTACTGCAGAAGTCAATAAAATGCAATCATGTTAAATACACAATTTATTAAAACACACCATCCTGATGAATATGCTCAGTCTAATTGCCACCTTAATTTAGTGTACATTAGCACTAATGAAGAGCTTTTAATACCCAGCGAGGGATCCAGTTCCTCAGAATCTCTTTAACAACCTTTGGGGTGTTTTAAATGCCCACAGACCACATGTAAATCTATAGTCCCATTACACATGCACCTCATACTACAACAGGACTAGATTAATATCAGCTGCACCTTCAATATTTTATAGGAGGTTTAGACAAACTTTAATTTGCTGTGACTTTCCAGCCCATTTGCCGGGAAAATGGAAAAGGCAGAGGAAGGGAGATGGAATGCATCTTTGGGAAGCCCAGCCCAGCCATTAGGAGCAACAGCCTGAAACACCGGGCGCTATCCTTCGTTCTTCAAGCCAGCTCTCATGCCAGGTTGAGCAAACTATTTCCTCTCCCTCTGCCTCACTGTCACTGAAGCAGCAACAGAAAGGAACGGCGGAGCCACCGCGCAAAGGCATCAGATAAACCGGTGCGGGCAGATGGACCCGGGTGCAGACCGCCACTGCCCATGAGCTAATGGCTACAATTTTCTCCGTAAATGTTGATTTCTGCCTGCACAACGCTAATGACAGTCTTTGGCTAGGCAAAGGTGAGGTGAGACTACAAACGAACACGCAAAGCGTGCTTGTTTGACTGTTGCTTTCTCAGGGCCCCCTCTCCCAGGTTGTTTTTTCCACCCATCCGACACAGCCCCAACCCCACACTGCAGGGTCTATGGGGAAGGGGCAGCCTTTAACTATTCAAACAATGCCCCGTGCCATAAGGGTCCAATATTCGCATAGGGTTGCTTGACACCAACTCACTCGTCCTTTGCAAATCGTTTTGGAATACTCACAGCTCTGCTGAAGCCACCGCTTCCCTAGGAGGATCAGATAAGTCACCTGGGTCTATCCCTGCTCTCTCACTGCCAGCATTTCATCATGATTTCTGGAGGGGGTGCATTTAACATCTGTTTCCCACAAACATTTGCGAACGTGCCTTTGAAAATTGCCTCCCATTAAGAGTTCTGTGAGTAAAAGTCTATCATTTGTTGTTGGCAGGAAGCGAACAAAGAGTTTCAAGGTGGCTGAAACTATTATAATATAAAACATATAATGAATATTCATAGACTTTTTGTTTTGCATTAATCCCCCACGTTTAATGTCCTTCCTCTGTCACTGTGGACCTACATCTCTGAATGATAAGCAAGGATGGCTTCCCTATTGAAACCTGGAGGGTACAAACATCTATAACCAATCGATCCATCTCCGCTGCACAGTTCCGAAGGCATCTGCCGAGCAGCGGCTGAATTGCCCCACTTTACAACGCTGTGTAAGAAGGCTGCCCTGCATCAGGACAGCTTTCCCACCCGTGTGGAAGTTCAGAGGATGCTATGTGGCCAGCTGGCAGGTGGCTGCAGCAGGCGCAGGGACCACCGGAGCGGAGCTCGGAGAGTCTACGGCTGGGACAAGAGCCAGCGTCACTGCCCCGTAGCAGAGACCCCCTTTCTGACGGAGCCCAGTGCGCACCACTTACCTTTTTATCTTTTCCTTTTGTGTATGGGGACACTTCACCCTGCATTTTGCACATGCAATTGAGAGACAATTTCTTGAGTTGGCCTGTCCTGTGATGCCGCTATCCTGGGATAGCTGTTGCCAGGAGAAGACAGATCTAACTTTAAAGCAGAGATGACAGTGTGCTATATAAACCTATCATTAGGAAAGTAACCAGAATGATAGGATTCCTGCTCCTACTGCGAGTGCATATAATTACATCCCCACAAGCCCTCAAAGGTCTGCGTGGGAGAGGAATTTTATTTTTTTTATTCCTCTTAAGTCACAACATTTTAAAGAAATTACAGCACCACGGAGAGAAAGAGCTTAAATGCTTCAGTAGGTACCAGCAGGTGCTGCGTCAGAAGGGATGAAAGAGCGCGTTTGGTGCCAAACAACAGCAATACTCCATCTTACTCCACAGCCCTAAAGGGGAGGAAGTCCCTGCCAAACAGACTCTCTCCGGTTAACAGCTACGATTTTGTCATTAGGGAGAATTGCAGAAAGCGCAAAACCACCATGCCTAATTGTGACTCGAGCAAGCTGATGCCTTTAATTACAGTCGCTGGGGAAAGAGCGGAAGCCGGAGTAACGGCCGGGGCCAAGCCGCCTTCCTCGGGGCAAGCCACGCTGCCCCAGCTGGCTCGGCAGCTGCGTTTGGCACGTCGTCCTCGCTCATCTCGCAGCCACGGCGCCCAGCCTTGCCGAGCACCGGCTTCTCTTCGCGTCCGCTGCTTTTAGAGCGGCTCTTTGTCGGGAGCGAGCTTCGGTGAAGGAGAAGCGGCTAAACTCACGACGCCCGCGGGTCTCACGCAGCAAGAAAGAAGGTTGGAGAGCCAGAGCAAAGAGGGAGGGGGGCAAAAAGGGGCTGATATACTCAACAGGTAGCAAGTGAAACGAGAAACGAATGGAGGGTGCAAGATGGAGAAGCAAGGACTGTCTTTGGGAGAAATCCGGTCTCCTGCACGTTAACTAGGGCAGGAAGGCCACCAGATGAACGGCTTACAGGTGTCCTGCTTCACAAGTGCCTCTAGCTACTTCCAGTTCCCTTTGCTCACCACATTTGCAGGATCTAGAAAAATCCAAACACGTGCCAGCCCATACGTTCAGCCAAAGGAGAAGCTGAAGGCAGAAGTCATGTCCTGCTGGATCTCTGCAACAGGTCAGTGCTTTTATGGTGAAGGGTGAAGAGAAACATCTTTGTGGAAGCAGGATCAGAATAATATCGTTCTCTTGCAATGGCTTCAGAAAAAAGTAAAACATTTGCTGCTCCTGAACTGGAGCTGGGCACAAGCTGTCAGCCCCATGCGTTATCCTGTAACTATTGCTCCTACATAAATAACTAATTGCATTGGAATTTCATAGTGCTTGCATAGCGGAGTCATTGCTGTGACACGACTACATTACTGCATGTAAATCCAATTAGATTCCAAAGTGCACTGTGTAACTATAATCGGCCCCTGTGGAGCAGCGATGAGGGGACCTGCACAAGGCCATGCAACTAGATACTAAATTACAGTCAATCTACCTCCTCTTTAGTTGCATTAAAATGCTAATGTCACTGTAATATGGACCCATTTACCAGCGATGACTGGCTTGCCTTGCAACACTGGAGTGAATGAGGTCGTTACACTGCCTGAGCGCATTTTATTCCTCAGTACATTCGACTGAGCAAAGCCCTTAGGGGCATCTTGTACCTTAAAACAATAACCCGATTGGCTTTTATAACACTAAAATCGTATGAGGCTTGGGATGGTGTTCAAATGAATCTGAGCTGCTGCTGAAACTATCCTAAGTTTCCTACCCAAGCAGAGCGTTCAGGACAACTGGGCCACATCCCACCTCAACTCTTGTCTGTCTGCTTTTAACGAAGACGCATTTCTGCCACAAAAAGGCTGTGCGTAAAAGCACATTGGTCCCACACAGGAGGAAAAAGAGGGCTGGACTGAATCTCTTAAAAGCTTCACGTAAATAACACCAGCTTTGCAACAAAACCAATACAACACCACTTACCATCTATGTTTTATATCCGCAACTTTGCACAATGTGTGCACAGAATACTTGAAATCATATGGAGGTAAAATCTCCCACCCGTACACAGACATTCAAAATTGAAATTCAAAAGTCCCAGAGCAGAACCTATTCTCCCAAATGTTGTAACGTTTGGAAAAGTGCTACGGTACGTGTTTGAAGTGCCAATATAGCATCGGGGCACAAACTACTCCGTTTCAACTAGTACAAATGCGCATACAGCACTGCTGGAAACACGAACTGCTCACTTTGGCCCCTTCCCAAGCAAAGTTCAATAGGTAATCGTGTCTGGCTCTTTCATACAGCTTTTCACACACAGACATCAGCCCTCTCAGGAAAAGAAGATACGGCATACAGAACCAACTCATCTGAGAGCCTGCAACTCTTTTAAGTTCTGTTCCTTAAAAAAAAGTCCTCAGATAGCTCACAGGTGTATTTTCCCTTGTATAAACCACAGTACAATGAAACCATATGGTATTGATTGTCTGTCTTTCTAAACAGATGACCCAAAGATTATACGCACTGATAATATAACACTATTAATTCTGTTTAGCAATTAAGAAAACCAAGGCTAAAGGGGAAATGGATGTTTTAGATCTCCTGACCCCCAGTACAGCCCTCTGTTTACCAGTCTGTATGGAGACCAGTCCCAAAGCCATGAAAAAGTTGATTACTTCTGGCTGACAACTTACACTCTTTGACAGGCATCTCTGTCCCAGAGGGAAGCCTATTTAGAATACCAACAGGGAGGCAGCTAACTTTGGCCACCTATGTCTGAAAATACTTCCCTTCAGGATGGAATAGATGTCATCCTCTCGAGTGGATCATGGAGTTGCATCATAAGCCAAGTGACATTACCCACTGTCATGTCAGATACTGTCGAGTGTTGAAACACTCCATATGCTTGCACAGCATTCCAGGCGCTTAGGGCGTTTAACATGAAGTGTAAATGCCTAACACTTTTTCCCTTAGCCTGACACATCTCACCTTTACAACAACTAACTCCTCCGTGCTCTTTGCCATTCGCTTTTTCTACAGCCTTGCTTTGTTTGCAGCAAATGCCTCAGGAGTTTGTGGCATTCATGACTGTTTTGAAAGATGCAGGAATCCGTCTCAGAAATGCTGGGCAGTTGCTGTGGCAACCTTGTCCTCCTCAGACCACGATTTCCAATATTTTAAGAAGTTTCCTGATACTTTGCAGGCTTCAGGGAAACAATGCAGAGGAGGAAAATGATTGATTTTAAAGTAAGGAAGCAATCAAAATGGATTACTATGAGCCGCAGGGCCTTGTCCTATCAAAAAGATGATGATGATCACTCCTTAGCAAGAAAAAGCAGCCCCAGACAGACAGGGGCATGGGCAAGGGCCCACAGGCAAGGGAATTTGAAACCCCTACTTTTATCATCTGTTTTAATGCAGAAGGGAACTCCAGATCAGTAGGTTAACTTCTTTTTTGTTGTTGTTCTCGGTGCTTTTTCATAAGGTCATCTTTTAAATGTTATTAACAAGAAGAATAATGCATCCTGAAGTGCCATGGATTCTAAACACAATAGGAAATTCTTTATCCCACAGAGCTCACAATTCAGGATGATTTATTTACCTAGAAAACAAATACATTTCACAAGCTATAGGTATGTCCAGGAAAACGTGAATGCAACAGAGGCCATGAGAAACGACCTAGGGAAGAGAGACAGACATGAAGTCCACATTATCCTGCTTACAGCCAAACTGGTACATATGCCAAATATTCCATGTGCAAACCTAAACTGAGTTTCACTGTAATCAGCACCTTTAACTTACTCTAAGACTTAAAAGTTCAGCTAATGTGGTGCAAAAGGTAGATGTGACTGATCTCAACCACACCTGTCCCGATTAAAGTATGAACACCAACCATCCAACGTCTTTTGCTACAGATATTTCTGATTTCTGATTAAGAAAGAGTAAGTAGTAGGAGAAGCAGCAGAGAGAGAACCATGGCCACAGCCCACAAGGCAGCTTCAGATGTTCTGCGAGAAAATAAACGAGAGTTAATAAATCCCATAATCTTGGCATACGTGTTTCTAAATGTTCTCTCTTCCTTCAGAAGATGTATAATCTAAGCGCTCCAGCAACGATCAGGTTCCAGGCAGACAAAAGACCCTCAGCACAATTCATACGTAGATGACAGGAGTAGAGGGACTAAGTGAGATGCGAGCCAAGACTCACAAGCTGGCCCCCAGCTGCTTTTGCTTTCCCAGCGGAGAACAGATACCGCATCAAGACACACAATGTCATACTAGCGAATTTGCTGCTTTCTTAACACCTCATTTTTCTCTCCATCTGAACTTATTTTGAAAGCACACAGTTCACTGTTCCCCTTCTCCTTTCTCTTTTGTCCTTACTCAGGGCAAATGAAACATGAAAGACAGCATGGCTGGTTATTGTTAATGCATCTGAAAGTGCAGACATTAAAAAGGGGGTTATTCTGGAACGTGCCACAGTTTTCCTTGCTATTCGCACAGGCAGCTAATGATCACCCTAATAGCTTCTCTCTGAAGTCGTAATAAGCTTACAAATGAACCCATTCAGCACATATTAAAAAGCAAGGGATGCTCCTTTGATTATAGCCTTTATGGAAATCTCCGAGTATTTGTTTTGTTGCCGCACAGTCGCAATTAGGACACGCTGCTGCTGGGAGCCGACTCAGCTGCCGGAGCGGTGGGGTTTGGGGATACCTCCCAGTGCCATGGCAACACATCCGCCTCTCCCAGCATCAGTCACTGGGAGCCCTGGCTGCCGTCGAGGCCAGGCGAACACACTTCAGCCCTCCCAGGAATTAAGCGGTCCTGCTCCAAGCACGGCCATGGGCTCACGCAGCCTCCAGGCACCTCTCCATGCCTGCTCAGGGGGGCTCTTGGGGTTGGAGGCATCCATTTCCCACCGCAGGAAAACGAGGCGCTAAGGGGTCCGTACATTGGAGAGTCTTGAGGAGCCCGTAGCTTTACTCTTCTGAGGGGAGAATATTGGGAAACTTGTTTCCTTTGCCACCTGTAACATTTCCTGTACAATAACCTCATCCTTCCACAGGTGGGGAGGGAGAACCAAGTAAACCTATGGAAATCTCCTTACCACTTAACTGCTCACAGGTTGATCACACTTAGGGACTAGCCTGACAGACTTAAAACCTCTTCAGAGGAAAAAGGGGAAAAAAAAAAAAAAAAAAAAAGGTATTTTTAAGGATATAAAA
>JANXJC010000032.1:22551926-22597682 GCA_027564655.1 Leptodon cayanensis
AGGGGGGGTGGGGTGGGGGGGAGAAAAAGAAAAATAAATGGCAGGAGAAACTGTTCTGCTTTTGCGTAAGTCTGACTGCATGATTATAGGATGTTGGAGATGTCTAAGAGGGAGCTACTGAATATTTAACCTTAGAAATGGAAGCTTGGTTGTCTCTTGTCCTGTTAACATCCACACGTATTTTCCATTAACACTAATTAGGGCTAACAGGGTGTTCACATAAGTATCTCCATAATTAATGTTAATAGTAGTTACAGCCAAACGTTGATAGAAGATGAAATGCCAAGTTTCTTCTCCAGGGTTAAACACTCAGCAGCCTGTCTGTCTCATTTCCATTTCCTCCCATAACGGCTCTCTAATCAATAGCACATATCCAAGACAGTCTTACACACTAAGTCTTGCAACAAGAGACACACGCAGCCCTAAGTAACAGCACATGCTGTTATTTATACAAAATAGAAACCCAGACACACAATACCTGACAGATATTGGGCTGCTTCACTTCTGTATGCTCACCGCTGTACAGATACCACAACAACATACCAACAGTGCAGACTGGCACATCCCTTTTTCTTTCAAGATGCCCAGGCTTCACAGAGGAACATTGTTTCTATCATATACTAAGATAAGTCAGTTTCAATTAACAAACCAAAAAGCAAACAAGATTATAGCAACAACCTCAATTACCCTTATTAATGCCATTATGCCACCCTTAGTTGATAGACTATACTAGATTCCCAAATCAGACATTGTTAACAAACCATTAAATTTGTAAATGAGAACTGCAAAATTATCTGCCACAATCAGAACAGTAATAATAACGCACCTTCTACTGTGTTTCTGGCTCGAGCCCTGAGTTCTGCAGCAGTAGTTCATTTAAAAGCATTAACAGACTGCTTCCAGCCAGGGGTCATTTGCTAGCACAAAGTCTCGCTCTCTGCTCTCTTATCCCATCGTAAGTGGAGAATTTCCATCAAACTTGTGCAATTCTGGAGCTGAACAGATTTATAAACCGCCTTTAGTTGGGAATGTATTTATAAAGCCTCAGGGAACCAGAGGAGTACTCTGCTGTTTCCCTCATGAGTTGCAGATATTATTTGTAGAAACCTTCTGATGCTGAAGCCTTTGCCAGGGACTTCGCAAAGGGGCAAAAAGCATCAGAAGAGGAGTGATGGGGAGAGCCCGTGCAGGCAGCCAGCCAGGGAGAAAGGAGCAGGACAAAGTCCCGCTGGTGCTGGCCGTTGGAGCCAGATGAGGAGCTGCGCTTGTGGAAAATCTAAACCCTCCCCGTGCCCCAGTGCTAGCTGTCACTGGTCCTCATACACTTTGGGGCAGCTCCAGTCACAAAACGCACGCGAGCAGGAGTCCCACTGAAATGAATAGATGCTTTCTCTAAAGGATGAGGGGAAAAAAAAAATCAATTTGTATATTTGTCAACTCACCTACGCTGGCCCCATGTTACATTAAAGACGAGATGTCTCCCAGGACTCATCTTAAATCAGAACTGGATGTGTTTTGGCTTTGCTATGTGAAAACAAACTTTTTTTACTCGCTTTGTTTTCTGCCTTGGGGAATTACTGACTCAGTCAGGATGCTGAAGACTCAGTGGGATTTATTTTTCATCATGTTGAGGGTGTTTTTTTTTTTTATCAGGCACATAGCCTTATTAATGCAGCTCCACTCAGAATAAGATTTTCAATAAACCATTTTGCCCCCCCAATTTTTCCTCGTAAGTTTATGCAGGGAGCGTGGGGAGGTTACTGTTCCGGAAAGCAAGCAGTAGGAAGCCCAGAAGACATGGACCTGAGGCTTGCTGGCTGTTCGCAAAGGGGACAGAGCCAGCTATCCTTCTAAAGCACAACCCCCTTTGTCATTCCCTTCTCAGCCCCTTTTATCAAAGGGGAGGATCACGCACAGCTCCCAGGGTGGGCACTGCTTTTTTTGCGGCACTCGGTCCCCACACCATATCCCTCCTCTTCTGGTTCCACATTCCACTCCAGACTCTTCCGAAGATAAATCTGTGTCTTGCGTTGAAGCACCCACCTCGCTGCCGGATCCTGGGGCTCTACAACTTCGTGAAAGACAAAAAGCCCTCCTCTTTCTTGGTCTTGTTTGATTTACCAGAGGTACTTTCCTGTATCCACACAGCTTTTCTCAGAGAAGGAAAAGAGAATATTCTTTCCCAGAGCTATAGGACCAGCAAAGATTTTAGCTCTAGTCATTCTGTCCAACCACAGAACACTTCTTCCCAAATAATGAGTTGGGTTTTGAATATATTTTGAATGTTCATGATATACTACTTTTTACAATCACCTGAAGCAGTGGAAATATATGTAACAGCAGCAGAACCAGGAATGACCAGAACACTGTATTACCTGTTCCAACACTGGTCCCCTCTCCACCTTGCTCATATTCTTGGTGTTTAAAAATGCACAATGACAAAGAAAATATAGCCAGTAAAAGTAACGCTTGTAAAATTACATTTTAAAATCAGTGTTGTAAAGTAGCAGCTACAAAATGAGGTGAAACACTAAGCAATGAGTTGCCTAGACATTTTTATAGGAATTGGAATGAATGTCCAGTAAGTGTTTGAGGAAATCTGAGTTGACTGAAACTTCTGGCTACTCTATATTTTAACTGGATGGCTGGTGCTGCTTCAGCATCTTGCCAGCAGACTGACAAGGATATTAAAATAGAGAGCAGGAGGGGATCAGCCAAAACCAGTGAACAGACCGTTTATAGGAGAACAGTTCATCTTTTCTTCATTATTAGTCAGCCTAGCGAGGATGTTCTCTGGTTATGCTGCATATGTTAAGTTCTCTGGTTATGCTGCATCCAGTTAATTTTACCCAGGGCTATGCAAAACACAAATCTGTATTGGCAATATAGGTAGCATAAAGAGATGGATCTTATCTGAAGGAATTTGCTTTCACTAGCTTTTTTTCTTTTTCCTCAGCACAAACAGAAAGCGCAGAAAAAGGGCTGAACTGCAAATTTTTTGTCAGACAGCATAGCCAGAAGCTGAAAACATGAGCTCTGACATGTAGTCTGTAACTTCTTGAAATCTCTTCATCTTTTTGTATTCTGCTGGCCAACTCACCTTTACAGCTTTACTATTCTTAGTTAAAAGGAGACTGCCTTCCAGTACAAACTGTGTGCAAGTGGGATTTTGCACAGTGAAATCTTACGCTTATCTAGGGCTGTTGATATATGAGCTACTGATACATGAACAGCTGCTTAGTTTGTGATACTACAGCACTCTAACCTTCTGCAAATGCAACTATCTGGACAGCATTTCTAGTGGTGCTGAGTTTGGGGGGGGACTACTCTTCTGTTTCCTATCATTCTGCATGATGGAATATCATGGACTTCCTGAGAGTTTGTTGCTTCTTCCAGATGAAGCCTGAATCTGTCAGCTGAGAATTTCTTTCAGTTTGGGGACAGAGAATTGTTGCTTCATTTTAAGGCTCAAAACCAGGCATTTTGTGGTGTTTCTGTGAATCCAGGATGGAACTTTTAATCAAAACAAGAGAGAAAGTTTTAACAAGCCAGAGGTGTGGACGATGGGGCATTAAGCTGGGACACAGCAGATTCAGGCTGACATTCTTGGTCTTCCCAGTTCTTACCAGGGAACACAAGCAACCTAATTGCTAGGCTATTGAGCTAAAAATTTCACCAAGCCAAACCAAGGTGGTTCTTGGGAGAAGGCATCTGGTAGTGAGAGAGATCTATAGCTTTTTTTTATTTGTTTCTTATTCTTAAAACTATAGCAGGGTTTATATTTTTGGACCCCAACAGACGAGAAGAGAATCTCCCTAAAATTTCAAAACCTGACATCTGCTTCATGAGATAGATGAAACAGAACACACCTTTTCTGCGCAACCCTGACTTAAAGATGATGCAATGTTTTACACAGATTAAAGTTCCTAGTCTTTCGAGTCTGGAAACCAATGTTTTTCAGTGAATGGCATCAGTGTTTTGCTTATGTCCCTACTCAAAAGGTCATTGCAATTCCACTGTATACAGGTTAGGAAGCGTTTTGGGAACTTAGGATGAAAGATAGTACTGGAGTGAATAGTATATAAAACAACTAACTAGCCAGCTCTTAGCATCTTCCAGAGAGTGCTCCAACTGCACATCGAGAGATACTCTCCAACTGCAATGCACTGACACATCCATGTTTTTAAGGGGCAGAACCAAAACCAGCTGCAGACCTACTCATACACCAGAAACAGCAGGAAACTTCTACAGGGAGCATGGATCCTAACCGCCTGCTCAGAAATTCCCACGAGGGTCACAGTATAATTTTTTTGCCCTGCCAGATCTACCTGTCTGCCTCTGGCAAAGCCCCATTGCCATGCTGCCCGTCTGCTGCTCCACTGCAATGGGATAAGCGCTGGGGCATTGCACTCCAGCTCTCCTCCCACTGACCAGCCTCAGCTCCCTTTGTAGGGAAAGTGCAAGTGACACCGAGCATTGCTTAAAACCCCAAAGTAACCACAGAAGTCATCCACATCCGGAAGCCACAAAAAAAGTATTTATTTTCTTTCTCTCTCTAAAATAAAATAAAACTCCGTTATAATCATCCTAACCATAACAGATACTTCAGCTTGCAAACACTCTCAAAGCTGCAGTGGGCAATAAATCAGACATGTCACTTCCAGCAACTCATCTCTGGAGTTGGTTGCTACATAGCCATAATAGATAAGAGGCTTGTTCCTGGTGATCCTCAGAGGCAGGATTCCTTTTGTTGGCTCTTCTTTAAAAAAACACTTCTGTAAATTACAGTTGAATCTAAGTTTAGCATTCAAACCTAATTATTTTCCTCTAATTAGTGATTTGAGGGTGGGTTTGGTTCAGATAGGATGATACGCTTTCAGACTCATTTAAAAAAAATGTAATTCAGTTAACCCAACTCCAAATGTACGCATATTACTTCTCCACTACATTAACTCATCATCATCACATAAATCACTCTGAAGGCAACCAAGACCTTCTGTTTTCCAGGCAAATTGTCTCAAAAGAACACCAACAAAAAAAAAACCCCAGTAATGGACAAAAGAAGCTTCTGCAATGTCATGAAAGACCAGCAAAATGCACTGAGGCCATGCCCAAACACAGCTGTAACATCCCATCCCTTCCACATCACTCAGAAGGATAAGAGAGCATTTTCAGTGAAGCCACAGAAAATGAAGGCTTATGTATCTTTGATGTCCCACAGCTGGAGGGAAGACAGCAGTTAAAAGTCCACTAATCTTGTACCATTTCCCTTTCATTAGTTTAAGTTCTGAATTTCGGATGACGCTGAATCTAGAAAGAGGCGTTAATTGTTTAACCTTACAAAAATAACTATGCCTCTTCTGGCACTGCCTTTTGGTCTGTTTCATATTTTTAGTTTCTCAAAGGATTTGAAGCTCAACACACTGCTAAACTCTTTAGTGAATACTGTACCTGTGGATTCACTAAATAAAAATCTGAGCCTAGACTTCAAGCTTTTTATAGACTTTGGATCTACCCGTTTTATGTGCTGTGGAAAAAAACTCTCCCAACATTTCTTTGAAACAAAACTTGAAATCAGGTTCATTTTTTTCAATGTTTCAATACTGTACGTGTTCAATTCAATTCCTATCACACCACTTATTACTGTAAGCTGGCTAGAAGAGGAGGTGATGCGGCATAGCTAACTCTGGTTTGGAATTCTTTCAAACATTTTTTTCAGTCAGAATTTGTTGCAGATCCACAACTATTTGTCCTCCTCTATGTTGTGAGCTATGGAGTTTTTTTCCCCAGTAAAGAGGTAGTTAAGTAATGATGATTCCTTACTCTCTCAATAAAACTGATGTTCAGCCCACCATTGCCATTCACACAGACCTGTCTACAGAGGTAAGAATCTCAACCTCCTCCATTCTGGTCACTGTCTTTTAAAGCTCCTTCACGCTAACACAGTTCCCAAAAATGTTACTCTACTCTTCATTTCAGGAGGAACCAGAATGCACACCCACGCCTCGCATCTATTCGTTCACTCCACAAATTATGCAGCCCTTTTGCCTACTGTCTACAGTAGGAAAAAAAAAAACAATCAGCGAGGAGAAAGGGGTGTGGTTTTACTTCTAAATAGGAAAATTTATGTGGTGTAAAGTGCTTAATCCAACAGGCCAGAGGGATATTAATACTAACATCTGATTAAGATACAGCATTTTATTGATACCCTTAGTTAGCATGTACTTGGTTTACCTGAACAAATGAGCTGGTAAAACACCTAACGAATTTATTTATGAAGACAGGAAGGAGAGAGGAATAAACAATTTATATGACAAAACCCCTGTACCAGTCTATAGCAATTTCATGTCTACCTTTGCTTTCAGTAGGGGAGAGAAGGGCTTGTCCTTTCTGCTTACAGCAGATACTAAGCTTCTGTGAATAGTGTTATTTGCTGACAATCAGTGGCTTTGTGTGCATATTTTCATACATATATATGTATATATGTATATTTATACACACACACAGAGCCAAGAGAAAGCAGATTCCAACCTTCAGCCTGGCCTTTCAACGGACTCCTCACAGGAGTTTCAGTGAGCCACATCTTTCATCCTCTGCCATTCTTCATACATGTGTAAATAGAAATACAAAAAGTGCAAACTACAACATCAGAACAATACGTTTGTGTCATCGATCGCTTTGCACTCATTTTGCAGAGATGCAAATACCTTCATAAATAATACTTTCTAAAGACCTTGGAAAAAGTGCTCCAAGTTTCCCGACCTCCTACTATCTGTATTGAAACCCTCCAGGTTTTCAGTCTTCCAACCATTTTGTTTCTAATATTAGCTCAAAGTTAGGTGCTGTGCTCCTTCAGCAATGAAGATGAGCCAATCTTCATGTAGAACAAACCTGGTCCATCGTTGAGCTCCATGCCACGGAGATTATGATAATGTGTTTTTAGAAGCCCAACATGGAACCTATTTAAGACCAAACTCGGTGCCTAGCGTGGTCACTAGAAAGGTCATCGACTTCAGTGTGGCCTTGATCAGGTGTTCATTTCCCCTGCTGCTGCATTATACTCATTTGTTTTCTCATATTAAAGTTGAATGTACGTGTTCTTAGATCAGATAGTATTTCTGTCATGCAAATTTACAGTGCTTCGAACCAGGGGACCCTGGTTCATAATTAGAGATCTTGCGTGCTACCTCAATCTAAAGGTTAATTACTGTTACTTTACTAATGCTCACTGACACAGTTCCCAAGTGCTGTTCGAAACAGCACAGTGCTCTACAGACATACACAGCCAAAACCATTGCATTACGATATGAACTAGCTCAAATTTAAAGTAACTGAGCTTAAAATTTGACTGATCCTAGTTAGTAAAGTTCACAGACGTTTTACACACGTACCATACGAGCGGGTGTCCTGCTAACGGTGAGCTTTCATGTGCTCGGCCAAGGAGAGAGGAGAAAGTTCTTGCAGTGCAGTTAGCACAGTCCTATCTGAACACAGGAATAATGCATGACTTGGCCAATATCTGTCACCAAGCAGTGATGTGTATGAAGTGCAAAGAGCATCTTCATGTTTAAGAGAAAATACTTCATTTTAAATATTCAACAGTCACCGTCTTCTTCATATTGTTCTCCCAGGGTCTCAGCCAGAGGGAAGGCAGCTCACAGGCTCTGATGCCATGTTGCCAGGAAGGCTACTTGTCAGCAGTTGTAGTGTGAGCAACAGCAGGAGGCTCAGAACAAGCATGTGAAATAAAATGCTTATTCAAGAGACAGCACAATGGCTGGTTTTCTAAGCAGCATGAAGCGCTTCACCCTGCGGGAGCCCTCAGATCTCCGCACCGAGCAGCTGGGTTGCACTTTTCTCTTATCAATAATAATGATAAATAATAATAATGATAGCCAAGTGAAAGGAAACTCTGAGCTTACACGCTGCACCAGGTGGACTTAATGCTCCTGCCTCCAAGTGCACAGGGCTTAATTCCCCCACCTCTCCCCCTGCAGCCCCCTGCTTTCACAGCCCTGCAGCCACGCAACGGCATGGCTGCGGCTCTGCAAACCTCTGCAATGCACAGGAGGACCAGCTGGGGCAGGTACCCCCCCAAGACTTCACAGAGTGCGGGAGAGAAGGAGCTTTTCCATTTTTTAAGAATACAGGCAGAGAGTAAAGCAAGACCTCTAACTACCTTCTGACAATGAAAGCACGTTCCCAGGTCTCCCTGGGGCTGCCTGCTTTCCCAGCACTGCTCACTGGGAAGGTGCCAGGGACAGTCCGCAAAAGTTACTGTGACTTTTGCTTTTATTTCTCAGTGCTGTGGATGCTCTCACCTAGGTCCGCCTCCTCCTACTGCAGGAACTTTCCTAATTTACTAGCCACATATAGGTAGCAGTCTCAATTCCTGGAGGTGTGTTTTGGCCGGGCAAAACCTACCAATGTTAGGATTAATGGACACAGGCACACACCACCAGGCTTCAAAGATGGTCTGTGGGAGAAAAGGTCAGGTGAGAACAAACGATCCATCAATCCTTACATTCACAAGGGGAAAATGTTCTTAATCGGTAAGAGGATAAACTTCTAGTGCCAGGGAGGTGAGTGGGAGTATTACCACTGACTTCAGTGACATCCAGATTTCATTCACGGTGCTTTGGACAGGTTTACTCACGACGCCCTGTGCCACTCTCCTCCCCTGTACAGCTGATGTTGACAGAGATTGGGATGGTCTTACTTTGGCAGACATTCAGTATTTGAGGAAAGACCAAAGAACACCAGGAACTAAGAAAGTTATGGACAGGAGCTAAAAACCACACAAACCTGGTCCTTGAGAATCTTCGATTCACAGATGATCTGCAGGCCACTGGTATTCAAAACACAAACTGAAGAGGATGAAGTTATTTGACAGAGAACTGGAAGTATACTCAGAGCTTCTGCAGCGTTCAGCTGCCTCCCAAACAATTGCTGGAGCTGCCATATGGACATTACATAATTGCAGATATACAGGGAAGAACGATCATGAATAGAAGAAAGAAATGTATGACAAATTGCTGCATTAATATGCTCTGATTCAAACCAGACTTAATTCAAAGAAACCCTGTGTCTAATATGAAAAAAGAGGTCACAATGGCCCCTTCCCACCTCACTTGATGCTGTGTCAACATTTGAGAATCTTGGCCATAAACATCATTCATGATACAACACTGTACAGCAAACACAACAGATAGTCTAACCTTCCTCATCGTCGCAGTACTGATATACTACCCAGTCAGGATTTTTGCTTTCATTCACCACGACTAGAAACGTTCAGCAAACACTGCTTAGGGGTGCATGAAATGCTAAGATCTGGGGCACTCTTTGGAGTTTGGGAATTTGCATGGCTCCTGCTCTAATCTCAGCTCCCTGTCCCTGCCTTCCCTCCTCTCTTAACAACTTATACAGCCTCACTGCCTTGGCAAATAGCTTCTTTTCCTTCTAGTAGCGACAGCTGTTATCGTAGGAGACAGCACAGTATAAAGTTACTCATTAAGAGAGGTAAAGAACTACCTCCCTGGTATATAGCATCACCTCCAGTTGAACTCTGGGGAAAAATCAGTACAGTCCTTCTTTGCTCCTTTGTGAGCAATGACACGGAACATCAAAAGGGACTGGCAAAAGTGCACACTATACAGGTGTCCTCAAGGTGATTAATTCATAGCATGCAATTCCCACTACTGCTGTGAAGGGCAGCTCTAGTGCCAGGAAGCCAGGTCCTTTGCAATACACAGCGTGTGTCCCCCAGCCACCTACACCAATTTTACAACTTGCTTAAGTCAGGAGTGTGAGCTGAGACCTGGGTATCAGATGCTTCTGGATTTCAATCCCAGTTTGCCCACTGATTTGCTCAGAGGGAAGGCAAAGTTCTCTCTATCATCAGACCAGCTTTCCCACCCCCCAAATTCTTACACTTATACAGACTCCCTTGAATCACATAAATCTTCTTTACAGCCTTTCCCTCCCCAGCATGCCCTTTTTGCAAAAAGCCCTTTGCAACACTGCCTCAGCAAAAGCAAAAAGATGACAAGCAGTTGACTGCAGCGGAGCTGAGTTGCATCAAAGAATCTGGAGGCAGAGGAAAGACAGAAGAAAGATAGGGAAAGGCGCAGGTCAGCGATACGGCACTGCTGCGAAGCTGAAGCACGGAGGTCCTTTCTGAGATAAGGAGTGCTCCAGATCAGAGGTGACAGCAAAGATCCAAATGGACAACTTAGTCTTGATCTAGGAAACCACTGAGACATTCAGAGCACCCTTCAGCAAAGCCCTACCACCACTGCCTTCTTCAGGACCTACAACTTTAAACCCCAATTTAAGCGCTTTAGAGGAAACGGGCCAGACGGCTTAGCCCATTGCAAGACCAAACTCTTCCGCCTGGTGCTAGTCTGTGCAAATTGATCCCTCGTTCCGAAATTAAAACCAAAATGAGCAGCACTGAGAGACACGACAGAGCAGTTCTGATGGAGAAGAAACCCAGAGCGATGCTGATTGATTATTCCCAGAATGCCTTTCCCAGAAGCATTAACAAAGTACGTGCCTGGGACAGCAGCCCTGAGCAGCGCATGGAAACATCTGAAAAGTTCGCCGAGCCCTCCCCTGCACCCACAGACCTCCCTGCCTGATGAGCATATTTAAAACAGTTCTGCAAAGCGCTACAGCCAGGGTCCCTACTAAAAACAACATTCTCTTCCCACATCTCCTCCCCTTTAAATCAAGCTCAAACCCCAAATCTGGGGGCACCTCCAGTATGTGTATAATGGTATCTGTCCAACATTCCTCAGTAATAGCATCACTTGGGATGGGGAGGAGAGAGCTGCTCATTGGGGAAAGCATCATACGAGGGATACAGGCAAGAGAGGCAAAATATAAACAATATCCTTTGGAGATTTCAAACAGAACCTACTGCTGGTGCTGAGCGCAGTTATTCTAATCCTCAGCTGCACGTCACTGGGACACAATAAAAGAAAATTAGGAAAGAAAACATTTAATGATAACTATGAGCACTCACGCTTTATTCCTTGCCTTGCAGCTGAGAGTATTCAGTAACTCAGAAGTGGATAAGAAAATAGGAACAAAAAAAGCTACAGCAAACAGGCTACCTGCAATTACCAGCAACAAAAGCAACTCACCAGCAGAAGCAAGAGTAACGCCCTAATGGTCATTCTCCTGCCAGACAAACCCCAAAACTCTTCTAGCAATAGAGCACAAGCAAATTTTGTATTAGCAAAACCCAAGAAAATTACTCTGCATCAGTAACATCAGAAAGAACATAGCAAGATGATCGGCAGATTTTGTTTTTTGGGTGACAAAACCAAAAAAAAACCCAGAGGGGTAGAATTGCTTCAGTTTGAACTGGAAGATTTTTCTTCTGAAACAAAACAATACAAAGGTATTTCTTCACATCAACTCCCCAAAGTTTTGTTCAATCTAAGATAAAACTTTTTTTTTTTACATTTCCTAATTTAAAAAAACAAAACAAAACACACACACCACCCCCACAAGACACCACACCAAACAGACCAAAACCTCTTTTTATAAAAAGTTTGGATCAAATTTTAATAGGAAAATGTGGTTTTCATTTTTAAATGTTGAAAGGATCAGCTTTGGCTTTTCTAAAACAAAAATATGTTGCATTAAAAAATCTAGAAGTAAATATTTTTATGTTTACAAAAATATATGTAACCCTTCTGTTCACTGAAAATATTTGCTTAATTTCAACTTGATTTTATGAAGATTTACGGTCTTTGTGAAGATTTTGGAAAAAAGGTTTGTGTAATTTCTTTCATAAATATGATCTAGTACAGAGATGTGATTCACAGGCTTGATACACACAGCCGATTTTCTGTTCACAGGAGAAGAAATATCAGATCGCTACACGTTTCATCATCATTCTTCTTGATCAACAGAAAAAACACATAGCAAAAGACCAAGATCTCAAGCAGCTAAGGCAGCACATTTAGCTTTGTACACCTAATACTCAAGACTATTGAGTATCCCTAAATATTGATTTATATCAATAGTCCTAAACATCCGGATTCAGGTCTACACTTACATCTAGCTAGTTTTAAGTTTTCCAAATGAGTAATTTCCAACTACATCTTAAAAAAAAAACCCAAAAAAACCAAAAAAAAACCCCACAAAACAACCCCCTCCCCCAAAACACTTCATTACTCCTTTTGAAAAGCCACCATCACTTATCCCCTTTTCCTGGGATGAAGACTTGTTGAATATACTCAACTTTATCCACCATGTGGTCATACTAAGTCACTAGGAGAATCAGAGCTTTGCTGTACTGATCTTCAGGTATTTTAAATGACCATAAATTGTATTCATGTAAGTAGTCTGAACGTACAGTCTTTATTTTAAACACTGGCTTTTGGCAGAAGGAGACGGAATAGAGGAATGCCAGCTCCTGGTTCCAATCAGTTCAGTGGGAGTTTGGCCTTCAGCACTGCTACCAGATAACATGCAAAATGGGGAGATGGAAAGGGAAATGGAAAAGCAAAGGCAGTTCTGGCAAGTCATTCCACTTTCCAGTAACGTGATCCATACACCAAGCCAACTCAACTAACAGGCCAATAACTTGTGATAAACTTATAGCTCCATTCTGAGAGCTGAACACTTAAGCATGGGGAAAAAAAAAAAAAAAAAAGGACAAACCGATTCCTTTCCTTCTTGTTGACTGAATACTTGTGGGAGAAATAAATTCCAATTGAGTATATTACTTTTAGCCTCCTTGAAACATACTCTTGGATGTACTTTGCAGCCACGAAGGTTATAAATGGTCCAGGTCAGTTTGAGGAGTCAGTGACAAATTCTGCCTGAACATACACATCATCTGTATTGCACTGGGTGTCCGTCTGTCTCTCTCTAGCATCAAGAGATGTCTCTACCCAGACAGCATGCAGGAATGCCCAAGCCTGATAACCACCCCTGACACAGAACATGGGGAAACCAGTGGGTCAGGCAGCCATATACTCTAATACCCTGTCATCGACAGTCGCCAGGGAAAGATGCCAGAAACAGTTCAAGGTGGCAATTACAGAACAGCCAGTTCCCAGGAAAAGCTTCCTTCTACCCTCCCGGGCTCAGGCGCTGGCTCGTGCCATGCCGCAGGGAGGGACTGAGCCTGTTCAAGCTCCCATATACTTCAAAATTTCAAGCCGGTGCTACAGCCCATCTGAAAATTAGCACCTGGTGAGTGTTGGGGGATTTGAAAATAAACCTTCCACAAATGATTAAAAAAGGAAGTTCATGCTGCTTAAACGTACTTCTTTGGAATTTATTTATTTTTCCATACGCTGTTGCAGGGGGTTGGTCCACTCATACATGCGCTGTGCTCCACTTTTTCACAACAGTAACAGCTGCAGACAGTCCCCTGTTCAGCTGAAGACCTCACTATGCTGGGCACTGAAGCTAAAACACAGGCAGAGCACTGCCGTTACATCCCCCCGTGTCATCATCGGCCACAAAACGCCTGCATGTCATCTTTACCTTACAGCTCCTGCCACACGCTACCGCGGAGAAGAGCCCTGAACGTCCAGTACAAGCATGTCAAAGGCTGTTCAGTTCCCAGTTTCTTATCTGCCCGTACTGCCAATAAACGTAATGTCTGCCAAGGGTGCAGCTCACATCCATTAGAAGCTAACTGGAGAATGAGTCATATTACAAAGGACAAATCAGCCATTAGATTATCATTATTTTTACTGTGCACAAGCCTGGCCAGCAGCTGACCTACGTGTAGGCTCCTCTCACAAAAGAGCTCCCAAGATTTTGCACTAAATAGCCACAGCAATGCAAGCAGGAAACCTCAGCTTTAAAACCAGTCAGGGCATTCAAGAGTAATAATAACCTTTTTCACATTCTTAAAGTTTAAAAATCAACTGTTTTTCCGTTGTTTTTTTTTCACGTGAGATGTATAGACATTTTTTGATGGGCAGTTTTTCATGTAAGGAGAGGGAATTTCTGGATTACCTCTTTCCTTTTTTTCTTCCCTTCACCATTCCTGCTTTGTCACAGAAAGGAGAAGCAACAGGAAAAAAAAAAAAAAGGAAGATAAACCTTCCAGAATGAAAACTTTTTCATCTTCAGGTTTCTCTGAAAAGGAATGCAAAGTTTCACGAAGCCAGCTTCTGCACAAAATAAAATACTTCTATCACCTTTTTCTACAAGACAAAACTTCCCAGCTGTATTACCACCCTTATACAGATGGGGAAAAAAGGCAGACAGGAATCAAGCTACTGCCACTGTCAGAATGCAGGCTAGGCGCAGAGCTAGTAATTGAATGCAAAACTCCCCAAACCTACTTCAGTACTTACAGGCTCATACTATCCTTATTAGTGATTTTAATAGCTATCACCTTTCACTGATCCCAGCTCTTACTCATAAGCCCAAGGAAAAAAGCTTCAAATACACACACATATACCACTCTTAACGTATCTGCTTCGTGAGAAATCTCTACAGTGAGAGAATAATTCTAGTAGCTCCTAAACTAAGTCCCCAGCTTCACTCTGTATTTTTCAAAATTCACAAATCAAAAGCAAATGTACTTCTGCAGGTCTCAAAATAAGCGATGCAAAGCCTTCACTGCCGTTCCGAGCTACACCACATCTCAGCCGCTCCACCCAGGACTCAGCACTGCGACGAAAGGCAGCTTTGCTTTGCTGCCCTGTCACATTGGGTAAACCCCATTTTCCCTTGACAAAGCACTTTAGTCGTGATACAGTCAGGAAAAAAAAAAAAGCTTTAAATTACCACTGTAGAATTAGAACTAAGCGACAGGAGCCGACAGATATATTTCTAATGACAATATATTTCCTCCTCCTTCATTATCATTTACATGTCACCGACTCCAAGCCTCCGGGGCAAGACTTCTCGGAAGGTCAATCCACCTCTGGCAAAGTCAGCTGCAGCACTGCTTGAGCCCTCTGGCTATTTGTGTCACCTTTAGACCTGTCAGAGACACGCACCACATCCTCAGCAGCCACTTACGGCCTGACGAACTAGCTTACAGCACCTTCAGCAGCAGAAATTAAAGAGCTGAAACCTCCAGCCGAGATCCTAAGTGGGCTCCTCAGCTCCAGGAGCCCGCAGGTGGCTGTTGGTCACCACTGGGCACTCTTGGAGCAAGACCGAAACGGTGCTGGCAGCAGACGCTCTGCCTGCCCTCTGGATCCATCGCCGACCCTTTACGCTCGTCCTTCACTTATAAACGTGCATACGACAAACATATCATCGTTGGCCATGACGGTTATTAGGGCAGTTATAAATGTGAGCGGACTGTAACCAAAACACAAGGCCTGGGAGTTTGCAGAGAGCTTGAAACAATAGCTGTCGGGTGAGGAGCGTCCCATTTATCTGCGCAATGTTAACTCAGACGTCCGGCGACAGCCGCGTACGTGTCAAAAGTCATTAGCTGCTTCACTGGTAATCTGAGAACCCAGCACGTGGGGCATCGCATCATTCCACGCCGCTCGCTGTGAGTGATAGCGCCTCTTGATACCACAGTGGACAGCATTTGGGAGGCACCAAACTATCTTTTTCGAAGAAAAAGCCACGTGAGGACATTCTCCTGCCATACTGGTGCAAACTCAAGCACCTTGGTAAAGCCCAGGAGGCTTCCACATTTGTATCTCTAGTATAAGCACAATTTATCATATGGGAAGCTTCTCTTGGGAGACTCGTTTTGCAGAGATATGAGAGTAGCACAGCTTCTCCAAACAATTTAACTCACAGCCTAAAGAAAAATTAAAGAAAATTAGAACTTTCTCAATATATCTGCTTCTTTTGGTCAATGCGGCCTCCATTTCCAGGACTTTATAAAAAAACACTGAACCTTTAAAAAGTCCTTACTCCATTTCACAAAACTGCAGTTTCTTTAAAAGTTGTCCAATTGTTCAACATTTTAAAAAGAAAAAAGTGTATATTGCCAATGCATACACAGATAATAATATCAAACAATTAATTTTCTGCAAAAAAAGTTTTTATAGAAAGTATTTTCCTTTCCTCCACTTCTGTAATCACACCCCAGCATAACACAGGTTAAGTATTATGACATGATTGTGGGAAATTAACCCCGAAAATTGTTGCTGCTATTTCTAACAGGGAGTGGTTTTTTGTCTGCTTTCATTTTTAAGAAGTCCGCAACTATCAGTTGCTGAACAGATTTTTGTAGGGAGAATCAACAGGGCATCACGGCGAGTCAGAAGATGGCAACCACAGGGAGCACCGCTAAGACCGTATCCCAATTACGGATACAAGAGGAAGAGTGCCCAACTCTTAACACGCACATGCACAAGCACACACGCACTCCTCTCCAAGAGCTGGCTGTGTTCCCAGCTCCCAGACCCATGCTTTTCCCACTCTAGACTCTGCTTCTGTTTTCTGGAGTCAGGGTAGCCTGGAGTCAAGTAGCCTTCTTATTGACGCTTGTGTTGCCCCAGCTGTTCCCTTGCACAAGTCGCTATGCGGATTTGTTTGCAGTTCAGACTCGTTTCCAAAAAGCGGGCAGTTTCCGTTCATCAACAAGCGATGGTTGCACCAGGAAACAAAAAAACAAACCTCAGTGGCGTTTTCAAGCCTTTTCCCAAGACGGCACGTGTTCTGACCCATCCCTGTTGCCTGCAGAAGCACCTCAGCCTCTAAAACATTTCTGCATGCAGCCTTGCTTCCTGCGGGCTCAAATGTTTCAGCTGCCTTTGGGGATAATCAGACTACGGCCATCCCCAGCAGTGGACTTGGTCACGGAGCGGAGCAGAGGAAGCCAGTGGCCCAAACTGGTGTGCGCCACTCATTCAGCACACCAGCTGCAATGAACAAAGCACGAGCTGGGAGCAGGAGGTTTAGGTCTCTGCAGCCCCATGTCCTCATCTAACACGGTGCAATGAGGATTAGCGCCATTTCATAAACCGTGTTTTTCAGGCAGTGGGGAGGAATTGAAGCTCCAGTTCAGCAGCACTGTTTTTGTCCCAGCTCTCAATCACAAATCAGAAAGGTCTGGTGGAAAGAGATTCTCTCCCCTTAAAATTTCAAGCACTGAAATAGGGACAATCCGGTAGGGAACACCCTGGGAGCAAAAGGCAGGATCCCCTTGTAAGAGTCCAGGTGTCCTTTCATCAGGACTGCAAACACAGACTGAATAAATGGCAGAGTGTGAATAAAGAGGGACACAGAAGGGCACTCCATGCCTCTGTCCCACTGCCTGAGCATCCTCTTAAGCAAGAAAAGCAAGAGGTGATGAGGATTATTACTGAGTTCAGGATGCAGGAAAATGCACAGCCACATCCTCTGCTCCTGTCATAGTAGCTGACCCTCACTTGCTATTTCTGCTTTGCCTAATCACCTAAACTGTGATAACAGAACCAAAGCAAAATCTTTTGCACAGACCAAGACTGTATACATGCATGCTGTAGCCTACCGCTTTCCTTTTGCCCAGATCTTCCACAAAAGCAGAACAACTTTCAGCAAGAAAAAAAAAAAAAAAGAGGCAACTGTAAAAAATCCATTTTTTGAAAGAATGTAGCATGATGCCATTTTCCTTATATGGCAACTGGTATCCCATGTGGAGTCTCAAACAATAGCCAGCCTGGCAGGGGGTGGAGTAAGAAGACGACTTGGGGGAAAAAAATTATATATATATATATATTCCCTGCTGGCCCTCACCCTCCATTTCCTCTTGGATTTCTTTGTGACTGCACTGAAAGGGGTCAATAGCTCCCAGCTTGAGAAAAGCAGCTTTTGAAAGGACTATCACCAGCCTCTGTATTTAAAGCCTGCCTGTTCCGTCCCCGGGGCTAATGCAGAGCTTTTAAAAAGTGAGCAGCAAGATAAACTTTCAAGGAAAAGAAAAAGGGAAGAGTGGAGGAGAAGCTGTATCTATCTGCCTTGGGTTTACTGACACTTTCACTGGCATAAAGCTTGACTAGCAAAGCAGGGACAGGGAACATAAGCTGAGATGATCTAAAGCGCTACGGATCATTACACCTTCCTTCAGTCACCACCTCCCCATCCTTTAAAGTATGCTACAAAACCACATAAAGCAGCCAAGCACCAAGCTGGAAAAGAATTTCAACTGATTAAAAACAATGGGCAAATTAGCACTGGACTCATTGAACACATCAAAGCTTTGCAACTCAGTCTTCAGCGTTTGAGAAATTCTGATCCGACAAACACAGGCAATCTAGTCAAATTTTAATAGGCTTAATTAACTTATCTTGATAATGAAACACTGGACCAGTGGCTAAGTTTACATTTAGGCTTTCTATTTGAGGAAATACTCCAGAAAAGCTATGGCACATTAGAGCGAGGGATTTACAGGGAGGGAGGAGGAACAGGATTGTAACCTTCTCCTTTAGTGTCAGTGGACACAGTCCACGTGGAAGGCTGGCACGTGCCCAGTTTTTCAGGACTTCTGCCCCTGCTTCATGTTGCAGCCTCATTCAAACATCCACTAGCAATTATACTGCAGTCGCTTTCTGCATTAGGATGTGTTTTTTAATTCACTTTGGAAGTGGATGAATCCAAGTGTCCACACAAAGAGTTTGTACAGATCAGCTGTTGCTGTAGTCTCCAGGTGTAAACAGGCCAAAACCCCATCCCTGTGCTTTAGAAACCAAGTAACAGTTCTCATTACTAAAACTCTTCCAAATTTGAGGAGCGAAACAGGTGAAACGTCACAGAAGGAAGCTCCACTTTGTGTTAAGTGGAGACAGACTAAATAAGACCAGATATGATTTTTCCAGCTCCAATTTTTTGACTTTATATTCATCTGGTTATTTGACTGGAGCCTTTCAGTAAACATCAGCAGAAGCCCACAACATTCATCTAAAACAAGAAAGAAATTCACAGATGGAAAGGTGCAGCGGTACCTCCACAGCAGCACCACACACAGCAACTATTTCACATAGTTCCTACCGAGTTGCCTGAGAGAGAATTAAAAAAATGAGGCCAGAGAACGCTCCAGAAACAGAGAAGTAAATTGCCTCCGAGAGTCTCTAGCACAAGCAGCATATGACTTTGCATTTCGCTTTAGTTTCCAATCATACTGTCTTTCTCACAGGCATTCAAATACATTAGTCTGTGCCTTATCAGATCCCGAATTATGATTGTAGAAAAGCTCCTGCGAGTCTGAGAACTCTGTAGTTCAGAGACGTTTATGGGGCTGTAATGAGTACTGACAGATAAGCCACACTCATGCGTACACGCTTGCAACTGATGTCTGGTTTAGCACAATACAGCCCTAAGCCTTTATAATACAGCATAGGAAACAGAATCCTCCCAGTGCCCACTACTAATTGCATCTGCAGTGGTCAGGGGTTGAAAGAGAAATAAGCAGATTAATTCTATTAGACTGTGCAATAGTATCCCAAGGGGACAAGGGAAAATCCCATCATTTAAAACAGGACTGGTAGACGCTGCTGGGAACGATGTTACATACTAGTAGGGGATTAAGGGTTTGGACTAAAGGGCCTCATCTTTTCTAGATCTGGTTTCCATGAGTCATAGTAATTAGAACTGCAAGGCTTTTCTGTTTGTTTTTTTCACTTCTGGATGACCTGAAACATCTTGCCCAGTTGAAAATTAAATTATTAAATTAATTCTTACTTAACCCCTTCCCCCCAACATACAATTCTTTATTCCTTTTCTTAAAAAGTTTTCTGTTTAAATTAAGGTAATTTTCAATATAAAATTATTTTAGAACAAGAGGTCTAAGTATTGTTTCTTTAATACCTCACATGTAACATTTTTCTTTTTTCAGCATACTCCTCCCACACTTTTAGCCTGTATTCACCTCAACCATACGAGCAGTCTCGATCCTCTGAAAGTACATTTCTGCTGAAAAACGTTCCCCGTGCTGTAAATATAACGTAAGGTTTCACCCCTTCAGACATGGCAGGCAGAGGTGACAAAGCCCCTCTTGAGCCAAATGAACGGAAAAAATCCTCTCCCGAGCCCCACTGCAGGATGCGCAGAGCTCAGCAGCCCCTGAGCCCGAGCGTTCGGAGCGCCGCCTGCCTTACCCGCGTGCTGCTTTGAGAGGACAGGCCTTCAGAGAAATACTTGTTCTCCTCAAGAAGTCAGGTCGTACTAAACATGCATCAGTCAGGATCCTTGCTTCAGGTCCCTAGCGCCGTGATCCAGGCTGGTCAACCTGTCAGAAACAGCAATGAAAAATACATAAGACACGTAACTCCGTACTGGGCCTGAGGAGAAGACCGTGACCTTGCTTTACTCACTTCTTCCTGCTTAGGTAAAGATCAACTCTCTTTTGCACGCCTGAAGGAAGAGAGGGGAAGCATCTGGCAGTGACCCTGAAGACCTTGGCAAGGCCTGGCCTGAAGGCAAAAATCTTCTTCCATACTTTCCAGTCCATTCAGACTGGCCAGAAAAGGGCTTTGACCAGAAGGCAGGAGGAAGACAGGATTATTTCCATCAGAGTAAGAAAGGAGCAACCGAGTTGCTCTTCATCTTCCCCTCCTGCTCCCCTGTGAAGCAGGCGAGCCACCAGGAAAAGAGGAGAGGACAGGAACATCAGGAGGAGATGCTGCGAGTCCCCCAAAGACAAGTCCCAGAACAGAGGACGGAGTAGCGCGTGAAAAAACACAGGTAGTTAAATGCTGAAGACGCACACGCACCCCTTCCTGTACCGTATGCACCCACTTACTGGATAAAATGTTAGAGTACAACTGTATGCTGAATGGTGGGAGCCAGAAAAGACTGAGGATGAAAAAGAGGGCAAGGTGATGGACCTGAGAGGCAGGTAAGGGTGGGATGAAGATAACCAACACAGCCAGGAGAAGAAGGGTTCAGTGGGAGACGCTCAGGTGGTGAAAGCAACAAGCAAGTGAAAGAAGGTAAATCAGTGCCTGGAGAAAGGCAGGAAAAGCCAGCGGGAAAGGAGGAGGGATCATGCCAGATCTTGTCGGTTTTCTCCTTGCAGAAGTCAGCCAGACCCGGGGCACAGAGGTGGAGCCAGCACTTAACAGAGCAATCGCTCCATAACCTCGTCTCTCTCTGGAGAACAGCACCGAGTCTGGATCTCATTCTCCTTGACAGCTCCAATTCAGATATGAAGCTGGCGCCACGCAAATCCATTTCACAGTATTACTTCTCTCCTCCCCAGTCTACCTTGCTGCTTTGCTCTCTTTTGAAACCCAAACCCTTCGCCCTGCCCAGCCCCTCCAGCATCCCAAAGCCAATGCCAGCGGTCCCCACGCAGCACCAGGGAGCATCAGTGCCGCCCGCCCCTGCATCACAGGGCTTAGTAACTCCTCCAGGGACAAGATGAAAAGCTGGGAGAGAAGGTCCTTTCTTCACAGCAACTCCATCCAGCAGCGCCGTAAGACACTGAGACAGGGCTGCAGCCACACGTCTCAAACTCCCCTTCTCTGTCACACTTTCTGGAGAAGACAAGCCATACTGAGCTGAACTAGCATTTCCTTGTCAATCCAGTAGATTACAAAGCCACTAACGAGCCAGCTGGGAAGCACCAACGTCACACCAGACCACACGAAAGGAAATTCCTGCCACGTGCGCGGGTACCGGCCCTCTGTCAGCAGCCCCTTGCTCCCCTCCACAGAGCCGCTATTTCACACTGGCCCAGGAGAAGGGAGAGGGCTCCGTGGGACACGGGAGCACCGCACGCCGTGTCTAGCCCGAGACACCCCGCCGATCAACGCGCTGCACCCTGGTCATTCATCTTACTTGCACTAGAGGAGCGGCATGGTCTAGCGAGCAGAGCAAGGGCCCGCCAGACAGGTACTCGGGCAGATGTTCTCCTTGCCCGTGGCTCTAGAGGACTCGCACACGTTCAGGTGAGCTTCGTCCTCCCGTGGGTGTTTGTTTACAAGCCTCTTCCCTGCTCTGCACAACCCGGCATTTCAAATACATGCATACCGACCACATCCTGGCTCCTTTAAAGTGGAAGGGCAAGTATTTGAGAGGTGCGAGGGCGTGCGTGGAGAAAATGCGTACGTCCACATACTTCTGCACAGGACGAAATGTCTGCTGCCTGGTAGAAACCTATCCTATTGAACATGGTCCTAGACCTTTCAGACACGCGGTATTGGATAGTAACTTCCAGCCTCTGGAGACAGTGAGGGGAAAAAAAAAGATTAATTTATTCAGGTTTGCAAAGTGTTCTGAAACCACAAGATGGAAAGTGTCACAGGCAGGTGTCCTGAGAGTCATCAAAAATTTGATTCAATGCCACTTTTAGTACCAATTTTTCCTTTCCATTATGGAAGAACAGTGCTGTCCATGTAGGCAAAACCCATTCATTCCCTATTACTATTCCAGCTGATGTACCGCTGTGATCAGAAGCAGAGAGCTCTAATATATTTAGGGTCACTGATATTGTATTTTGTCTTCTGTGCGTATTTGCTCAGATGAGAGATTTCAATCATCTCTATTCAAGGAACATTAAGAAACAGAAGATAGCTCAGGTCATCTAAATACTCCTCTCCAGTGGAGGATCATGCCTCTCCCCTCCCCCCTGCTTTGTTTATATCTAATCCAATTGAGAGTGTCTCAAGCAGCAGGAATACTCTCCTTTCTCTCAGCAGACCTCAGAAAACTCTGACAGAGAGCTGTCTTCAAGACTTGTTGCCTGCATAAACAGTCTGACTTTTTTTTTCAACGCGATTCCTTTGTATCTGACTAGAGCAAAAGCAGTAGCATGTGTGAAATGTGAATAAGGACAATAAAAAACAGGCACCTTCTCCGAGGCTCATGCAGAGGGGACAGAGAGGGGCGGCCGCACCACAGGATCCAACACTCCTTTATCCCTGTACGTGAATTTTTAAAAGAGGAGTAGAGCCAGTAGACTACGGATCATCTGGGCTCAATACATTTTTAATATGAAAATAAAAATAAACAAAAGCTTAACATGGAATTTCTCCTGGTTAGTTGCCCTGGTCTTACATTCTCTGTAATCACTGCTGGCTGCTATGAGAGACATGACCCTGGATTAGACAAGATCTGACCCAGCCTAGCAGCTCACGAGTGCCCCTTCCACAACACTGCACTAAGAAACACCCTTGGGGCTTTAGACTCTATGGCTCCTGAGTTTGGGTTGATTCAAGGGGTACAAGAGACTCTGGGGAATTAAGCTTTTTTTTAATTTTTATTTTAAATCCAACCCTCATCACAGTTCCCTCCCCACTTCAATGTTTGTTTGCTTTGGGGCCCCAGTGGTGGTATATTTTGCAAATTACTTTTTTTTTTCCTCCTCGTATACTTCGACAACCATACACATGCTTGTATAAAGCCGCTTAATCAAGCATAAGGAACAAGAGTTTGCACTATATACTGACACAGAGATCGGGAGGAACACAAAGCGTTCCCATTTAACATTTTATACATCACAAGTTACACCAAAACAGATGTAAAACAAGCCAAATCCTCATTATATTTTACATATACCACAACACAAATCTTTGTGCATTAAATACAGCTGAAAGGGAGCTGTGGAGTTGGCATTAGCTTGACAGATGCTGAGATGAGCTGCACCAGAAAGGAATATCTCAGCCTGAAACAGTGCATGTTAAAAAGGCATCTGCTTACTGTTTGATATATGTATTTATTTACATAGACAGCTTGCTGACACACTGAAAGGTTGGGGAGGGTGGTGCAGGCTGGCATTTTTAACTCTCAGCAGGCATTCAGCACGCAGTTTGTTATCCTTTGGTCATGCCACAAGCTTCCATTTTATTACCGAGCGGTGGCAAAAGGGGGGAGCAGGGAAGGGAAGCGGAGTCCCCTCCGCTGTGTAGACTTGGCTCCCCTCAGCATACAAGGCAGCACTTCCAAGTTCAGCCTCCACAGGCATGTTGCCCCTAGGGCTTACCCCCCAACTTCTGGGGCCTCTGTGCCTTTGATATAGACATGAGAAGAGTCCCTCAAAAGCAAGTCAAGCACGGCTTCTTGTGCATAAAAAGAGATCTTCTTTAACAAGAAAGAAAATTAATTAAGTGGGTAAAATCCCACAGGTTGGAACAGCAGCTGAGGAATTATCTTTCTATCAGGTTGGTAATGAGGACTAGAAAACCTCACACAGACACTAACAGCTTTATATGGGCTCATTGGCATTCCAGATCAGATGCAAGCCTTGGCGTTCCCAGGAGCAGCAGATGCAGCTCCAGTTACAGACCAGACTCAGGGCAAACCACGGTTTGCCCTGCTGAAAACAGTATCACCACCATGTCTGAAAATGAAAGGTACGTACCTATCTAGCAGAATAAACTTTTTCCCACAGAAATTATGCCCAGGGAGACTGTAGGTCACAACATCCAATGCCCAGGTTGATCTGACATACATATCTAAACACAGGTTTCAGAGGTAAGGGTGTGTGCTAGAGAAAGAAAGAGAGATTTATTCAACATGCTGTGGGGAACATGAACAGCCAGCACACGTCTAGGCGCACATCAAATGACATGACCAGACGCTGACCAAATCCACCTCCTTTACCCTACTAATTTCCCCACCAACACTACGGGCTGCTTAACCACCAACACTCACAAGTACTATTCAATTTTAACCAAATCATGTAGATTATTTCCTATTCCCTGCAATGGGAAAACTACCTGATTTGGGGTCAATGACAAGAATGGCAAGCAGTGAAGCATTCACGGTAACCACTGCAACAGGGGAGCGCTACCACAAAGAAACCGCGGAGCCTACTGAGCATGACACTGAACTGTGCCAAGCTACTAAAAGCTACATTTCAGAAACGCATTAACTTCCCTGGCTACTAAGGCAAAGGAATCTGCCCCCTGCCCCCTGCGCCCCTCCCCCCCCCCCAAAAAAAAAGAAAGGAAAAAAAAAAGAAGTAAACTACTGGCCACCTTTCAAAAAACAGGCCTTTGGACATGTTCCTGCCTCTTTGTTACTATTTGTAACCCAAGAGTCCCATGAGACCCCACAGAACCAAGCTTTTTACTGTGAGCAGCATGAAAGATCCCCCCTGCCCCAAAAGCTTGCTGCCTAAACAGACAAAAAGCAGGAAAACAGGAAATACTAGTATTTCCCTTGTTAGAGATGGGAAGTAGAAATCCAGAGAGATACTGGTGGTATCTCTTTTACTGGTGGTAAAAGATCAGACAGAAGCCAGCGACAGAACTGGGAAGAGAACATCTTCAGTCTCAAGCCTATTCCTTCGGTATGGAGATCACTGTTTCTTCCTTTCTCACTCTCCTGTCTTTCCCTTAAGGTTGCTTCTTTTACCGCTTGTAAAGTTCATCCTTAAAAGCAAAGTCCAGAGCCTACCGATGTGCTTCTCATTTTCAGGAGGAGGAAGCTTAGGGATTCTGGTGTAAATGAGCACAAGAAATTCTCAGCTGGCACCCCAAAAACTGCCCCACAGAGGCCACTTTTCCTCCTTTAAATGAACAGCAAATACTGGTATGTGCTGTTTCGTACAGGTTTTTAATATACCTAACCATGGGGCCTTCAGCTGACCAACTCAGAACCACGCTAGTGCATGTACTTATGAAGTAGATTTTTCATATGCTACCTGTGTGTTATAAGTCAATACAGATGATATCCCTACCAGATGAGACAATTATTTTGCAATCATATTGAAATGAAAAATACTTCTTCCAAAGGTTTCACTAATTACCCAGGCTTACCAAAGGCTAAGGATGATGGAGTATTTTCCCACCATCTCTGCCTCTCATTAATCCAAATGCCCTCTGTGCCCTAAGCTTATTGGAAAAAGAAACCAACGGCACTTCCTGAGCACTAGGATTAGATCACCTACCCTGAGGAAGCAGGTTGCCTAACAGAAGCATTTACATTATTAATAGCTATTTCAAATCATTTTACATCGTCTTTTAACAAGCACCACTACTTCCTTAGTTTCTCTTGGGTTTCAAATATCTGTAGTGTATAAACAATGGTTAGTCTAACTGTTTTTCAAGTTATTCTTTCTTGTTTGACTCAGAAATGACGCTTTCTGTCAGCTTGAACTGTTAATTTAGGTTTGCTGCTGCTGCTCGCTCCCCTTCCCTTGAATAAAGGGCTGGCTGATCCCTGGGCTACTGTGGCACAGCACTTGGGTTTTCACACTCAAGCAGTCACTCCATTAGCTCTGACAATCTGGCGGGTGTGTATCATACTTTTCCAAGGCTCTCACCTACCTCCCGTCTTCTCTTTCCTCAGATTCACCTGAGCAGACACATTGACACCTTGGGGCAGGATGTTCCCGGAATTTCAGGAGCAGCCAAGGGTGGAAGGAAAACACACATTCAAGGCAGCACACACTGTATGTGCAGCAAGGGTGTATGTTTATTACTAGCAATTCAAACATCTGCCGGTAGCAAGGTTAGTTTGGAAAGGCTTTGATTCCCGCCTAGGGAATTTAGTGTCATTTGCTTGCTCCATGAGAGTGCCATGGGCTTCCTCATGCAGTGTTAGATCCAGATATACTCTTATGCATTACAGAGTTTTATGTATAATACATGTGTATGCGATTCTGGTGCTTCAAAAGATTTCTCAGTGAAAAAGCTAATATAGAATGGAGCACTTCATGGAGTTATACAGCTCTTCAATTCTCTTTTGGAATGCATCATTAGTTCTGCATAGCTGATATCTCTGCTTTATCTGCTTCAGATCCCCTTTCTTTAAACAAACTCCAGATTCCCCCCACTGCTGAAAAAATGCCTCTTAAGACCTGATTGTTTTTCTTGAAAGACACAATAATTTTAAAGGACTTAGCAGTAGCATTTCAAGAGGAAAAAGCACACAAAAACCAATAATCAAATGGTAAAGGCCAAGGAGAAAGCCACAGCCAGTTATGGAAAAGGACATGCAATGCTATTCCATTATCCTCTTGAAATGAAGAGTAAAAGCTTGCAAAATTCCATTCCAGTGCCTGCAACTCCGCCTAAATCCTCCTGACCACAGCAACAAAGCTATTACATACCACGCGTCTTGGCATTTTCATCATGTTCCAAACATCTAGCACATGGCTCAAAGGTTTCAGCCCTTCAGACTAATGAATCTTGTGATCAGCACATGGAATCAGATGCAAGTGCAAGGAGAAAAGGAAGATGATTTTCTGAGATGTGGAGGAAACCACCCTCTCCCCTCATATCCCTCTTTATTTTCCCCACTGAACAGGTCAGGTCTTCTTGCCCACACGCTACATCGCCCTAACCTCTGTCACTCAGTGTCTAACCTCCTGCTGCTCTTAACTGCCTTCACAGAATTTGAGGTGGCTCTAGGTGTGCATAGGTGCAAATGAACCACAATAAAGATTTGATTTTTGCAAATTACCAAACTTACTTAACCTCTCAATAAAGGCTACCATAGAAAGGTACAGTGCAAATACAACTCCTGTCTAAGTCAGTCAAATTAGAGCTTTGAAGATTATCAGTGAGAAAACTTTATTGGAACAATGCAAGCCAGCAAAGACACATACCACACATGGAAGTACAGTTTGAGTGACTTGGTTGGAAATGATATTGTCACTGTGCAGTAGGGCTGCTCATGAGAGCAAACTGTAGTAAATGAAGAGCTGAACCCTATAGAAATAGCTACTAGATTTTCAAGTACCAAGAATCAGATGCCAGAATGTAAACACTATTAACAACATAAAGGCTTCAAAAGGGTTTACTCTGCACAACAGAAAGGCACCTGTTCATCGCAGAAAGCCAGTAACTGGAAGGGTTGAAGGACGTACAGACTCAGCCAAACAAACAGCAGCAGAAGACAGAGAAGAACTCCAAGTTAGCACCAGGCAAAAGGATACATCCATTCTTTTCTTCTTCTCCCAGAAAATAAAAATAGAAAATTGGGATATTTTAAGAGCTATGTTTTTCTTTTTACCTTCTACTCCCTGTAAGTTTAAAAGAAAAAAAAAATAAAAGAAATAACCTCTGATCACCAGTCCTTCAGGAAAGAGCAAATCTAACGGACTTTTTTTCTAGAATGCAGTGTGAAAACGGTCAAAACTTTTCATTGGTCTGAAAGAAACATGACTACCAGTAAATGTATCGGCAATTCCAGCATGTGGTAGAAATATAGAGATGGGGTAATTTTTTTCCTTAGGCAAGGCTCAGTTGTACAAGCACCTTAAAGCCATTTTGTACTGTGTGGCAGTCAGGAAAATTATAGTACATCAGAATGGACTGACTAGGGAGATGGCGGCTATTTATTTCTTGCTGGTATTTTCTCATGATGGTGCTTTTGAGGACTCATACCAGCTTTCATTACTGGGGCATGTCCCCTGTTTGCATATGTTTTTCATCAGCTGCTTTTCCCCCAATCCATCCCACTGGTATTCTCTTCTGCTGTCTCATTCAACAGCTTTAAACAACTAGTAATCAAAAGCAGGGTAGCATAATGGAAGTTGCAAGTACGGAGCTGGTCACGCAGTTTAGTTCAAGGACTACTGTTGTTATTACAGGACACAGGCAGAATAAAATACTCTGCAGGTTCTGCAGTAATGCTGAATGAACCCAGCTCCCAAAGGATCTCCCAGAACTGGAGAAATGGGATGCCACCCCTCTGAAAGCAGCAGAAAGCAAGCTCTTTGGCTCACGGTCACAGTGCATCAGCAAAGGAATATTGCTCCTCACTTTCCCACTTATTAATACAGTTATTAAAACCTGAGACAATGTCTTCTGTTGTAAAAACACCATATTGTCAGAGAATACTCTTTTGGAGGACTGTGAGGCAATTAGTGAAAGCGCACTTCTGAGCCTGCTGAACACAAGCAGAGGAGGGACAGCCAAGGGAAACAACGATTCCATTGAAACTGAGGGCAAAACTCCACGTCTGCAACAGGAGCACAACCAGATCCCACACAGATGGATAGGGAGAAGCTTCACTGAGAAGGACAACATTTTCAGAAGTGGTCAGTGCTTTGGGGATGCATCCATACAAATGTCTCAAGCTGGGTATCCAAGACTCCTCCTCAGGCAAGAAATGCTTGGCCATTTCTGAAAACCTGGCCCTTTGGAAGTGCTTCAAGTGAAGCAAAAAAAAAAAAATCGACCCATTCTCAAAACTTTTAGATGTCATTGAAATAAATGGTGGGACTTCTGCCTTGCTCATTACCCCACAATTTTAGAAGTGTTTCCAAAATACTGCACATGCTGATGTTACTGTCTGTTGCTTTTGGAGCCTGGTCATGTAATAGGCTGTAGGAGCCAAAGTGTAACTTTTTATCAGCCTGAGCAATAGAGAGGGCTTCTGACTCTCAGTTTCCTCCTGACAACGGGACTGCAAATACTCTTCGCCATTGCAGGGGCTATTACTTCCAACCAAGACCGTACATTCTGCTTTTCCATTGCAGAGCTGCCTGCAAATTAATATCTCGAAAATGAACGTGGCCTTACTTTTTGCCTGACTTTCCCCCACGCTTGTTTTTTTTATTTCAACTTTTTTCAGCATTTCAATAAATGGCACATCTGCACTTCAGCATTTTGCACCAGACTAGAAACAGTGAGCTTGAGAGACAGGGGAAAAAGAAAAGACCAACACCATTTGTAAAAGAGTTTGACTAAGACAGGGCACGAACTAAAATCAGCCTATTGGCCTTACAGTCAACCACAGGAGCTTTTACTAGCACTTAGCTTTTGACTGCACCATTCCACAAGAGTCTAGAGGAGGCAGCATCCCAGCTAATTAGGCAGGGATTGCAATCAGGAAACCATGACGAGGAAACTATCAACTGCACAAAAACTCTCTGCTGCATTATTTGTTTTGGACTCTTGGGCACACAAGCACACAAAAAGGCTCCCAGCACAGTTATGGTGTAGCCACTAAAGAGAGCATTACTTGCTCTGGACAGCTGTATTTAATTTTGGACGGAGCTGGGTGTTTAAAGGCCCTCAGAAAGCAGCTCCTAGCTGCGATAAGCTGAAGAGACCTCCTCCAAGGGGAAACCTTTGTTCCCTTTGACTCACCTGGTGAAAGTTGCAGCTTATAATCCACAATTACTTAAGTCGGCTCTAATGTCTGGCTACCAGTTGGCAAGACACTGCAGTCTGCAGACAGCTCAAGCTAGGACCATGAATAAATAATTTCCACCAGCTGGGAAATGTTTTCTGGCACATGGGAAGTGAGCCCAGCAACTGGAAGAAAGGACAAAGCCTTAGGAGGCTGTGAAACCTTGTTATTTTGCAGTGATGGTGCAATCAAGCGGTACTGATTGGTTTCAGCCTTTAGAGGTTCCTCCACACTTACACAGCTCCAGTCCATCCAGGCAAAGCATCAGACACCTCTTCCGAGGCACAACCAAGTCAGTCTCAAGACAGTGAGGACAGAGAGATGTAGCATGTATATCCCCTCACCTAAGTACACCTCCAAGCGAGTTTGCCAGAGCTTCCAAGACACGTGTTGCTAAAGCATTCAGCCCACCCTATCTCCTAGCTACGACATAAACCAGCTGCATTTAAATGAAAGGTGGGTGAGAAGGACGACTAAAGTTCAGGCACCAGCTGCCATCCCAGATGAAAGCGGTCAGAGCAGAGCAACCTTACAGCACAAGTGCCTGGAACCAGAGGCCTCCTTCCCCTTGGACCTAGCCGCAGGAGGAAGACTAGTGGAGGAAGCATTTGGCTCACCGTGAGCTTTTTTTGCTCAGCATCTCCTTTGAACGGCCACCACGCTGGCCTGCTCTTACCTGGGCATCTCCTTCAATCGTCCCGACCCCACCGCTCACGCTCAGCCAGCAGACTCCTGTAGCGGGAGTTAACCAGCAATGAAGAAGGTCAAGCAAAATCATCGGCGTCACCTCCTCACCAAGCTCTCCTCTGCCAAATGAACCGCCAAGCAGTAAGACGAGAAAGCCCTCACTAAAAACAGCTGCAAGATGCGAGAACGTCTCTCTGTGCCCAGATAACGCTCAACAGGGCCCTTCTCCGTGTGCAGCTGTTTCCAGAGCACCGAAACCAGAAAAATCCAAGCCAGACAAGTAGCTCTTCAAGGCAGACATTAAACATTCATTTGTAATAAACACCCTCCCGAGCCCCAGGGACCAGCGAGAGGTGTAAGGAAACACAGCAAACAGAATCCAGAGAGGCCAGACTCACAATGTCTCGCACGGCGGTTATCTGAATATGCGAAGGAAAAAAAAATAGAACTGTTTTCAAAATGGTCCAAGTGCTAAGAAACAGAAATTAAATTTTATATTTTGTTCACTTCAGTTCTTCGAGGGCAGTTTTCCCTTGTCTCTGAACAAAAGAGAGCATGCTTCTCACTGTTATTTTAGAACTGTATAAAAGAATTTCAAACATGCTCTCTACATGGCTTTGCAATGCAGTCCTTGGACTGAAATGTCTCCACACTTGCAATCTTTTCATTTTCTCTCTCCAGAGCAGTGGGGGCAGTTGGGGAGGGCGAGGGAGAAAGGGATCTGTGAGGCAACAGAACAAAGATTGGGATTTGGGAGAGTGGCTGGCTGCTGGTCATTTAATGGCCTTGGCTTGTCCAGTTAGAGCACTGGATTTTATTTATCTATTTATTTTATATTCATGGCACTGCGGTTTTTAACAGATCTGTGGAGCTTTAGGAACATAAAACAGGAAAAATCTTTCAAAATCAGATAGAAGGACACACATAAGGCAGGTGGCAGCCAGCACTGAGGATGGAGGTCACTATATACCGTTTCCACAGGAAACGCTTCTAACCGTTAACAATACATATGTGGATCTTTTTCATATAATGGCTTAATTTCACATAGGGGAAAAAATAAGTATTATAAAGATTAATATTTTAATATTATAGAAAGAAGATGGGCAAACACACTTAAAGTAATAGAAATGCAGCTGAGTGCATAGCTGAAGCTTTACAGCAAATTTGTTCATTTACGGTAACGTCCACTGTGTATTAGTATTTCCATAAATACTCTCGTAAGTAAGATTATCAGCAGAAACTGAAACAATCGTTTTTAAACAAATGTTAATGAATGGCTGCAGAATAAGAATTTTGTAATTCAATGCAAATATTCGTGCAAGAAGCTAGATCCTATGAATTATACGCATTTAGTCAAGGAGCAGAAATACTATTGTGTGACCTATATGTCAAAATACAAACTGAATTGTGCAGCTGGAAGCTGAACACTTGAATACCAGCCACTGAATACTAAAAAGGAATTGCTTGTAAACAACCAGCAAACCAAGAAACAATCTATGAATAATTTCAAATAACTCATGCAATTGGGAAGTCTATAAACTATTTGTAGACAATTTGTCAATAGAAGAACTTTCACAGAAAATTATATTTTAAAATTGCTGCAAATTATCATGTAGCTATCACAAGAACATTTATGATTCATCATGAAGAGACATAAGTAATTATACCAGGGGTTGGAAAGGCATTTTCTCTCTTGTATTATATTTTGTAACTGATCAGGTGTATTAGGATAGTATTTTTAATTATAATTCTGCTGATCCCCAAGGCATAAGCCATTAGTGAGTGATGGAGGCAAGATGATGAAACTTCATGGCTAAGTAGTCTGATTCGCTCCCACCAAGTTTGAGCAAAATCTGACGTCAGTGAATCTGTACTTGAAGGTACTAATGTCATTATTCAATCTCATTCTCGCAGATGGTCATACCAGATAATAACTTCATTCTCTTGATTTGCAGAAGAGCAGTGACACCTTTTCAGTGCAGCACAACCCTCTTTAATCCTTTAAAAATTTAAAGCACCTGATTTGCTACTACTGTCCAATTGAAAAAAAAAAAAAAAAACAACAAAAAAACCCCAAACCTTCCCTGAGCTAGATTTTCCAAAAATCCCTAAGAGCTCTCTAAGAGCTGCGGGACAGGGATCCCAAGCCAGACATGACAGTTGGAAAAAGAAGATTGGTAACCTCTCTACACCAGTAAGTTAAGTCAATTATTTGTTGGATTTACCACAGTACTGCATGAAGAGGGAGCAAGCGGCCACCAAGAAGCCTCAGTCCCCCGGGTTCACAGCACCAGTTCCTGATGGAAACTTCATGAGCCTTCCAGTTCATGAGGAAAAGAACAGGTTATGGGACACAAGGAAAGCTGGCCCTGTTCGACTACGACGAGATCTACTTCGGGAGCAACAGGAAACACATTTTTAGAAGGATCTTATTCTGAAGGAGAGAATTCCCAGAGCCACGAATCCTGTAAAAGCATTAGGTTTCCTTGACCTCAGTAATAAAATGGCAGGAGCCAACATTGCTGCAGAGATTTTGCAACATTTAAGAACGATTCCATGGTTCTACTTCTCTCAACAATTTTGAGTTTCGTTTGCTTTATGAGTTCTTCTATCAGCATAACATGGAGAGCAGTAAGTGACATCCTTTGTTGCAAGCAGAAGGCTTTATTCCCTTCCTCTTCACCTAGAATTAGAGCACCGCAGTAGATGGTCCAGGAGGCACTAATCACATTGACTAAACCAAGTTTGCTAAATCACAGAAAGCAGAGCAGCGGAAGGGGGGAACAACCTCCCTCCCAAACAATTTGAGGGTTTTGTTACTCTTCGTTGGGTCATGTACATGGATTCATTTGGGGTTCTACCACCTGCCCCTTCTAAAAGGTTTACAGCTCCCTGCTTGTTGCATCTCAGCAGCGCAACATCTCCACAGCCTTCCATTAAATTACACATTTGGGGAAATGTTAACAGTCATGAGACTTAGCATTCTTCCTGTGCATTTTACAAGTGGTCTCAAACACTTGTACTGTTTCCTTCAGGTCAGGTACAAGACCAGATGAAGAACTTACTCTCAGGTGTAACTTGATATCTTCCAAAAAGGAGCAGGGCAACCTAAGCAGAAGGTTACTTTTTGCTAAATACAGCTTTTCCCTGTAGTTGTACCTCTCCTGGCCCACATGAAATTCATTTGGCAGTAACAAGGGCAGATTAGAACTCGCATTAGCACATCAGTGCGGTATAACGAAGCTTTCAAACAAGGCTAACGTCTTTGGAATTGAGAGAGAGAAGGTAATTGAAAAGGACAGGAGAGTGGTCACAAATATACTACACGTTAAGTGCGGAGTCCAACAATTTGGAATTGGCCCTGGCACAGTTGTCTAGTCAAGATTAATCCCATTTCTGCCAGCACTCAGCCACGCTTCTGTGATGTCCCTTCCCTGGACACTCTCTTCTCCTGTTTGGGTCACCAGTCAAAGGAAATCCTAGGACAACAAGCACCTCCTCTGGGGCTTTATTTAAACAGACAGCTCCTCCTGAAGAAATGCCAGCGTCATAATGACATCCAAACCTTTTTTCAACATTTCACAATGTGTTTAAGGAGGAGAGGTGTCGTCAGGCTGAAAAGCTCAGCCAGCTGGCCATTAGGAACTAGCCATATTTCTTGAGGTGACCGACATGAACTCTTTTCTTCGTATTTCTCACCCTGCTTCCTCTCGGGATGAAGTTGTAGTGTAACTGTCTCACATCGCCCAGCTGCAGAGGCCGGGCAGAGTTTGCCCGGACACCTCGGAGCTCTCCCAGCTCAGGCAGTGGGGCAGGCAAAGCAGCTCCCAGCCTCCTCCTCCTGATACACTGAGGAACTTTGCTGTCATGAGGGTACCGAGCCAACACGTCACGGGTTTGGGGCCTCACGGAAAACGTATCTTTAAAAAAAAGAATAATAAACCTTACTTACTTTTGAAAAGGAACTGTAACATCACCAGGAAAAACAAGCAATTAAAACTCAGTTCCCAAAGAGTTTTACAATGGTCACTTGACTCTGTCCTCAAGAGACAAACAACTTTATTACCTCTTCTCTCACTAACGTACCCCTAACCTACCCCAGCTTCACAACTACATTTTCTCCAACAGATGGTCTAAGTGATTAACATAACTTTGCTAAACTCAGGGAAAGTGTTCTCAACACGTATTTATTTAGTTTTGAAGGCTGATGCTTCTATTTCAGACACAAGAAACCACGTTTGCATGTTTAAAATGTTACCTCCCCCGGCAATATCAATAGGCCTGATAAAAGATACAACCTACTTTCCCTGTCAGCCTCGCCCAAGAAATTGCCACCGCTAGATGTATTTCAGTACAGCTCTTTCCACCGAATCTGCTTATATGTCTCTCTGCCGACCTGTGTTCGTATTTCAGTCAATAAAGGATGAAACACAAAAAGCAACAGCTTTCCCCTTGAAGCATACTAAGGCATTTGCTTGCTGTAGCATTTGTATTTGCTACCAGTACAAGCAGGATCGTGTCGTCCTTTTCTTAGACCAAGTGCTCAGGGAAGAAGAGGTCAGCAGGAGTAGAGCTTGCACTCACAAGTGAGAGACCTTGCTTTCAAGTCTTTTGTACAGTATTTACGAAGTATCGATGGAAGCAGTAGGTGGCAGCTGGTTAACATCCTGTGACACCACTACAGAACAATTTTGACCAGAAGTTAAAGAGAGCCTCATAATTAATTGAGGCTACAGGAGGAATGCAGGCAGACTGACTAATTACCTCGGATACTCTGGCTTAAGGCGCTTGCTGTTGCAACAAGTGTTAGGGGATCTCTAGTTCATAAGCAGTCAGGATCTCTGCTTTGTGTCTCCACTAAAGATGCATTTCTAAATACCCAACACAGCTCCCTCTGCCAGCGCCTTCACTCCGTGTTGTACTGCAACAGCCATCGTTTTCATTTCCCTCGCACAACACAGCCTTGCTCAGATCTGCCATCCGCTCCTGACAACCGTAAGATCTCACTGTTATCTACTGACCAGCAGGAGAAACAAAATGTGAATATTGAGGTCAGCATAAAATAATATCAGCATTGCCACCCCTAGCCCCCCGAGCTGAACATTTACTTGGAAACAACCGAAAATCATTCCTGCACTGAGAACCTTGTGAGGTTCAGCAAAGCCAGCACGAGGCAAGTGGAGCCAGCATATTAAAAAAAAAAAAAAAAAAAAAAAAAAAATCACATCTCTTCAGAGGCTCCATGGAAGGAAAAAAATAGAGTAACTTTAAAATAACTTTCATACAGCATTAGCCAAAACGCCTGCTAAGGCTACTTACACAATAAAACAGCTTCTGATTTCTGCTTAACCTTGTGACCTTTTAAATCCATAAGTGGGAAGCTTTTAGGTTAGAAAAAAGTAAAAGGAGGGATCAAGTTAAAAAGTTCACCTGGCAAATATGCAAGAGGCTTAAGAACTACCAGCCTCATTTCCCCAGATTAATCTGCAGTGCAAATGTGAAGATGCTAATGATTTATTTCCTACCCCTCTGCACCAACTCCCTCTTGGTCTCTTTAAGACAGAAAAACGAATAATAATAATAATAAATGTATGCGTTCCTTTCATTAACGACTCTGAACTCGCATTTCTGACTTGGTATTAAAACATCAAAAACAAGCTCCCCAACCCCCATCACACCGGGTGATCAATGCTTCTTTACCACTTAGAGAAGATCTAAGGAGGCACCTAATACATTTAGTATGTTACAGTCACCAGCACAAATTCTTTTCAAAATGTAATAATCCCCTCCACGTGACACTTAACTCCCCAGTAGGTCCTTTTGCAGTCAGGTTAATAGCCTTCATATTATGTAGGTAAAAGAAGATTAACAGTGAATATGTTGAATCCAAGTCCATAGTATGGTACCTCCTCCTTTTGTTTGGTTCCAGCCCTGCTGGCCTCTATCTAGGACTTGACAAATAAATCCCATTTGGCATTGCTGGCAAATGCTTCTTGATTAAGCATTTGGGATCAAAGAGTCTTCTCCTTTCCTCACCTGGCAACTCTAGTGGTCTAGTCTCACTTTAATTTGTCTTCCTAGTGCAGCAGAAACAGTAGCAAGCAAGCAAGCACAGAGAATAATTAATTTCCCTTAAGAAATTCAGCTCTCAAAAACTTATTTCCAAGTATTGCATTTTATCCGCTTTGCCTTTAGAAAAAACCACCATATTTTCAGAACAAAATGCCATATCTTCAAACTTCAGCAGGCACCCAAACTCCACTAAACTCATAAAATCCTCAACACAGGATGGAAGAGTAAGCTCTAAATATGACTTTGTATTCTTAACAAAAGGTAGGTGTTGCCTCTCTCTTGTGTTTCCTTCCTGAAAACAGCACTCAACAGATCTGCAAGCACAGTTTGTTCCGCCCAAGTCAGGAAACCCTCCGAGCAGCAGCCTCCCCCATGAGCCAAAGGAGCAAAAATTCTCTTTAGGTAACAGCAAGGCAGGGAGTAGAAAACACCACCTTGCTCCCCCAAGCAAGGCTAAGCGACCCGGGTTGGCGATGGGGCAAAACCACCCCGTCACCTTTTTATACAGCTTGTTCTCCTCAGGGCTGTTCTGCAGAGAGCCTGTTGGTAACATGCAACAACCAGGTGCAGGCAAGAGCAAGTGGGCTCGTTCAGCGCACAGCAGAGACATGGGGAGCTTGGCTGGGGAGGAAAAGAAATAGGAGACAACAGAAAAAGGCAGCAGGTCCTGAAATTCTGAAGTGCTTTGGCCTAATGAGAAGAGGATTTTACAAATAGCAGCTATGAACCTGGTCAAAATCATAAACACGTGAAAGGAAAATAGGCTGCCAGAAACCACCTGCCGCCACATGTACAGTTACAAATCTCTCCTCCCCAAAGGAAACGGGAGCCTTATATTTCAGGGATTCGATCATGTTTCCAAAATGAAACGCAGCTGATAATAAACAAAACCCCAAATACCCATGAAACACAGAGCTGTTCAGTGATATAAAGTCAGATTTCCAGCTCTCTACTTGCTAGTAGCAGCCAAGGACAAATCCTTGCTTCGAGTAGGGAATAGACTGCAAAAGCAGCCAGGGAATCATTTCTGTTGGGTGCTGTCAAGAGTTTTGAGCTGGATTAGGCAGAATCTCTAATCCTCTTCCACCATCCACTCCAGCCAGGTCCTGGAGTGCCGCAGATACATTTTCAGGGAAGTCTCAAGTAAGAGCTAACTGAGAGGTGGAATTAGAACGTCCTTACCCTGGTCACCTCCTCAGGTGACAAGCTGCAAATTCACTGCTGTCCCTGAGATGGACCAGACAAGCACTGTTGTCTGACGAAGGCACAACAGCAGGACTCAGACGGGCTGGGAAAAACCCAGACATACTTAGGTGGGGAACAAGGCTTTGCAAGAACCCTTCATTTTCTGATTTTCAGATGTTGAACAGAGTCAAAATCCAGTCACACTTCATCCTCCACAAAACAAAGCAAGCTGGAAGGAGAAGGAGAGGTTATTTGCTTGTTTTAGTGACCATTTTTTTTCCCCAAACACAAGCCTAACTGATATTTTCTAGCCAAAATTTCTTCTCTGATTAAAAAAAAAAACAACCAAAACAAAACAAAACATAACACTCAAATCTTACAGGTTTTAGATTTAAAAATATCCATTTCATAGAAATTCCACAGAAAAGAGTGTATCTTCCTAGACCTCAAAATAATTGGGAAGAAAAGACTAAGGCATTTAGGCAAAACATGCGTCGCTGGCTCAAACTGAGCTGAATAATCACGAGTGCCCCTAACCCCAGGCTGGCTGGCGAGGCCCTAGCTTCCCCCAGCTCAGATACTAACTATAGTTGCTCATTATTATTCTGCACTGGCTCAGCACAGACAATATACACACTTTGCACTGTAAAAAAGCAAAGGAAGGCACTCTTCCTGCCTCAGTGGATTTATATTCTAAGGCCATCGATCTCATCCTGCCACTTGGTACACGTGGCAATCAGCAGATGGATCACTGTCAAAGCACTGCATCCTTTTTACCTTTCTTATACTAAAGAGAACACAGCTATATTCGGTGACTCCTTTCTGAAAACAAAGCTGGTCAAAACATTTTGAATTCAAGCTCGCCCAACCAAAATGAGAGCGCAAAAAACATTCCATGGTGATCTCTCCTGGTTTTCAAATCACTCTCCTTGAAAAGCAGCTTTGAAGAAGATAGTATTCGAAGAATATTTGGAGCTAACCGAGCACAGCTTATGAGGAACCAGCAGAGCTTGAAGCACTCTAATTCTCCCTTGGTAAGGAGGTGCTGGTTTTAATGTGATTGCCCCAAAAGCAGAGACGGGAGCCCCTCTGCAGCGCTGCCACCAGGCACTCCACACTTGGGAGATCTAGTTGCAAACGTACCTTAATTTGCTAGGATAGGATCAGGTAAACAAAAAGAAACTTTGCACTGACATAGAGAGGGTAGTGACTTTTATTTGCCCAGCCTTTGTCACGCAATACAGCAACCTCATATCCGATTGATACCCACCTGCTAGATCAGTGCGGTATGGTGGCTAGCAATTGCAGTGATTTGCTCCACTTTGTTGGCCACGCTAGCGCCAAGCCATCCTGCAAAAGCAAACGTCACGCTTCTTGGCCACAGATGAGGATGAGCTAAAGCCTTCATCTGATACAGCAGATAGGAATGAACGGACCTGTTTTTTTTTTTTTTCCAAGCTGTTAGATCTGTAATAATATGCCACTCCCACTGCACACCAGAATGAAAGCGGGGGGGGGGGGGAATCTACCCCCAGGGAAGTGCTCTAAGCATTACTGGAAGGAAACCTGTCTCAATTCCCACTGAAGGGAGCTGGAGGATGCAGAGATCCATCCTTATATGCAGCCACAGCAGCTAACTATATTGCTCCAGTATTCTCCAAAGCCTCCCTGCGTCTAACAGTCAGATCTGCCCTTTGCGCGTGTAACTTTTTTTTGGATGCCCAGGCCACAGCTACAAATATGCATCAATATTGGTGCTGGTAGAATGCAAACAACCTTCTGTTTCTCCTGAACACAAAGTCTCTTTTCTACAGCTCTTCTTCCCATCCTCTGGGAATCATTCGGGTGTAGCTAATAACTATCCTAAATCAACATGCCTGTAAACTCCGCGTATTTTAATTCTTCAGTTTCTGAGGCATGACATCTAATGCCTTTATTTCATAGGTAAGAGAGCAGAAAGGGCTATCAGGGTACCTAAAAGAAGAGCATCCTGCAATGCAAGGAGGTTTCTATCACTCTTCGGTCTTTGTTTGGATACCTAGTATGAAGGAGAGTCCAGATCCAAGAAAAGGCAGAGACATAGGTCTGAATGAAGTCCACTGGAAAGTCTGGAGTTTTTAACCGCCCTCCCTGCAGCCTACACCCCAGCTCTGATGCAGAGCCCCATCGTCAACAAGCGATCTCAGCGTGAGGGGGGGGAGAAATGCTCTCCCTTTTGAAAACGCAAACAAACAAACAAATAAGCAAGCCCTGGCCTTTCTGAACAGGCTGAAGCACACAACAAGGTAAAAACTGCCAGCGTGGCGGATTAATCGCTCGTTGATCGTTGTGCCTGACGCAAGGGGGGGTACCCTCTAAAGGTCCCTGCACCAAGCGTGCGCAGGGGACGAGCCTGCTTTCCATCTGAGGGTAACAAAAAATCCTCCAGCTCACCCAGCTCTGCCAAGCACACTGGAAGTCAGGGTAGCAAATGACAGCATTATGCAGTAGAACGTGAATTATGTAAAATTATGCATGCAGACAAATGGCGGGAGGGGGGGGGAATCCAACTTCTCCCAATCGTGACAGACATTAGCTCTTCAGTGTGTGCCCGCAAACTCCCTGAAATCCCCAAAGGAAGGGACACATGAGGCCAGAGAGAATCTCTCTCCCCCCACCCTCCTTTTCGTGAAAACTCCTCATAGCAAAGATAGCCTTACACGAGCATACGATACAGAATACGGGCTGGATTTTCTGCTTGCCGACTCCACTTTCATAACCCTGTGACTCCATTTGCTTTGGTGGTGTCACTCCTGGTTTACGAGGGAGGGAAAACTCAGGTCCCCAGCGTGCAACTCGGGCACCACGCCGTAAGTGGTTTCCTGTAAAGTGGTTCAGTCATGCTCTCAGAAAATAACTAGAGCCAAGAGTGATTTTATAAGCTTAGAGGAAAGTGTCTCAAGCAAGACACCACAGCATGGGTTGCAAGAGGCACAAAACACTGTATATATACTCTTTGCCCAAGGCTTGTTGTAGCAATCTCCAACTGCTGACATCTGTTAACTTTAGCAGACTTTGTAATTCTTTTTTTTTTTAAAATGGCAAAATTCAAGTCCTTACAACAAATAAAACTGAGTAAATAAGAAAACCATCCTGACAAGAAACCCTACTTTCCCTGCCCATTAAAACCTGAAACCCTTTCAAATCTTCTCTAGCAGCTGCAAGCATCCTTCTGAAAGTTTCTGGGATGCCTGTTGGCTAGCTGCATGGCAAGTAACAGAAGCCTCTAAGGATGTCTGTCTCTCTCCTTGCAGAAGGAAAGATCGAGATTAGATTTGTCAAATGAGGATAAGTTAACGGGGCCGATAAGGTTAGACATGCCAAGCAATTCAGCAAACAATTCTGGAAAGAACTATTAGATCTAGGCTAACCAAGTATGATAAATGCTGACTTTAACCCAATTACTTACAATGATTTTAGAGATCTGGGAAGAGCTGAGCACTCCAGCGTTGTAATCAATGACCGTGCAGGAAACTGGGCATGTTCCCTTCCCCACCCCACTTCCCAAAGAAACAGAAATTCAAGTTGAGCATTCCAAGATTTTGGAAAAGAAAGATCTCTGAATTTTTCTAAATTTAAAAACATCGTCCTGGCTCTAGCCAGGACTTAGCAGCTGCAAAATCAAGATCAGTTCCCAAAACTATTTTCTTTTCCTAGTTCAGCAAATTAGCTTTCCTCAAAGACTTTCATGCTCTTATGCAAGTTAGAAGACAACGGAGACATACACTTGGTCTCTGGTCTTTCTGAAGAAAACTTTTTCCCCTGACAAATAACATCAACTGGAATAGTCAAAAGAAAATATTTGTCTTAGAGAAATGCTCCATTCCTTTTTTTCTAACCTACATGCCAAAGACCCCGAGGTCATTTTCTGCTCAAGCTGGTGCCTCCCCACTTTCTGTGGCTCTGCACCATCGCTCTGTAAGAGTGAAAGTCACACCAGCCAGAGGCCAGCCCGAGGTCTGTGGCTCACTTAAGTCATACAGGCTTAACGCAAAGATCAAGGGGTTTGTGAAGCCAAGACCATTTTCATCAGATTTATAAAACTCTAGGTAGGAAAAATATCCCGGTCTCTTAGCTGCATACCACCACATGACATTTAATAATAGCAAAGACAACAACTGTGGGTTAGACGAGAGAGTTTCTCAGTCAACTTGGCTTTGATGTACGTGACTTCAATAATAAACTCATTTGCTGTTCATGTTTTCATGCTGAGGCCTTATCCAGAAGGAATACTGGCTCCTCTTTCCGTTTTTTTTCCAAAGCATCCTTCATTTATGTCATGAAACATATCAACCTAGGTTTTTTTTATCTAATTGAATTTGTGGTCCCGGCTTGTCATAGCACCAAAATATTTCTTCTTCAGTATTTTTTTAAAGAGCATACATACATTCACATGTGCTTCAACAAACCATTTTGGACAGGGAAGTTTTGGGGGAAATAGCTTGGAGAGGTTTAAAAGAAATTAATGCTATTTAATTATTAGGATTTGTAGAACAGAAATACAGCTCCCAGCGATTTTTTCTTTTTCAAAATAATTCTGTACACTAGAAAAAGCCTTGAAGTTACTGCAAACTGGCAAACTCCAGACCCAAGGATTATTTTGTAGAAGAGAGTACGAAAATATTTTTTATTGCAAGCATTCACAGTTACAGTGGTCTTGAATTATGCTGGATGTCTAAACCAGAGCTAAATGTAAACAGGATATACCAGCATGGTCTGTGCTGAACCAGCAAATTAAATACAAAGAAAAATGAAAGAGAATTTTGTTTCAAGATTGTGCGCTCACTTACAACTCCAGGATCGTGATGGCTTACGTGTACTTTCTCCTCGCGATGCTTTTATGAACCAGAGAAAGTCTAGACGCTACAGAGAGCTGGAGCTCCCCGAGGCAGCTGGCTGCCCACAAATCCACGCGTTCCCACTCTGCAGGGTGCAACCAAGCTCCACGCGCTCAGTCCCAGTGTAACCAGGGTAGTGCCTGCCGGCAGCCCCACTAACGAGCCTCTCTGAGGCAGCTCTTTATTAGTAGCAGCACAGCTCCGTGTTTTTAAGGCTAAATGACTTCCAGGCTAAGCTAGCACGCAACTGTAGTAGCAAAACTCCTCCAAATCAGCTGTGACTCCTTAGCGTGCGCAGATGCACGGACTCAAGTCGGGATCACCAACACAAGGTAAGGAGAGCTTAAGAACCTAATGACCTGCGATTTTTCCTAAAGGGCTTGTTTAAGGAAGTTTGGCTGGCAAGCAGGTGAGGGAAGGAGAACTTTGGATGGATGACATTCTTTGATTTAGGCGTTTGTATTTCAATGGCTTCGTGGCCAGAAATTCACCTATCACCTGGGTGCTGGGCACAACTGACAGACTTGGAAAAGAAGTGTGAAACGGCAGTGGCTAAAAGAATGATCTAAGAATAAACTACTCAGATGCACAAGTAATTCGATATCTCCAGGAAGGGGGGTAAGAGTTAAAAATGGTGTGGGAAAGAAACCATGTGAAGTGATGAGTCAGCAAGTAATCAGTTAAAACATCTAGCTTTAGCTGTGGAGCACTGGCCCTCTGGAAATCATAATTGGAACAGAGCCTAATACTGTCCAGCTGCTCCCTTCCACCCTAAGCTCAGGGGCACCAACTTTAACCAAAAAGGCCAGGGCAGACACTGGAGAATCTTCCTGCTTGCCGAAAAATTAAACGCTCCCTCCCATGAAAAACAGTCCAAATGAGGCATACAGCTATTCCTGGGCTCTTCGTCATTCCCTAATTCACCCTGTAGCACGAACACCGCTCGCACTGGCTGGGAATCAGTACGGCAACACAATTATTTCTGTTCTTTAAACAAAGCTCTGCTGGGCTTGGGTGACTAGGTGCTTAGAGCTGAGAAGCAGGTGACTAATTTTGCTTGGCAAGGACTCCGAGCTGGCAGTACCTCCAGGGATAACAAACCCAAGCAACGTGCAAGGGTTCAACGACACTCAGTCCGAGGGAAATTAGGAAGACCCCAGAATGGCGTGCATTGAGAAATGCACCTTAGGAAGCAGACGTGCGAAGGGCTGTCCTGCTAGGACAGCGGCAGGCAGCAGTGGGTCCTGCGAGGGGGGCGAGGGGCAGCGAAAGCTGTGCTGCCCCGCTCTGCCCCAGCCTTCAGGATCACAAATCCTGCCGGCCACATTTCCAGCCAGCACTGGCTGGCAGAGAAGTACAGCTGATCTAAGCTGTCAGAAACAGTTTCTTTATTAATACAGGCGAAAATCATCTTTGAGCATGGAGGCAGCTTAACTCGAAACGTTAAATAAAGCTGATCTCCACCAAAGTGTTGAATTCATCCATACAGCCAGAAGAAGGAATGAAGAGAACAGACTCCAAAGAAATTAAGCTGCCTCTAACCCTTATTGTCAGTTAGAGCATTTGATCGTTTACTCAACAAGGGGCTAAATGCCACTCTGCCCTAGCCCTGAATTCCCACATAAGGTACAACATTTGTTTGGCCCCTGACTTCAAAGTTTGCTAAGAGCTATTCCTGCTACATGGATTGCACCCGTAGGAGAAAACAATTTTCAGGAGGAAGTACTCAAGACCAGAACAGTGGTTCTGGGGCTGTTTGGCCCTCTTCAACCTGCAACTGGTTTTGGTGAAGCCTTCTTCAAGAGCTTGGGCTCATTCGAAAGAAATTCTTACTACAGCAATCTCAAACAGAAAGGGCGAGATCTGAGCTCTGCAAGAGTCAATTTGCAGTACCATGCAATACCTCAGTACCAGAGGGTTTCCCTTTCCTGGAATATTAGTTCTCACCAATCTGCATTAGTCCATGATGTTTATGTTAGTGCAGAGGAAGAGTCCAGTGGTTTGTGGGAAAGAGTGGGTCCTGTGAGATACTCTGTTTCAAGCCCTGCTTTACTACAGATTTCCCGAGTTATTTGGATAAGTCACCTCTCTGAGCTGCTTCTTCATATCTGGGGATAAAGTCCCTGCCCCGCTACAAGCAGGCTTGCAAATCCCACCAAGTGTTGCCTGGCTAAACTGAAAACCAGGGTGGCTGAAGGAGGGTGGAAAAAGACAGAGGCTGTCCAAACTGAACCTGATGGAAGAGCTCCCATACGCACAAGTATGTGTTACCAGCAGCGTCTTCCATCATTTACTCCTTGGTTGGTCAGATTTTTTCCAGAATACCAGTCACTGGTAGTAAAGGCATGTGAAAGCACACCTCTACAGAGAGAGGGCAAGCCCCAAACTTCTTGACTGTAAGGTATGTTAGCACAAGCACTGCCTTGCTCCAGCTGATGCTGCTGACTTTCAAACCTTTCTACTGATGCTCTGCCATTTCTAAAATACTGGAGTGATGATCAAAAATGCTCTTCACAGAACATCAGTATTTAGCCATGAAACTTCTCACCTGGCTTATGCAGTACACCGGCACTTGCTTTGTCCCGGCCAGAAGAGGAGAGAAACAGGAGAGAACAACAGGGGCAAAAACTGCAGGATAAAGGAAATCCCCAAACCTTTCTATGTACCTGATAAAGAACAGCAACTCCACGCTATCTGCTGGGCTAGTGAATTGTGAAATCCCCAGAAGAGCTAATGGTAGAGCAGAGCATGAGCAAACAAAGAGGTAAGACCAAACAAATATAGTATTTGAGGGGTGACAGGCTAGAGGGTGAAGCGGACACAGATACCTCCCTTCCCCCTTAAAAAACCCTCATACCTAGTACAGGAACAAAGTTTATTCTCCATCCCATGCACTGTGGAAAAAATTCAAACTAGCAGAGGAGCGCACACCCACTATTGCATTTTGACTTTGCATCCTAATTGG